>JADLZL010001630.1:0-389972 GCA_015844335.1 Chrysopogon serrulatus | reverse complement strand
TAAGTATATTAACACTTACATCAGAGTAACGCGGAATGAAAGCTAATCTTTTCTTCAGACTCCATTCTTCACAGGGACAGTTGACTGGGGGTAACGCATGCCTAGCACTCCAATTACTTCTCATAAAACTCACTACATCCTCCATCCGTACCCATCCGGGATTTTGCCAATGTATTAAAAATTAAAGACAAGCGTAAGTACATGTCGCACTCAAATAATATAACATGGGGTTAATGAGGCTCAAAAGGCCGACACGGTTTACGCCGGTTAGCAACTTTTATCATATCTTAATTTTAGTATAAGTGAGTAGCAACAAGTAGCATAAATCCCAAATAACCGTATGATCATGTAAACAATGATTAAAGTATAGCAAAAACAGTTATCAAGAATTTTCCATCGCATAAACCATTATTCTATAAGAAGTCCAGCCGCCGTGGACCGTGAGCACCGGTGATATATCAGTTTTAACACTCTGCAGAGGTTGTACACTTTCACCGTGAGTCGTGATTCCCATGTGCCAGGGTCATGACTCCCATATCGCCTTTACCAAGAAAGCGCGGCAGGGTACACTATGAAGTTTTTCAAAGGTTCGTCTAACAAGTTAGGGCCGCTAGGTTTCCTCGACAAGCAGACATAGAATCCCCCTTCCAAATGGTTCACACCGCAGCAAAGAACACATGAGGACGAAGCCACGCTATGCCCATCGTGTAAAGCCCCTTTTGCGCCACAAGGGTAACCTCTAACAAGCTAGAAGAGGGTCCTCATATTTGACTAAAGCCAGAGCCATATAGCCCCCACTGTTGTACTGTAAGTCCCAGGTGCTCCCTTACAGATAAGTCCTTAGGGAGGACAAGAGCAAACAGGTACTCTTACCCTTTAATTTTTCGTTGCTAAAAAGCGAGTTTTAAACCTTTGTTGCATATAGCATTAATCATGTTACAGATCATAATGGTTATTCATTGAGCACTAGCATAAGCTACCCAAATGCATAAACCCACGGTAATCAAGGTACAAGATACAAATGCTAGGAAATCCTTAGGGGTAAACAAGGAAGACACATGCAATATGAATTTAATGATTAATGGTGAATAGGTAACAAGGATGATCCCATGCTATACTTGCCTTTACACTTGCTCAAACTCTCATACTTCACTTCGGGTCAACACCTTCCTCGATTTCCAGCTCTCACAAGCAGTTCTCAGTCTACTCATAGCAAGCACCACGCATAGGCAAACATACAAGCAAACAAATAAAATGACTAAGAACAATACATCACGCAAAAGCGGAAAACAACGTGCTAAAAGAGATCTAAGACATCGATAACGGAACTATTCGTTAAAAAGAAACAACTACCGAAGTTTTATATTATAAAATAAAGGAAAAGTCTATATGCTTGATTTATTTTAATTAAACAAAATCATGAAAAGTTATTAATTTAGATTAAATAAAAATCACAATTTTATTTTAAAAAGCCGAGTTAAACTAATCATATTTTATTTATAAATATTTAAGTAGCATTTAGATTAAATAAGCTTTATTTGTGAAAAGGAAAATAACTATGTGAGTGCATCTATTCAAATTTAATATATGTGTTTGAACTAAGCAAGATATATTGAATATGACATTAATCAAATTAATTAACAGTTAATTATAAAGGATCGATGTTGTCCTATATTGCTTTTATTTAGAGACGTGGTTGCATAATCATTAATCAAATATTTAATAATTATAAACACATAGTAGTGGCATGGACATATTTACTTCTAGAAAAATTATGTAGCTATAAACATGCATAGGCTTGCTAGCTTGTGCATTTAACATGCATGCACGGTGCTAATTGTTTTTAATTTCAAAAGACATTGAATATATATTAATCAAATTAGTATTCAAATTAACAAATTCTAATCATGAGACGTGGTAAATATGAGTATTACTTTCTAGAGCGACTTTTTTCGAAACTAACGCAATAGGAACTACTCAAATCGGAGATCAAACAATTAGACGACGGAGATTAAAAGATCCGGCAATTCTGTAATTACCTTGATCTTGCACCTAGGCTTCTTCGTTCTTCCTCACGTGAACACAACCGCTATAGCTTAAGAGGAAGTGCATGGGAGTGTGGAACTGCTAGGGAACCGGAGATGATAAAACCGAACACGTATTCAACAGACAATTTATATAGGTAGAGATCTATCTTGAGGATAATGTAGAAAAAGATTATTTTCCTTAAACTAAGGAGTAGACGGAGAATGACATTTTATTATGCACGAATGATGTAGGCATGACATCAGTATAATCTTGAATTAATAAAATAATGGACAAGAAGATGTGCGTCTCACCTTAATCAAACATGCATGACGCTTGTTGCTGGTGTCAAGACTTCGAAGGAATAGCAACGATCCTGCTATAGGGCAGAACCGGGTGACCCCGACTTGCATCTACTAAACGTGATCCATCAATTCATCATGTATGCCAATGAACAGGCATGGTACACGCCGATGTGGTTGGACAGGAGATAGCAAATCGTTGCCATGGAATTCAGCGAGCTGCATGATGGATGGGACATGGCTGATGGCGGGAGGAAGGGTGCCGACGGACTCCGGTGCTTGGCCGATTGAGAGCGCACGCTGGCAAACCGCCTCGGACATAGGAGGGACAGGGAGCTAGGCATAGCAAAGGGCCTACTTCGAGGCCGAGCTGCTTGGTCGGAGCTCGGAGAAGATTACTACAATGCAGCCCTCGCGACACAACTCCAAATGCTAGGGGCATGATGATGACAGAATTGTTGATATGGATGAGAGGAAAAATGGACGAAAAGAGAATAAGAAAGAATGCAAGCGTGCTCACCTTATACTTATAGGCGAACCATGGCGATGAATCAGCAAATCAAGATGGCAAATCAAGAAGAATGTAGCCCGCCAAATTTTGGCCATGGTAAAGGGGCAATAAGAGGAGAAAAATATCAAAAGCTACTACCTTAGCTAGGGTTCCCAAACTAGGGGCTTCCCTCATGGTAGTTGATGTGCTTTGCTCAAGGGATTGGTACATATATATAGGGGGAAAAACTCTTCACCTCATCATCAACTAGTAATATGGTACTAATTGATGTTGCATCTTGCACCTTTACTAATGGGCCCAATTAGCCATTAAACCCATTAGCAAATAAGTGCATGGGCTTTGAGGGCTGGTGGTAAAACTGAGATTTTATTATTTTCGAATTAATTAATTTCAGGATTAAAATAATTCTAGAAAAGTCTAGAATCGATATTTAAGCCATGAAAAATAATCAAAAGCTCCAAAAATTCGGGGAAAAATTCTGAGATATTTTGGAACATGATGAACCAAAATAAAATATTTGGAGCTCATGGAAAGACATTTTAGAGTATCTAAAAATTAGATTACACTTATAGGAAAGTTGGAACGAGTTCCGTAAAAAAGCCCGAACAGTTCCGGAAAAGTTTGTACAGTATGTCGATAGAGAAGCGGCTCGTCGATGAACTGTACTCGATGAGATTGGATTAGAGTTTGGTGCCGGCTGTGAGCTTGATTGTAGATGCAACTTGCTCTTGGACTAGGATAGGTGTTTAACGTTTCGATTAGGGTTCGCAAAGGTGGGGGTGGGATGCGGGTCGTGAAGGAGTGAGCTAGGGCAGGGCAGGCCGAAAAAGAGAGGCTGAAATAGTTTTCCTTTTTTTTTTTCTAAAGCCTCAATCTAATTTTTTAAACGTTATATTGAATTCACAACACAAAAAAATCATATGCTTTGGCATGAATGCACAATAATGTTGCTACACCTTATGATGATTTTTAATTTAGTGGAAAAAAATTATTTTCTTATATTTTCATGAGCACAACAATTCAAAATTAAATCATTTTAACCTAATTTCAAAAGGAGCAAATTTTAGGGTGTTACAATTCTACCCCCTTAAGATGAATCTCGTCCCCGAGATTCGGAAGACGATGATCAAGGAGATCGATGCTCGCCTTGAATTCATCTTTGCTTACTTAAGTGACTCCATCTTAACCGTGGTTCCACTTTGCTTTAGGTAGTGCCACCTTGCTCCAATAGCTTTCTCAACTATTCCACGATTGTTGATGAGACACCAAATATAGCTATGATCCTTCTTTTAACTACCCAAAGGGTATCTGTCTCGTAGTTTTCAACATCCCCCCAACCTTGGCACATAGATTTGTGGTTTGGATTTGTGGTTTGGTGGCTTGGAGCTTAGGGCAGCATGGGAACCTTACCTTGGAGCAACTAGTTCGAATCCTAGGTTGATAACTCAACTTGGACAACTCCAACTGCTTGCCACTTTTCTATTTCTTTTCAATGCATACCAACAACCTTAATATACTCAACTATATTATTCACTCTTTTTTTTCTGAAAGGACTTCATGGATCTCTTATTCCCAACTAGGTTCCATTACCAACTCCAAAGTGGCTTTTCTCACGTTAAGCTGCTCAAACTTCCAGCACAATCCTTTAGTCCTTGGTGTCATCCAAATTTCTCAACATAACTCAATATCTCCATATCCTCGTTTCAAGTAGTTCAAAGCACACTTGGCTAGCTAACTCAATGCTCAAGCTATCAGTTTTCCTCTTGCATAAGAACACATCATTGAAGATAGAGAAACTCTTTTATCCAGTCTAGCAAAGTTGACATATAGGCTTTACTTCAACCTCTTCTTCAATGCTTTTAAGCATGCACTAAAGGTTTTTTTAATCCAACAACTTAATACATTCTCATATAGCACTTATCTACCTCTCTGACATAGTCTTGGGTACATATTACTTGCATCTCTAACCCATACTCTGTATGCCAAGGAAACTTGGGGTCACTCTATTACATCTTTGGGTGGGTTTCAACATTCTTTAAAACTTTTCCATAATTCCACCATTGGAGATTACTTATCCAAGAAAAGATCCTACTTCAACCAAATCTCATTTGCTAACTTGGTGAAACATTGAGACTTTCTAAACCTCCATCTACCAGTTGTAGATGTCCAATATCTCCTTCCTATGCCAACAATCCATTACACTAAAGACTAAACTTTCAATGGATGATAGCTTGAATCGATCATCCTTTCCTGACAAGTATAGCAGCTCCTAGTATATGATCCAACAAGTCACTACTCTTGAGTAAAGGTACCTGCACTTGATAGTAACTCCTCAACCATGGAGATGGTCGACGCATTCAATTGAAGAATCTGAATGTATGAGACATCCATCTTGCAACATCTTTACCTTGGCTACCCCCCCTTAAGAAAAAGATAAACTAGGGGGACACCAAAGTAACTTGCATCTTCTTATGAATGAGTTAACCATCATACTGGCCTTCTCATATCCGGGAGAAACACAGGTGCAAAGATATGAACATGTAATCTGGAATTTATCGTGAGATGAAAAACAGAAGCACAGTAAATCAGCCATAACTCGAGTTCTGTTAATCCAGTAAAGTTGTAGCTTATATCGTTGGAAAGCCTACCAAATTCCTCACAACTTTCGGGTAGAACACTTTTCCAGATTCGGCTGTTAAGTTAGTCGAAAACTGTACACAACAGAAACTGTTTCAGGTTGCTGACAGCACGGTTGTCTCATCTTGTGATTTTCGTAACTCCCAAACCATAACAGATATGAAGGTGGTTCTTGTACAAATAGAAAGATGATGAAGTCTACTATTGTCCAGAATTTTCTCATGATTTTTGGATGACCAAAAATAGGGGTATAAACCGAAAAGGACAGGTTGCTCTAGAAAGGCAGGATAAAGGTAACAGGAGAAAAGAGAAACCCAACTATGTATTTCATTAAATCCTTATACCTTAGTCCTATATAAACTAATTGAAATTGTGGAAAAACACCACAAGGTCATTGCACTCATTACAAAGATCCAAAACAATCATAACCATAAGCACAAGCAACTAAGCACTTAAGAGATCACACCGCACACAACTCAACTCGACTCAACAATCGCTACTAACGTCTTTATTACATAAGGGGCATAAACTCCTAACTCCTAAACACGGTGCGACTGCAGAGATATCCAAGGTAGCATCTCTTGCGTGAAGATGAGCGTGGCACGTCCTCCACTTCATTAAGCTTGAACAGTCCAGCACGACTCCTCTACTCATCAATCTCATCAAGAGCTTTTTCATAGTGTTGCCTCACTTCCGCCAACTCCAGTTGACTATCTTCTAACTTCTGATGTAGAGCTTGGATGGTAAAGGCCATCTTCCTTAGTTGTTCATTCTGCTCTAAATGAGGATCAGCCATCACACATTGCAAACTTCTAGGTGAACGTCGAGGAAGATACTTGTGCTTGTTTCCTTGCATCTCTTTGTAGTGTTTTCCATGATATTCTAGCAACGCCTGGTGAGCAACATCAGATATGCTAGCATGCATGTCATAGCGATCAGCGGGAGATGAGTGAATGGATTCCACTACTCGTGAACCAGTAAACTCATTCCGTCTTGTGACATGTGCTTCTGTGCTCCAGTGGTTCTCATACCTAGGATGAGTCCACCTAGTGCATTTATATTCCACTTTGGCTTCTTGATCAGGGTAGCGAGCATGCAATATCTGCATAAGTCGAGGGTGGAAGAAAGCTTCACCACTAAAGGTCATAGTAACGTACTCCTTGCGCCAACCAGTGTGTCGAGTTGCGGTAGGAAGAGCTTGTCCATAGAATCCTCTAGTCAAGCATGGTTTTCTAGAGTTAATGCGGACAATCTTCTCGTTACGATCCATCTATTTAGATAGAGGAAAGAGAAGTAAAATAGAGTCAATCCTTTGTAATAGAATAGAGACCGTAACAAGCATATCTTTTAGAAAATAACAAGGTGAGAGCGAGAAAGAAGTAAGTAAGGATAAAAGCAGGCTAAAACGACCAGTTCTAACTAGGCTTGCGTCCTACAGTCAATATTGCTCTGATACCAATCTGTAACACCCAGTTTTAAAGACAAAACCAGGTATGCTATATGTGTGCCCGTGAAGTCCACACATACAACCACGCAGTAAAAAGTATCGATAAACAATGTTATATATAGCGTAATCATAAGTATATTAACACTTACATCGAGTAACGCGGAAATGAGAGCTAATCTTTTCTTCAGACTCCATTCTTCACGGGGACGGTTGACTGGGGGTAACGCATGCCTAGCACTCCAATTACTTCTCATAAAACTCACTACATCCTCCATCTGGTACCCATCCGGGATTTTGCCAATGTATTAAAAATTAAAGACAAGCGTAAGTACATGTCGTACTCAGCCGAATATAACATGGGGTTAATGAGGCTCAAAAAGGTGACACGGTTTACAAATGTTAGCAACTTTTATCATATCTTAATTTTAGTATAAGTGAGTAGCAACAAGTAGCATAAATCCCAAATAACCGTATGATCATGTAAACAATGATTAAAGTATAGCAAAAACAAGTAATCAAGAATTTTCCATCGCATAAACCATTATTCTATAAGAAGTCCAGGCCGCTCGTGGACCGTGAGCACGGCCGATATATCGGTTTTAACACTCTGCAGAGGTTGTACACTTTCACCGTGAGTCGTGATTCCCATGTGCCGGGTCATGACTCCCATATCGCCTTTTACCAAGAAAGCGCGGCAGGGTACACTATGAAGTTTTTCAAAGGTTCGTCTAACAAGTTAGGGCCGCTAGGTTTCCTCGACAAGCGCACATAGAATCCCCCTTCCAAATGGTTCACACCGCAGCGAAGAACACATGAGGACGAAGCCACGCTATGCCCATCGTGTAAAGCCCCTTTTTGCGCCACAAGGGTAACCTCTAACAAGCTAGAAGAGGGTCCTCATACTTGACTAAAGCCAGAGCCATATAGCCCCCCACGGTTGTATCTTGTAAGTCCCGTGTGCTCCCTTACGTATAAGTCCTTAGGGGAGGACAAGAGCAAACAGGTACTCTTACCCTTTAATTTTTCGTTGCTAAAAAGCGAGTTTTAAACCTTTGTTGCATATAGCATTAATCATGTTACAGATCATAATGGTTATTCATTGAGCACTAGCATAAGCTACCCAAATGCATAAACCCACGGTAATCAAGGTACAAGATACAAATGCTAGGAAATCCTTAGGGGTAAACAAGGAAGACACATGCAATATGAATTTAATGATTAATGGTGAATAGGTAACAAGGATGATCCCATGCTATACTTGCCTTTACACTTGCTCAAACTCTCATACTTCACTTCGGGTCAACACCTTCTGATTTCCAGCTCTCACAAGCAGTTCTCAGTCTACTCATAGCAAGCACCACGCATAGGCAAACATACAAGCAAACAAATAAAATGACTAAGAACAATACATCACGCAAAAGCGGAAAACAACGTGCTAAAAGAGATCTAAGACATCGATAACGGAACTATTCGTTAAAAAGAAACAACTACCAGAAGTTTTATATTATAAAATAAAGGAAAAGTCTATATGCTTGATTTATTTTAATTAAACAAAATCATGAAAAGTTATTAATTTAGATTAAATAAAAATCACAATTTTATTTTAAAAGCCGAGTTAAACTAATCATATTTTATTTATAAATATTTAAGTAGCATTTAGATTAAATAAGCTTTATTTGTGAAAAGGAAAATAACTATGTGAGTGCATCTATTCAAATTTAATATATGTGTTTGAACTAAGCAAGATATATTGAATATGACATTAATCAAATTAATTAACAGTTAATTATAAAGGATCGATGTTGTCCTATATTGCTTTTATTTAGAGACGTGGTTGCATAATCATTAATCAAATATTTAATAATTATAAACACATAGTAGTGGCATGGGCATATTTACTTCTAGAAAAATTATGTAGCTATAAACATGCATAGGCTTGCTAGCTTGTGCATTTAACATGCATGCACGGTGCTAATTGTTTTTAATTTCAAAAGACATTGAATATATATTAATCAAATTAGTATTCAAATTAACAAATTCTAATCATGAGACGTGGTAAATATGAGTATTACTTTCTAGAGCGCGACTTTTCGAAACTAACGCAATAGGAACTACTCAAATCGGAGATCAAACAATTAGACGACGGAGATTAAAAGATCTGGCAATTCTGTAATTACCTTGATCTTGCACCTAGGCTTCTTCGTTCTTCCTCACGTGAACACAACCGCTATAGCTTAAGAGGAAGTGCATGGGAGTGTGGAACTGCTAGGGAACCGGAGATGATAAAACTGGAACACAGATTCAACAGACAATTTATATAGGTAGAGATCTATCTTGAGGATAATGTAGAAAAAGATTATTTTCCTTAAGCTAAGGAGTAGACGGAGAATGACATTTTATTATGCACGAATGATGTAGGCATGACATCAGCATAATCTTGAATTAATAAAATAATGGACAAGAAGATGTGCGTCTCACCTTAATCAAACATGCATGACGCTTGTTGCTGGTGTCAAGACTTCAGAAGGAATAGCAACGATCCTGCTATAGGGCAGGAACCGGGTGACCCTGACTTGCATCTACTAAACGTGATCCATCAATTCATCATGTATGCCAATGAACAGGCATGGTACACGCCGATGTGGTTGGACAGGAGATAGCAAATCGTTGCCATGGAATTCAGCGAGCTGCATGATGGATGGGACATGGCTGATGGCAGGAGGAAGGGTGCCGACGGACTCGGTGCTTGGCCAGTTGAGAGCAGACGCTGGCAGCCAGCCTCGACATAGGAGGGACAGGGAGCTAGGCATAGCAAAGGCCTACTTCGAGGCTGAGCTGCTTGGTCGGAGCTCGGAGAAGATTACTACAATGCAGCCCTCGCGACACAACTCCAAATGCTAGGGGCATGATGATGACAGAATTGTTGATATGGATGAGAGGAAAAAATGGACGAAAAGAGAATAAGAAAGAATGCAAGCGTGCTCACCTTATACTTATAGGCGAACCATGGCGATGAATCAGCAAATCAAGATGGCAAATCAAGAAGAATGTAGCCCGCCAAATTTTGGCCATGGTAAAGGGGCAATAAGAGGAGAAAAATATCAAAAGCTACTACCTTAGCTAGGGTTCCCAAATTAGGGGCTTCCCTCATGGTAGTTGATGTGCTTTGCTCAAGGGATTGGTACATATATATAGGGGGAAAAACTCTTCACCTCATCATCAACTAGTAATATGGTACTAATTGATGTTGCATCTTGCACCTTTACTAATGGGCCCAATTAGCCATTAAACCCATTAGCAAATAAGTGCATGGGCTTTGAGGGCTGGTGGTAAAACTGAGATTTTATTATTTTCGGAATTAATTAATTTCAGGATTAAAATAATTCTAGAAAAGTCTAGAATCGATATTTAAGCCATGAAAAATAATCTGAAAGCTCCAAAAATTCGGGGAAAAATTCTCGGAGATATTTTGGAACATGATGAACCAAAATAAAATATTTGGAGCTCATGGAAAGACATTTTAGAGTATCTAAAAATTAGATTACACTTATAGGAAAGTTGGAACGAGTTCCAGAAAAAGCCTGAACAGTTCCGGAAAAGTTTGTACAGGTATGTCGATAGAGAAGAGGCTCGTCGATGAACTGTACTCGATGAGATTGGATTAGAGTTTGGTGCCAGCTGTGAGCTTGATTGTAGATGCAACTTGCTCTTGGACTAGGATAGGTAAGCGACGTTTCGATTAGGGTTCGGCAAAGGTGGGGTGGGATGCGGGTCAGGAAGGAGTGAGCTAGGCTGTGCAGGCCGAAAAAGAGAGGCTGAAATAGTTTTCCTTTTTTTTTCTAAAGCCTCAATCTAATTTTTAAACGTTATATTGAATTCACAACACAAAAAAAATCATATGCTTTGGCATGAATGCACAATAATGTTGCTACACCTTATGATGATTTTTAATTTAGTGGAAAAAAATTATTTTCTTATATTTTCATGAGCACAACAATTCAAAATTAAATCATTTTAACCTAATTTCAAAAGGAGCAAATTTTAGGGTGTTACAGCAACACAGCCGGCCGCTAGCTACTGGTACATGTCTTTGTTTCAAGATCGGCTAGAAGAAGAAGTACCAGTGTAAACAGTGTTTCCGTACGGATGCATAGCTGGTAGCCTAGCCTTGTTGCATGCACACCAAAGATGGATCACTTCACATGGCCACAAGTCTCGATTTTGTTGAAATAGTGTTTGAAACTGATGATTAAACTCTCCGTGCTGCTAGTTGTGTGAGACCTCCCGTGTGGGTATGGCCGACACAACTATGCGACCGTGCCAGACGGAACGGTTAGACTATACTGTAGTCGCTCGCTGATAAGCCTCGTAGTACCTGCACTTTTTTGGACAGTTTTTTATTCGCTTCACACGGCACACGGCCCGGGCGATAGATAGATCACGAGTCACGACGACGATGACGCTTTTTGAAAGCGTTGATCTACTAGCGAGACAGCATGGACGGAACGGAGCCGCGCGCGGCGGCGACACTGGGCAGCAGGAGCCACGTGCGTCACGAGACGCCAGCTCTGCGCGTGCATTTCCCGAGACAGCCCTGCCTGCCTTGGTAGGACCGTAGAGTAGGAGTAGTGTATTTCTTTAGCCGCCGGACCGGAGAGACCACACCGGTCACCGGACACCGTGCTCATCAAGTGATCATGCTTGGTGGCGAGGCAACAGGACCTGGCCTACAGACAGAGAACAACCTCATGCGATGGATGGCGACCATGCTGGTGTTGGCATGCATCATCACTCAACGTCGCTCCACCGAAACCGATGATTGATGGCTTCATCCATCCATCAACATTCTTCGATCTTGTACTATGTGCAGCATGCAATGCAAGCGCGCACCTAGCGCCTAACTGTATGTAGCTCCAATGTGTTCAACGTTAGTACTCTATTTCGATAACGATTGCTTCATCAGATGTTACTGCTTCCACTGTCGTGCCAAACTTTTGCACCACCTTGCTTGTTATCCTTATATCAGTCACACTGATGGTACATGCCTGCTTATTTACTGCGCTAATTAACCCCCACTACAACACTAGCTTGTAACTAATTGATGACTCCCCGCCGGCCGCTTATTGGATCGGACACCATGTGTTCACATCACCAGGTGCGGGTAGCCATAGCAGCACGACGCTGTGGATCGTCGCCATCGTCGTCCCCGTGTCCGTGCTCCTGGCCGGCTTCCTGGCGTGCTTCCTGTGGATCAGGAAGCGGAGGAGGAGAGGTACCCACTGAGTTTCGTGTGCTTATTACACTACTTAAGTCATTATTACTACTTAGCCAGCTTAATCAGTAGTTCAACTATACTGTCGCCACTAACGGCGTGTAGCTTAATGCATCAGTGATCAACATGTCAGGGAGGGTGAGCGTGCCCACCATGTCCATGGAGATGGAGCAGGTGCTCAAGCTCTGGCGGGTCGAGGAGACCGACTCCGAGTTCTCCATCTTCGACTTCGAACAGATCGCCGACGCCACCAACAACTTCGCCGACGACCACAAGCTCGGACAGGGAGGCTTCGGACCCGTCTACAAGGTACGATCGAGTCCTCACTCTGCTGTCAGAAATGTCCTGTTTATTCTCATCATTACTGTCTGAGCCTGTTCGCTTGAGCTAAAAAGCTGTTTCAGCTTATCAGCCAGCAGTATTTTTTTCTCATAAAAAATCAGCTGTTTTAACAGTATTTTGGCTTATCAGCCGACTTATATATAAAAAAAAAACTCATCTTTTCGATCTGCCACGACGTACTTACATTGTCTGTGCATCATTACGCATCAGGGTGAGCTGCCCGGCGGCCTGGAGGTGGCGATCAAGCGGCTGTCGTCGGTATCGGTGCAGGGCCTGCTGGAGTTCAAGACGGAGATCCAGCTGATCGCCAAGCTGCAGCACACCAACCTGGTCCGGCTCGTCGGCTGCTGCGTGCAGGCCGACGAGAAGATGCTCGTCTACGAGTACATGCACAACAAGAGCCTCGACTGCTTCATCTTCGACGCCGGCGACAAAGGGAAGGCGCTGACCTGGGAGCGGCGGTTCCGCATCGTCGACGGCGTGGCGCAGGGCCTGCTCTACCTGCACAAGCACTCGCGGCTGCGCGTCATCCACCGGGACCTCAAGGCCAGCAACATCCTCCTGGACCGCGACATGAACCCCAAGATCTCCGACTTCGGCATGGCCAGGATCTTCTGCTCCAACGTCACCGAGGCCAACACCACAAGGGTCGTCGGCACGCAGTGAGTTCATCGTTCACTACTCGGCATTTATTTGCAGTAGCAGTAGTAGCACGCTGCTGAATCACTGACCACTGATGAAATGGTCTTTAATTTGCTCATCTCGTGTTCCATCAGTGGCTACATAGCTCCCGAATACGCTTCCGAGGGCCTCTTCTCCATCAAATCCGACGTTTTCAGCTTCGGGGTCTTGCTCCTCGAGATCATAAGCGGGAAGAGGACAGCAGGCTTCTACCAGTACGGCAAATTCTTCAACCTCACAGGATATGTAAGTACGGTTACCCAGCAGCTTACCTGCAATGCAGGAGAATTCAGAGTTGAAACATTAGACTGACAGAGCAGCACCTGAATGAATGAACAATATAATGCAGGCGTACCAGCTGTGGCAGGACGGGAAATGGCACGAGCTGGTGGACCCGGCGCTGGGCGACGACCTGCCGGTGGGCGAGGTGATGAGGAGCGTGCAGGTGGCGCTGCTGTGCGTGCAGGACAGCGCCGACGACCGGCCCAACATGTCGGAGGTGGTGGCCATGCTGGGAAGCGAGGGGATCACCATGCCGGAGCCCCGGCAGCCGGCCTACTACAACGTCCGGATCAGCAGCCTCGCCGTGTCGTCGGGGGACTCCTTCAGCGAGTCCTCCTGCAGGATCAGCAGCATCACCCTCACAGATCACAAGGAAGGCAGGTAGCTACTCACTGTTGGTCGGTAACTGATGTTGGCGTTACATACATACATGATCAGAAATTCAGAATACAGAGACACGAAAACACACACAGAAAGCTAGGATCAGGATAGGTTAACATAGTTGGTGCAAGATATGCCCATGCCCATCAACTTGTTAACGAACGCTTTTAGTTTCTTCTTGACTAGCTCCGATCCAGCAATTTTTGGTCCGTGTAGTTGACTTCATTCAGTGGTTTGCTGAACTGTAAACTTGTGGTATATATATACTGGTATTTGTATGTGCGCACTACAGTAGGTGATAGTAGCTGTACACTTGTATGTGCTTACGGTGCTATATAAATTTTAGGATGGAACTACTAGTAATATTCTGAATATCTATCTGTACATATCTATACATACATACTAAAGTTGTGCATGTGCAGCCTTCCGACCCCTCTCTCATTTTCCTGTTCTGAGCACAGTACACGCCGCTCCCCTCTCTCATCTTACTGTTCCAAGCACAGTATACGCCGCGCAACAGCACCATCCAACAACATCCAGCCACATCGGCCCATTCCAGAAACATCTGCTAAGAAAAAAAAAAAAAAAAAGAGCAGGAAGAAAAGGGGAAAAGGAAAACGCACGCACGCAGCCTGCCCACTGCCGGCTCCTATCGCCGCGTCCGTGCGCCTCCGCACCGCCCGCCGTTGCCTCCGCGCCCACATCCCCACGGCCTCCATCGCCGCGGCTCCATCCCCATCCTCCGCCTCCTCCGGCCCCAGCCCCGCCGGACGGCCGCGAAGCCGGCGCGTCCAACCAGCGCCAAGCCGGGCAGTGGACGCCCGCCCGCCCGCCGCCGCCAGACGCACCGCCTCCGTTGCCTCCGCGCCCACATCCCCACGGCCTCCATCGCCGCGGCTCCATCCCCTTCCTCTGCTCCTCCGGCCCCAACCCCCGCCGGCCGCGGGCTCCGGCGCGTCCCAACCATGCGAGCCCGCCGCCGCCACAGCTCTCGTGGTCCCGACCACGGCCTTCCCCAGAAGCGCCGCCATCCCTCAATGGAGGTGACCATCTCAAACCCTGCCTCATGGTGCATTTTCTTCACAAAGCTTGGATTTTCACGTTCACACCATCTCTGTTAGTCAGCATCACTGAATCGTAGTACTTTTTCTCTGCTTTCTTTATTGAACAGGTGAACCCAATGCTAAATTTCCCTCCGCCAGTAGCATTAGTTTAGATTTCCAGTTTGGCAATTCTCTACAATTCCCAATTACTGGCCCGTGTTTTTTTTCCCATATATATTTACATGATGTGCTCCGATTCTGAATCAATAGCCCGTGCGAAGCACGGGGATACCTGCTAGTATAGTCTGAAATTCTGTATAAGTGTTGGTTGTTGAAAGAATGGAAGTTCTCAGTTACTCCATTGGCTGGAATGGCCATAAATCATGGGCCTGGGCCGTATCTTGCCATAGCACTGGCTTTTCCGATGAACGGACCCACACGGAGGCTACCTCAAGGGCGGGCTCGATATGTTCTGCCTTTTGATAGACTTCTCGGAGCTACAGCATAGGTGAATGGGCCGGTTGACTTCTCACAATCACATGGCCCACCGGCTGGCTTCTATATGGCCCAAAGCTGCTGGGCCATAACAAGAAATTCCACCTGATTGCCCTGCGTATCTTCGTCTCTTTGAGCGGGCTTCGTTCTGATTTGACGGCGTCGTCTTCGTAGAAACCGCTGCGCAACCACAAAGAACGAACAAGTCGTATGCGACCCAATTTAGATCTGCGTAGTACAGTTATCTAGTTAATTCCTAAAATGCCAATAAATATTAGCTAAGTTCATTATTAGAAGTATATATGTAAACTACCAGGCACACCAGCCCTTATTTTTTTTAACCAAACTGATAAACTAATTTTTAGCATTTCCATTTGTTAATAGTTAGTATGTCTATTAACATGCATTTTGAGATCTCTATTATCAGTTTTAGCAATTTAATTGCTAACTAGCACCAATGGATCAAACAAACTCTACAAACACAACTACTCAAAATAGCACGTGCGTACGGTCAAAGATGGGCCACAGTGATAGGCCCACTGCACCCTTAATTCAGAAAGGTGACCATTTCTTTTCTCCTACCACCAGCATCTTAATATACACACCACACGATTTGTATTGATAATAGGCCGTTCTTCTGTTGCTGCCACTCGTTTCTCATTTTCTCAAAATGTCAATCCATGTGTTGCTCGTCTGACGCCACCCTAACCTCCCTCTAGTTCAACGCGTGAGCGTTGGAAACAATATCAAGTTTTTTTTTAAAAAATAAAAAGGCTAAACATGGTGTTTAACATGTCTAGTGTTGGCATAAAATGGACTAGGAGCCATCAAAGTTCCTAGTTTTGGCTTCACTAAATCCGACCCCTCTCTACATTATAGTAAACGTGCCTTATCTTCCGATCATATTAAAGTACGTACTACTAATATTATTGTCATGTAGCCGCAATCTGTCCCTTGATAATTTTATACTAATACTAGGAAATATGTCCGTGCGTTGCTACGGTTAATAAAAAGAATCTTAAAAGATGTAATAGATAAAGATTACTATGTTTTAATTTTTGTTCGTTACCTTTTTCTCTACCTTCATTGTAAACAAAATAAAAAGTTACTATCATTTTTTTTGTACGATGTTTTGCAATATAGATGATCGCACGCACAAACACTTGCAAAAGATATGAGAACAAATGCCAACATTCAAGTAGACAGAATTGAAAAACTTCTTTCTTATCTTGGCATATAATTTCTATTAGTCAATGCATTCAGGGTTAACTTATCGTAAATTTCTAGAGCACTTCTCGTGGAGTGCAAGGATGGTGGGTTCCGGCATCAAGGCTGTCGACGATATCTGGTCGGCAGCCTACCAAGGGGGGTACCCGAGGTAGTAGATGAGATCGAGGGTGGTGAGGTGCGCGAGATCAAGAGCAAGAAAGTAACACGAGACACGGGTTTTAGACGAGTTCAGGGCCGTCAGGATGACGTAAAACCCTAGTCCCGTGTTCGGCGGTTGATTATGGTGAGAGGCAATCTGTTTTGAGGGGGGTCCCTGCCCGCCTTATATAGCCGGGGGGCAGGGTTACAGAATCAATCAGATCCGATCTTCCCGATCAGCGTATCAATTTGCCGATCGGGAGATCAAGTTTCACAAGGTAACTTATCCCTCTACTGATCCGGGCGTATCAATCTTGTTCTCCGATCCTTGCGCCGCATTCCAGGGAGTTGCATGCGCCGCTCGGCATCGTCTTCAGGGGCTGGGCCTTGCCTAGCTGCTCGGCCCAAGCCTATCGTCCGAGGATACCCGGGGGAGCAATCCCCACGCCTAGTCCCCGAGCAGCTCGCGTGTCTCGACCCAAGTTCAGGGACCTCCCAGCGTCTCCTCCGGAGCTAGCATCTTGTCAGACCGGCACCCTAGGCGAAATCTGCGTCGGCTGGCGAATCCGAGAGGTCGGAACTGTCGGCGCCGTCGTGGCCGAGCGGTATGTGCGCTCGGACTCTCCGTCACCGGAGAGGAGCAAGCCCTCGCCTGGAACATACCATGGTCGCTGCTGCGGGGGGGAGCGCGTATAGGCCCACTTTGTCAGGGAGACGCGAGGTGCTCAAGAGAAAAAAGAAAAAATCCCGGGCCCGGGTGACGTGTACCACGTCAAGTCACCGAAGGTGACGTGTACCACGTAGTCCCCGAGACCGGTAGTAGGTGAAGTATAAACGTGGTGTCAGGATCAAACTTGCCAGACATGCACGATTAACCTTGCTTTGCTCATCACAGTCCCCAAGGCTGTGAATTAGACTTCTGACTTCATTATGTTTATCCAAGGTCGATTGGAGGGACTTCGCTCAAGGTCCACCCGGCCAAGGCCCAACATACTCATGCTCCAAAGGCCCGGCTGGGCTCGGCCGACTCAACACACTCCGGAAATGCACGCCAGACGGCCTGAATCGGCGGAAAGATCCGGACCGACGCGGCGGCGGTTTCCCACGGAGGGGAGGTGAAGCGGCACGGCGCGGCATCCAATGGAACTGCCATGAGTGACGACTATTTAAGGGACTTGCCTTGTCACCTGTCTTTCACTTTCATCTTCTCCCACACGCCACACCGAACCGCCGCCTACTCACTCCCTGCTACCGTGCGCCTTCCGCCCTATCGCGCCGCCAACAACACCACCGAACCCTAGATCCAGCGATGGCCGGGCGGCAGGGGGCGAAACGCGGCGTAGGGGTAGCGGGTGGCGTGGCCGGGCGATCCGGGGCGCGACGGCCTGCCACGTCGACTTGGGAGTGGGTGCCGTCAACCTGCACCGAGGCGGTCCTCGAGGAGCTAGTCCGCGACGGAGTCCTTCCTAAGCGGGCTACTGGGCGGCCGGCGGCCTACCGCCGGTGAGTCTTTCCCTACCCCCGCCAATGGCAATGAGCTTGTTGTGTTTGCGGACTACTTCCGCCGGGGATTCGGATTGCCAGCGCACCCTTTTCTCCGCAAGCTTCTCGGATACTACCGAATCCGCCTCATTCATCTTCATCCCAACTCCATTCTTCATCTCTCCGTTTTCATCCACCTCTGCGAGGCTTTCCTTGGCATTCTTCCTCACTTCAATCTCTTCCGCCATCTCTTCTGCCTGAAGGCGTTCACGGGGTCCGGCTCGCCCAAGGTGGTGGGGGGCCTCTATCTCTGTCTTCGTGATGGCATGAGGAACCAGTATCTCGGGCTGCCGCTTAACACCTCGATGAAGGGGTGGAACTCACAGTGGTTCGTCACCAGCAACCCCGAGCCACAGATCTCGAACGAGGTCAACGAGTGGTGGTGCGCCAATGGCAACTGGACCGAGCGCCCTACCTCCGCGGAGATGGGCCAGTGGAAGAGCCGCCGGGATCATCCGCATTATGAATCGACGGGGGTGGCCGTGGCGATCAATTTTGTCTTGCGGGCGCGTCCCAAATGCAAGGTAAGGAGTGAGTGCACCCGGGTACGAGTACTCCGGCGATGATGACATGACTCGGGAAGTGTCGGAACGGCTGACAAAGGAGGCCGCGTTTCGGCGGTTAAGCGCGTTCTTCGTCGGCGGCACCCAGCTAAGAAGCTCTGGGATGCAACAGCCATACGATGCAAGGGCAATCCGCGCCCAGCGGTAAGTTTTGGCGTGGTAACGCTGCGTGTCTATGTTTCTCCGTTGGCTTACGCTATAAGTGTGGTGTGTGCAGACCGGCGCCTTTTGTGTCGACATGCCGGACGGCTCGCGGGCCGACCGGGTGTGGACCACAAGCACGACGGAGGAGATCCCGCGGTTCTGCGGGGTTGAGATCCTCCGCGAAGAGGGAGTCTGGCCCCGCTGGGGAAAACCCGCAGCCCCCCGGGCTAAAGGCTAAGGGGTCGGCGGGCAAGGGCGGCGCGGGCGAAGGAGCCACCGCCAAGAAGCGTAAAAGCATCGACTCCCCCTTCTTCGTCCTGCTCGAGATAGACGAGGGAGGAAGCCGGAAGAAAGACCGCCGCCCCGCCTGATGACGAAGACGACGAGGAGGATACGGAGACGCTGAACTAGCGTGTGCGCGTCGGCCGCGTCGAAGGGGGGGGAATCGGGCGGTCGGCCCGGCGCCGGTTCTCGAGCGGATGCCGACGCCGCCCGCCCCCCCAGGTGCCCGGCGCTCGGGAGCTTCGGCCGAGCAACCGGGATGGGGAGCTCCGGGCGGCAAAGCCGCGGTTTCGTGTTCGGCGTCGTCAATCTAACCTTGTCGATAGCGGATGCTCATCTCGTATCTTTTGTGTTCCCGGTGATGTCCAGTCCGACTTGGAGTTAACGTCAGCCAGGCCTCGGTGGAGGACCCCGGCCATGGTGGTGACGATGACGCCCGGCCGCCCCCGAGGCTAGCCCTCTCCGGACCGGCGACTCGGGGCTTGCCACCGAGAGATCAGCCCGAGTGGAAGGGACCGTAGTCCCCAGTCCCCGCCGGGGGGCGAGGCCCGAGACCCCACTCGTGGGCACTCTCGGTGAAGGTGATGCCGGGCAAGCGTCCCTTGCTACCGAGCTCACGGCTGCCGCGGGCGGCCAAGCTAAGGCGGACGCCGAGGTGGAGCCGGAGGAGGTTGTGCGGGAGCCCTTTGCGAGAAAGGGATGAGCCGGCACGGCTCGCTGCACCTTCTACATCGACCCTCACGGCAACCGGGTGGAGGTAGTGGACGACGAGATCGCCGTCGGGGGGAGTATCAAAAGCCCGACGGCGGACTTGGAAGTCTGGCAGCGTCGCGCTTTGGTGAGTTAACTATGACACCGATTCATTTAGTTGAGTAGCTCAACTTTCAATTTGTCTCGGGAGTTAGCGCTGGCCACCGAACTTCGTGGCGAGACTGCTGACCCGATCGGCCGTGACTTATGAAAAGTCAAGGCTGAAAACGAGCGGCTTCGCCGAGAACAAACGCCTGGAGGATTCCGCCGGCCTGCTCGATCGTAACCTGAAGGCCGTTCGTGAGGACGACGACCGGTTGCGGCAGCGAGCCGAGGAGCTCGAGCGTGAGAACGCTCGGCCGGAGGGAAGCGGCCGCGGCGAGCGCGGCGTGCGACGCCGGCTCAAGCGCTAGAGGCACACGTTGCGGTGCGTTACTATCTATGCTCCGTTTGCATTATCTCGAAGTTTCTAGTTTAACGCCGAGTCAGCTTGCAGCCCTGGAGGGTGACCTGCGGCGATCATAGGCACTGGTCGACGAGCTGACTCATGAGGCGGAGGCGGCCAACCAGGCAGCGCAAGCTGCCCGGTCGGAGTTGCAGCGTAAGTGCTTCCGCTTGGTTATGCTTGTTTGATTGGCGGTTTTTGCTCGAGCCTGATTCGTATTGCTTTGCAGTCATTCGAGAGAACGCAGCGGCTGCCCAGACGGATCTGAAGGGACGTCTTGCCGCCGCGGAGGAAAGGACGGAGGACGCCATCACCCTCGTGACTCCGTTGCTTAACCTCATCGACCCGGAAGGGGGGGCGTACGACCGAGACGTGCTCGGGAAACGCTATCCTTCGGCGTCCCCGATTCCCCGGGTGCGGTGCCGCACCCGGCTGGAGCAGCTGCATGTCTATGTTCATGGAGCGGCCTGCGGCTGCGGCCGGGCACGCGTTGGCTCTGGTCCAGTCGCACTATCCACGAGTGGAGCTCGCTCGGGTTGAGACAGGTTTCGTTCGGAGGACGACGAAAGAGGAGATGGAGAAGCTAAGCGACGAAGCCTCCGACTCAGCGATCAAGGTAGTTGACGACCGGACCTGTTCGGTGATGCTGAACGAACTGCGCCCTGAAAGAGTTTTGAGATTAGCTTTTGTATGATGTCTCGCGCCGGTGGACACTTGATTATGACGCTGCGGTCATGCTTTTTGTGTATGTGTTGTTAGCCGTAATGCCCTGCAGTGTTCGACTTTGTCGTCTCACCGGACTGGCCCAGGCTACCTCGTGTCTCGTAGCGCTAAGGGGACGCTCCTTGTTATGCACGTAGGGCCACTAGGGTCACCAGGCGCCACCGCCGACCGCACCATAACGCAGCAGCGCCCGGGGCTGCTTGCACGTGTAGGTTTGGGCCGGGGACAGGGTTGCTCCAGTCAGCTTGAGTTAAAGTGCTTACTGGCGGTCTTATTGGCGTTAGGTGCGTAGATAGGTAAGTTATGACATGAATGCACAGAGAAAGAAAGAAGAAAACTCGTTATATATATATATATGTATCTGATTACACGAGGATAGAATACATATCTTTATTTCGTGCTGTCTCCTAGGCGTAAAAACATATCAGGTGCTCTGCGTGCCAGGAGTTTGGGATGTCCCTGCCGTCTGACTCCACCAGCCTATAGGATCCTGGCCGGGTTACCTCTTTGACAATGAAGGGGCTGTCCCAAGGGAGGACAGCTTGTGCATCCCGACGGAGCTTTGGCGTCGACGCAGGACGAGGTCGCCGACCGTGAAGGAGCGCCCACGGACGTTGCGGTCGTAGTAGCGCCGAACGCCTTCCAGGTACTTGGCCGATCGGACGCACGTGGCCAGGTGTTCTTCCTCTGCGCGGTCGACATCGTTTGCTCGCGCTTGGTCGGAGATTTCGTCGGAGTAGTTCTCGACCCTTGGTGAGCGGAAAGCAACATCCTCTGGTAGGACGGCTTCTGACCCGTACACCATGTAATAGGGGGAGACTCCCGTACTCGGCTTGTTTGCGTCTTGCGCCCCCGGATGGCTGGCGGCGGGAGTTCCTTGAGCCACCTGCCCGGGTACTTGTCATCCTTTTGATACAAGCGTTTCTTAAGGGCATCGAGGACCATGCCGTTGGCGCGTTCGGCCTGGCCGTTGGCCCACGGGTGTGCGACGGAGACATATTTAACCAGAATGGAGCGCTCCTCGCAGAACTCCCAGAACTCGTTGCCGGTGAAGTTCGATCCTAAATCAATAATAATACTGTTCGGAATACCGAAGCGATGAACGATTTCTTCAAAGAATTCGACGGCTTTCTTGCTTGTGGAGTTAACGAGCGGCTTGTACTCTAGCCACTTGGAAAACTTGTCGATGGCGACTAGTACATACCGAAAGTTACCTGGTGTGGCTCTGAAGGGGCCGATCTGATCCAGTCCCCAGACTGCGAAAGGCCACGCGGAAGGGATCGTCATCAGGGTGTGGGCCGGCAGGTGGGGTTGTTTGGAGAAGAACTGACAGCCCTCACAATGTCGCACCAGATGCTTTACGTCCGAGACTGCGGTTGGCCAGTAGAAACCCGCTCGGAATGCCCTGCCGACCAGATTCCTGGAGGCACAATGACTCCCGCATATGCCAGCATGTATCTCTTTCAATATCTTGACGCCTTCGTGCTGAAGCACGCATTTTTGCAGGACATTGGCGTTGGTATTCTTGCGCATCAGGACGCCTTCCACCAAGACGTAGTTCTTGCTCCGCCATATGAGGCGCTCTATTTCCACCCTATCTGCCGGCACCTCGGCCTTGGTGAGGTATCGGACGAAAGCCGAACGCCAATCCTCCTTGCCGGTGGCGATGACGATCGCGACCGTCCGGCCGGTGGGGGGAGGTTTAGGCGTCTCGCCCGGCCTGCCCGATCGACGGAGCTATAAGATCATGTGCAAAGACGCTGGCGGTATCTTGGCTCGGGAAGAGCCCGGCTTGGAGAGCCGATCGGCTTCGTGTTTTCCTCACGGACGGCGTGGTGGAACTCGATGCCGTAGAACTTGTTTTCAAGCTTACGATTTTCGCCAGCGAGGGCATCCATTTTCTTGTTCATGCAGGACCGCCTTTGTTGACTTGGTTCACGGCCGAGGCGGAATCTCCGAACACTTCCAGGCGTTTGATTCCCAATGAGATGGCGATCTTGATGCCGTGTAGGGCAGCCTCGTACTCGGCGGCGTTGTTGGATGCCTTGAAGTGTATTCGTAGGACGTATCGGAGCTCTTCGCCGCTCGAAGCTATGAGTAGGACTTCGGCACCGGCGCCACTGACATTAAGCGCGCCGTCAAAGTACATCTTCCAATGCTCGGGGTGCTCAGCCGGGATAGGTTCCAAAGATGTCGGTCCATTCGGCGATGAAATCGGCGAGTACCTGAGATTTTATGGTTTGGCGACTTACGTAGTCGACGGTGTATGCACCAAGCTCTACGCCCACTTGGCGATCCCGCCATCGACTTCCTTGTTTTTTTATGATGTCGCCGATCGGATAATTTGAGACCACCACGATAGTATATGATCGAAGTAATGGTTCACCTTGGCGCGATGTGAGGAGAACGGCATAGATAAGCTTCTGTATTTGTGGGTAGCGAGTCTTCGATTCGTTTAGGACTTCACTGATATAGTATACCGGTCGCTGAACCTTGAAGGCGTGCCCAGGCTCGTCGCGCTCGACGACTATCACCGTAGAGACGACGCGGTTTGTTGCCGTGATGTATAGGAGGAGGGTCTCGTCCGGCAGCGGCGCCGTTAAGACAGGTGGCGTCGTTAGAAAGGTCTTCATCTCCTTAAATGCCTTGTCGGCCTCTGGAGTCCACACAAACTTGTCGAATGCTCGGAGGAGCCGGAAGAAAGGCAGGGCCTTCTCTCCCAACCTGGAGATATACCTTTCCGTAGCCGCCGGACAACCAAATGAGCTTTTGTACCTCCTTGATGTTAGTCGGCGGTGACATCTTGGTTATAGCCAAGACTTCCTCGGGGTTCGGCTCGATCCCACGGCGGCTGACGACGTTGCCTAGGAGGATTCCCGATGGAACCCCGAAGATGCACTTGTTCGGATTGAGTTTCCATCGGTACTCCCGCAGGTTTTTGAACGTTTGATCTAGATCGGCGAGCAAGCTATCGACTGTTTTGGACTTAACGACTACGTCGTCGACGTAGGCTTCGGCGTTTATGCCTATCTGATCCTTGAGGCAGGCTCGGATCGTCTGCCGGGTACGTGGCCCCGGGCGTTTTTAGTCCAAAGGACATCATAGTGTAGCAGTAGGCGCCAAACGGAGTTATGAAAGCTGTTTTTACTTGGTCTAACTCCTTTAGGGCGATCTGATGGTACCCGGAGTAGCAGTCAAGAAAACAGAGGAGTTCGCAGCCGGCGGTAGAGTCTACGACCTCGTCGATGCGAGGGAGAGTAAAGGGATCTTTAGGGCAGTGTTTGTTGAGATCGGTGTAATCAACACACATTCTCCATTCTTTATTACTTTTACGGACGAGTACTGGGTTTGCCAGCCACTCGGCGTGATACACTTCTTTGATAAAACCGGCGGCTAAGAGCCGGTTGATCTCTACCCTAATAGCCTCCTTCTTGTCCGGCGCGAATCGGCGGAGCTTCTGCTTGATCGGCTTGGCGGAAGACGAGACTTTCAGGACGTGCTCGGCATACTTCCTTGGTACCCCTGGCATGTCTGCAGGTTTCCATGCAAACACGTCCGCGTTGTCCCGGAGGAAGCTGACGAGCGCGCTTTCCTATTTGGGATCCAGGTTGGCACCGATCCGAGCGACCTTGGAGGGATCGCCGGTTCCGAGGTCGATGGTCTTCGTCTCCTTGTTCTTGATGGCGGACCGCGGCGGTTCGTTGACCGGGATCTCCTGATCTTCTAGAGGTACTTCTCTGGAGGCGGCGAGGCAGTCCTTCATCTTGGCGGCGAGCCCGGCAGTCTCGTTGATGATGTAGTTCTCTTGTTCGCAGGCGTGGGCGCTCTTTATGTCCGATCGGAGAGTGAGCACGCCCCCTGGCGCCGGCATCTTCATCATGAGGTAGGCGTAATGGGAGATCGCCATGAACTTGTGCAAGGCGGGCGCCTCGATGGCGTGATAGGCGTGTCGAAGTCGGGCGACGTAGAACAAGAGGTGTTCCTTTGGAAAAAGACCCGAGTGCTGAATCGCACCGCCGTGGTGATCCGGCCGAGTGGCTCCGAGGCCTTGTCCGGGACGATGCCCCGCATGGAGATTCGGGCGGCCGCAAGGCTTCCCTCGAATGCCTAGCTCCCTGAGCGACTTCGGGAACAGGATGTTGAGGGAGCTTCCACCGTCGATGAGGACTCGCCTGAAGTGAACGTTGCCGATCACTGGGTCCAAAACCAGGGGAAACGTCCGGGGTACGGTATCTTCGACCACTGATCGTCCCTAGAGAAGGTGATCGACTGGTCGGACCACGGAAGGAAAGCTGGGTCGGCGATGGTGCTGTTGGTGGAGACTGCCATGACCCGTCTGGTGGCCAACTTCTTGCTCCGCTTGTTCTCTATCGCGGATGGTCCACCGAAAATGGTGGCCACGCTCTTGGAGGGGGCCTGATAGGAGGCGCCATCTGGCTTCGGATCATCGTCCCTGCTGAAAGGTCCTTGTTTGGTTTTGGTAATTGAGTGACAACCTAGGTGGACTAATTGTGTTTATGTGAGACATGCAGAGAATTAGTCCACAGGTGATGAAGGAACTTAATGCATGATACATGACATGGAGTCATGTGGCTAGAGGTGAAAATCGAGACACGACTTGGCTTGATGGACCGGTCGTGAGGGTAAAGGGCAAGTTGGAGGCTTTGAAGCCGTTGGTACCGAGTGTCGGGAGGCTTGAGCAAAGACTTGGCGCCGAAGGACCAAAGCGATGGTGAAGAGCAAGTGAGGTCAAGATCGATGGACCAAAGGCCATGTGATGATATGAAGTGAATCATATCATTCATGTGGAGCGGTCGGTGCATGTGTTGCATCGGCATTGGAGGAGATGGAATGGAAAGCGCAAGGCAAAGGTATAACCTAGGGCGTTTCCATTTCACCGGTCATAGGTGTGTAGAGAAGTTGATGACCGGGTTTAGGATAGATGACCGTACTATCAAGAGGGGCAAACTTGTTTGCATATCGGTCATCTAGTGCCAAATGATTATGAAAATGCTAACACACTAGCACATGGTGATGTACACTTGATGGTGTTGGCACATTTGCAAAGGGGATGGTGTTTGCCGGGAAGAGAGGGGTTTGGGATCTTCTCTCCCTCCCGCCAAGCTTGCGAGGCGGATTCGGGCGCTGCGGAAGTGAAGTGTTCATTTTCCATTGCGCCGAGGCAAAAAAATGGAGGCGAAAGTCGCCGGAGTGTTTCTCACCGAGAAACACCTGACCGACGCCGGTTCAGGAGGGACCGGACGTGTCCGGCCAAGTGTGCGCGTCCCGGCATTTTCGGGGGGACCGGACGCCGACCAGACGCTCCCTGCCACGTCCCCGGTCCACGGCGTAGGCGAGGGCGCAGGAAAGTGAGGTGGACCGACGCCGGGGAGTCCGGCCGCCTTCGATCGGACGCGTCCCGGTCGAGAAAAAAATCAGTTTTGGAGCTCTTCGAAAGTTGTGACCGGACGCCGGGCGTGCCGCCCTGGCCGGGCGGTGGACAGTGACGCGTCCGTCGTCACTTGGTGCGCGTCCCCGGCCAAGGTTCGACCAGGTTTCGTGGGCAACGGCTCTTTAGCCCTTGGGGCTATAAGTAGTTGCCTTGGCCGGCTTTGGTTGGTAGTTGAGCACCCTTGGGCCTTTGTGGCTTTATGTGGGAGTGCTTGGAGAGCCTCTAACTCGCTTATGCTTGTAGTATCCGATTGCGAGTGAGCGATTCTAGTGCGTTGCAATGAGAGATTGCAAGGTGTGGCACTAGGTGATCGAGTTACAGCCGGTGGTGCTTATTACTCTTGGAGGTTGCCACCTCCTAGACGGCTTAGAGGCTTGTGGGCATCGTTGTAGCACGCTCGGAGATTGAGTGGTGCTCCGATTGCTAGTCACGTGGAGTGACATTGTGAGGGGGATTGTGCTCACCCCGTGGGAGATCACGAAGAGCAACTCTAGTAAAAGGGAGACACGAACAACTCCAGTCGAAGGAAGCCAGTCAACTGCTAAGCCAAAACAAGTCTACTCAAAGATAGACAGTCTTCATATCAAACAAGAACAAGTCGGCTCGAAGGCGGACAACCATAAACTCAGGACAAAACAACTCGGATCATTGCAGGATCAAATATTCTTTAATATTACAGGATACAAGGTTACAAGTCTTACAAGACCCATCGAATTCAGAAAGAACATTAAAGCAACGGCTACAAGGAACCCTGTAGAATTTAGCCATAGAAGAAAATTACGGTCTACAAGGTGCCCAGTAGAATTCTGTCATAGAAGACAACTACGCAAAATCCAAGACCGTCGCCGTTGCAGACCCAGACTACCTCTGAGGCGGAATGAGCCGAGCAGATCCAAAGCAACCTGGATACACCAACGCAGTGCATCCAAGATCGCCAAAAGGAGCACTGACTGATCAAGCATCACATCGGGCCTCTCCAAGAACAAGTCGGATCGAACCCCATGTGAACAAGAGAGCTCCAGCTCTGCGTCGGGCGGTAGCTAATCTGCACCGCACAGCTAGAAGACTGTGCGGCTCGCTCAAGAACCCTCCCACGCAAAGCATAGCCCCCGGCAGAGTGGAAAAAGAGGTACTAAGAGTGCAAAATGACCCAAAGACAGGGCACATCTCAAGACTTCTACCCGCCAGAACGAGCCTCCAATCACAATGCTACTCCGGGATTAGTCTTTCTCTAATCCCTATCTCAAGAATTCTTCTACCCACTAAGAAGACCATACTGGAAGAACAAAAAAGAAGCCCGGGGGCTGTTCAACCTCGCAAACTATCATTATCACAAGAACAGGAAGAAGCATACTACAAGACTCTAAAAGCAACCGAAAGGGAAGTGCAATTTATAGGCCAAGATCGGGCGTACATAGACCAAGTTCACCAATTCGTAGAAGCATTGACAAGGACAATAAAAAAGAGGGCAAGTAAAGAGAGCAACGAAGAGTATAGTCCGGGCATATCCCAAAGACAAGAAAAGCCTTTATACCACCACCGCCAACGCCCAACCATAAAAAAACATAAAGGACAAGTAAAAGCAAAGTCACGAGCCGTTGTCCGTTTCCTACACGTAAGAACTCGAAAAAGGCTCGGGGCTGCAGCTAAGGAAGAACTTGAAAAAGCTTCGGGGGCTGCGGCTAAAGAAGAACTTCGGAAAAAGCTCGGGGGCTGCACCTAAGGGTTACCCGCAAAGAAAGAAATCGAGAAAGCTCGAAGGCTACGATTAACGAAAATAAAAGCCATCGCCCGACTTCTTTTTTTGACCAAAACAACTTCGGCACGAAGGCTCGGGGGCTACAGGGTATACACCCTCAACTTTTTTCTTTTCTCAAAGACCCTCCGCCTACTTATAAATAAGTAGCAAGAGGCTCGGGGCTACTCACTCAATGAGTGCACCTACGGCGCACAAAAGGGAACAATTCTTCAGCTAGACCACTTCGAAGCATCACTCCAGAAGCAAGGCGCTCCCCGAGTTCTACTTCGAAATGCTCGGGGGCTTGTCGATACGGACGTGACGTGAGCGGCTACTCACCGATGGCTCCCGTCGGGGCGAGAGCAAGAAGGACGGATCCGAGTAGAATACGGATCATCCTAGTTAGACGAATAGAAAGTAACCTCTGTAATCAGAACAGAACACTTCCTATGAATCCGGCTAGGATTAGAAACCATAGCTCTGGCTCTTTTCCTCTTATAAAAAGGAGCCATAGCACCCTCTTTTGTAACGGACAAACAATACACGATCAGACATCAATCCAACGCAAAAGGCCAAGGCCGACAGGAGTAGAGCTTTTACTCGACGACGAGGGCTCGAACCAGAATAAACCGTGTGTCTCTTGCATGAAACCGCCGAGTTCTAGTCGTTCGCCGAGATCCGAATCAACTGCTACGGGAACCCCGTGGCAGGCTATCGGTGGTCAAACACCGACAGTCTCCGATCACTAGCTTGTCTTTACTTGATTCATTACTTGTGCTAGTAAGTAGTGTTGCTCTTGTGTAGCTAGTTTGCTTGTGTAGCTTTCTAGTTACCTTCTTAGCTTGTGTAGCATAGAAATAGCGATTGCGTGGCTAGTTGGCTTGTGTAGCCTTGCTAGTCACTTTGCTTAGTTTGTATAGCTAAGGAAGTGAGCTCATTAGTTGGGCTTGTGTAGCCGTGCTAGTGAGAACTACTAGTGTGCTTAGGCTTTGTGTGCTTTGCTCACTAGTATGTGTAGGTGCTCCCCGGTTTGATTGAGTACTAGTTGCTTAGGTTTTTGTGACCTTGCAACCTAGTATTGGATAGGCGAGCACTACCCAGCCTTGCACCTTAGTGGCTCAACCTAGGATTATTTTGTAAGGTGCTTGATCATAGATAGAGGGGTGAAGTCTTGATTAGACTGATAGTTTTAATTCCGTATTTTACTCGGTCATTCGCTGCGATTAGATTTTAGAAAGGACTATTCACCTCCCCTCTAGTCCGCCATCTCGACCCTTCAAGTGGTATCAGAGCCGAGGTCTCTCATTTGTGGTCTTCACCGACCCGAGAGGATGACGACTAGTTGGTTAGATGATGATTGCCACACGCACATTTTTGATGGCACGGACTTTGCACGGTGGAAACACCATATGCTTGATCATTTACGTGCAAAAGGTCCTAAGGCGTGGTGGATCATTGTTATAGGCTTTGCTCAAGATGCCTTGGATAAGAGCAATCTAACCAAAGCTCAAGAGGATTGCTTACAACTTGATTCATGCGCCCTTTACTATTTAACATGTGCCTTGCATGAAGATGTTTACAGGCGCGTGTGGGACATTGAGAGTGCTCATGGTGTATGGGAGGCACTCCAAGCCCTCTATGGTGATCACTCCACAAGTGATGATGGCAAGTTCAAGGTGGAGGATGATCACAAGAAGGAGGTACATGAGGATGTTGAGCATCTTCACAACTTGGTGGTTGTGGAAGATTGCCCCACCTCATGGTCAAGTGATGATGATGATGCTATTTCAAGCTCACTTGACAAGAATGATGATACCATAAGTGATGCAAGTGATGATTCTACCCCAAGCACACTTGATGGTGATGATGGCTATAAGAGTGATGTCTCCATAAGCTTACCGACAACACCATATTGCTTTATATCACACGGTGACACTAAGGTATCAATTGCTAATGTGGTTGTTGATTGTAATGATCCAAGCTTTGAGCTTATTTGTAGACTCACTAAGGCTTTAGAAAATAAGATGGCCAAAACAAAGAAATTACAAAATAAAAACTCATTTCTAAAGACCAAAAGCATCTACTTTATGTTACTACTTGTTCACATGAGGAGCTTAAATTGCATCATGAGGAGCTTAGTGTTGCTCATGATAATTTGGTACAAGACCATGCTTTTCTCACTAAAAGGCTTTCTAGTGAAGAAATCAAAACTAGTGGGAGCTTATCATTTGGGTCAAATGATCAATCACATATTGTTGCTAACCCATATGATGTAGGCAAGAAGAATGTATCCACCTCTTGTGATGATTTACTTGCTATGCCATGTTCTTCACATATAGATTCTTGTTCTTCTTCTATGTCTTGTGGAACTACCCTTTTGAAGGAGAACAATGACCTTAATAATCAAGTTAAGAAGTTGAGCAATAAACTAGAGAGGTGCTACAACTCTCAAGTCACCTTTGAGCATATGTTGAAAACTCAAAGAAGCTATGGTGACATGAGTGGGCTCGGTTTCAACAAGAAGAACATCAACAAGCCGAGATTTCATGATGACAAGAGTGGCATCCACTTCAACAAGGGCAAGATCAAAGGCAAAAGATGGGGCAAGAGGAAGTTTGAAAGAGAAATAAAGAAGCTAGAAGAGAAGAGGCTCTCTCATTTCTTGTGCTTCATATGCCAAGAAGTGGGACATCTTGTAAATGCATGCCCCAACAAAGAGAGGCTCAAGTTGAAGAAGGAAGAGGAGAGGCTCAAACATGTCAAGTGCTTCAAGTGCCGCACTTGGGGTCATCTCACCTCAATGTGCCCAACCAAGCAATTGGTGAAGCAACAAGAGAAGCCTCAACCAAAGCCACAAGTTGAGAAGCCCCAAGCTCAAGTCAAGATCAACCATGAAGATAGTGGTGACTTGAAGATAAAGAAGAGAACTAGAAGGGGTGGACAAACAAGAAGGCATCCAACTTTCAATCAAGATGCCAAGATGATGAGCAATAATCAAGAGAAGAAAGTCTATGCTCACATCAAATGCTTTGAGTGCAAGGAGATGGGTCACTTTGCCTCGAAGTGTCCCAACAAGCTTGAGAAGAAGGCTCAAGCAACCCATGAGAGGCAAGGCAATGAGAAGCACAACATGAGCAAGGAAGAGAAGGCTCTAGCAAAGAAGAAGTGCTACTCATGCCGGGAAAGGGGACACATGGCTCATTCATGTCCCCTAGATGAGACTTCTAAGCCTATTTCAATTGATGCAAATATTATGCTTAGAAAGGATGACAATGGTACCTCTTTGGTTGCTATTGTAAAACATCCCGCTATCCATACTAAGGCATTGCCTAGGTATGTTGCACCTAACTTGAGAGGACCCAAACTAGTTTGGGTACCATCAAAAAGTGGATGATTGTTTATAGATACCATGGCATTGGAGGCTTGACTCAATTAGAATTCTTATTAATCATCATGAGTTGAATCAAGCAAAGAAGCTTAGTGCATATCCAATCCCAATGCCAAGTCAAATTAAGTGAAGTCTAAGTGCTACAACATACAAGTGCAATATTCTAGTTGTGATGATTTATTAGTTATATTCTTGATGGCTAGCAAATAATTGAGTTGAAGGTTGCTAATATATGGTCATAGACATTGCAAAGGTATATCTCTTGCTGATCATACTCATTTGGGTGCATATGAGTTGATTGTGTTAGATGTTTTGGGCCATGGGCCAAACAATTCCATATAAATCCCAAAGGCCCACTCACACATGCATGTATATATGGAAAGGTGGGGGACTTTAGTCCCACCTTGCTACTTCAAGAGAAGTGAGACCAACTTAAATAGTTGAGCTATCTCACTCTTGTTGAAGCTATGGATGAGGAGAGGGAAAAGGAAGAACCACACGCTGCTGGCCTGCTGCTGCCGCCTCGCCTCGCCTGCCTGGCCTGCCGGCTTGGCCGGGGGCGGGGCGGGCGGGGCCAATGGGCGCCACGCACGCGCATTACATGCGCGTGAATGGTCCGGGCGATTCCGGGCCTCCGCCCTTGCGGTGCGCGCCTCCTTTTGTCACTTGATATTTTTTTGCATGCATGGAGAAAATTGCGCCGGCCTATTTGGTAAGCAATTATTCTCACGTTATGGTAAGTGTACAAACGGAAATTACCGTAACGCTGTGATTAAGCGGCTAATCGCTTTTCCTTAGCTGCGACGCGTGTATAAATAAGGGACGAGACGTCGTCCTCAATACGTAGAATTCATCTCTTCCCGTTCCACACGCTTTCTTGCTGCCGCTGTCCTCCCCATCCCGTCGCCGACGTGCCATCGGTGCCGGGAGAGCGGTGCTCAAAGCCTACGTCTCCTCGCGTCCACGCACGGGGTAGGGGACATATCAGGGTTTTGGGAAGCGCCGTCGCGACTTTCATCGCTGGACGTCTTCTTCCCCTCTACGCCGCCGCCGCCGATCCCGATCTCCGTCGACGGTTCCCGCTACGTCTTCGTCTTCGCCTTCGTCTCACGCCCGATATTCCCAATCGTAATGATGTCTTGTCTTTCTTTGTTGTTCGTTTTCGTTTCTCTTACGTCGTTCGCACTAGATAGAGTGGTTATGCCTCGGATCTTAGTGCTTTGGTGTTAAATCATATTCATGTTGTTGGTCTTTTCCTTATTGTCGGAATTATTTTATGCATCGCTAAATTGCTTTTATTTCCAACAATCCAAAAACCGATAGGCATTTAGCGATGACTAAGGGATATACTTGATGCGATGAAACCGGAGAAATTCGGCCGGTGTGAATTTTAAGAGGTGGCGCACGAGGGCTCGCTTGTGGTCGACCGCTATGGGCGTGTTTTGGGTCGTGGGTAATCCTCCCGCACTACCTCTCGGATCCGAGAAAGAGGTGCGGGAGTTTATCGTGGCTACGACGATTTTCGCTTGGATGCGTCTTTGGCGTTCTCTCGACCAGGTGTGTGATGTTTACATGAACATCAAGAGTGCCTGAACGTAGGGAGGCACTTGAACACAAGTTCGGTGCTTGCGGATGCCGTGCACGAGCCGTATTTGATGGAGAAGTACCACGACTACAAAATGGTTGAAAACCGTTCGGTCGTGGAACAGGCTCATGAGTTCCAACTTATTGTGAGGGAACTCGAACAGCTCGGACATGTTTTGCCCGATAAGTTTGTGGCCGGTGGCATTATTGCCAAGTTGCCTCCGTCTTGGAGGAACTTTGCCACGGCTCAAACATAAAAGACAAGATCTCTGTTGAGGATCCGTTGGCTGGTCTTGATGTTGAAGAGAAGGCTCGGGCAAAGGATGCTCCACTAAAGGCACCCGAACAGTCCAGCGCCAATGTGATGCAAAGACGCAGGGCAAGAACAAGCGTAAGGTCTGTTTAGACTACTCGGTTTAAGAAGAAGAAGAACATGGATGAAGTTGTGTGCTTTGTTTGCGGTGAGACCGACACTTCGCCAAGAAGTGCAAGAACCGCAAGGGCATCAAGAAGAATCGCCGGGCGCGAAATCTGCCAACGTGACTATTGGCGATCCTAGCGGATCTGGGTATGGTAATTCTTTACCTAGTGTATTTTACGTATGTCAATCTAATGACCGGGTGGATAGATACAAAGCCAATATTCATGTTTGTACTGATATCTCTATGTTTTCTTCCTACCGGTGTCGCACGAGGTTCAACCGTCATGATGGGAACGGCTCGCATGCTTCGTTCTTGGTGTTGGTTCGGTCGATCTGAAGTTCACTTCGGGAAAGATCGTGGCGGCTCAAGAACGTGCAAAGATGCGCCCTCAATAAAGAAGAACCTCGTTAGTGGATCCTTCTTGTGTCGAGATGGATTCAAGCTGGTATTTGAGTCGAATAAAGTAGTCATTTCGAGGTATGGCCAATTCATTGGCAAAGGCTATGACAATGGAGGCTTGTTCCGCTTTTCACTCTCCGATTTACGTAATAAAGTTGTGAACCATGTGTGTGATTCAAACAATTCGGTGGCTGATATATGGCATTCACGTTTGTGTCACATTAATTTTGGTTGTATGTCGCGTCTATCCGTTATGAATTTAATTCCGAATTTTTCTATAGTCAAAGGCTCTAAATGTCAAGCATGTGTGCAAGCAAAGCAACCTCGTAAGCCACACAAGGCTATAGGCGGGAGGTGCACGACAGTATTAGAGCTCATTCATTCTGATCTTTGTGAAATGAATGGTGTGTTGACAAAAGGAGGAAAAAGATACTTTATGACCTTAATTGATGATGCAACTAAATACTGCTATGTGTTCCTTCTAAAATCTAAAGATGAGGCGTTTGAATGTTTTAAGACTTATAAGGCTGAGGTAGAAAACCAATTAGAAAAGAAAAAATCAAGCGTGTTAGGTCCGATCGTGGTGGAGAGTATTTTTTCAATGAGTTTGACCTTTTACGTGCGGAGAATGGAATAATTCATGAACGGACACCTCCACATTCGCCCCAATCTAATGGGGTTGCCGAAAGAAAGAACCGGACGTTAATGGACTTGGTGAATGCCATGTTAGGAACATCCGGTATGGCTAAAGCATGGTGGGGGGAGGCTATTTTAACAAACATGTCATGTTCTAAATAGAGTTCCAACTAAAAATAGTGATATTACTCCGTATGAAGGATGGAAAGGTCGGAAACCATCACTCCATTATTTGCGTACTTGGGGCTGTTTGGCCATGGTTAGCGTACCAATTAATAAGAAACGCAAGCTCGGACCGAAAACAGTTGATTGTATCTTCTTGGGATACGCGTACCATAGCACGGCGTATAAGTTCTTAGTGATTAAATCTGAAGCGCCCGGATGTTATAGTTGGTTCACTCTTGGAGTCACGGGATGTTACTTTCTTTGAGAATATTTTTCCGATGAATGTTGCTTGTTCTTTACCGAGTTCGTCTAATGAAGTTATTCCTGAACCCACACCCTCTCTTAAACCAATCATAGCACCACTTGGTAATGAGGAGGATGACAGTTGTTGTAGCTCGAGAAAGGAGTAAGAGACAAAGGATTGCAAAATCCTTTGGTGATGACTTCACTGTGTATCTCATAGATGATACTCCAACAACCATTGCAGAGGCATATGCATCACCGGATGCGGATTATCTTTGGAAGGATGCAGTCCGTAGTGAGATGGACTCCATCACTTTGCAAATGGAACATGGGAAGTAGTAGACAAAAACCGGTGGGTTGCAGGCCGATTGGTCAGAAATGGGTATTTAAGAAGAAGCTTAGGCCCGACGGTACTATTGAAAAGTACAAGGCAAGGCTTGTTGCTAAAGGTTTTACACAAAAGGAAGACGAGGATTTCTTTGACACCTACTCACCGTTGCCGATTAACTACAATCCGAGTGCTATTATCCTTGGTCGCTTCCCATGGTCTTCTTGTCCACCGGATGGACGTGAAGACGGCTTTCCTTAATGGAGAGCTAGAGGAAGAAATTTACATGAACCAAATTCCGATGGATTTATAGCGTATGGACAAGAGGGCAAGGTGTGCGGGTTACTCAAATCTTTGTATGGCCTAAAGCAGGCACCTAAGCGGTGGCATGAGAAGTTTGAATGCACTTTGACTTCTGGGGGTTTGCGGTAAATGAAGCCGACACTTGTGTGTACTACCGTTATGGTGGGGGCAAAGGAGTAATCCCGTGTTTGTATGTGGACGACATACTAATTTTTGGGACAAGTATCGATGAGATTAATGACGTAAAGTCATTCTTATCCCAAAATTTTGACATGAAAGATTTGGGAGTAGCCGATGTGATTCTCAATATTAAAGTTAACAAGGGTGAGAATGGGATTACTCTTTTGCAATCTCATTATGTGGAAAAGGTTTTGAGCCGCTTTGGCTATATGAATTGCAAACCTTCTCCAACACCCTATGATCCTAGCCTAATACTTGAAAGAATAAGAGGCTAGGAAAGGATCATCTGAGATACTCCCAGTTATTGGCTCATTGATGTATCTAGCTAGCGCAACCCGCCCCGATCTCATTTGCTTGTAAGCAAGTTGAGTAGATTTTCCTCTAATCCAGAACCGATCATTGGCGGGGTATTGATCGTGTAATGCGCTATCTAAAAGGCACAATGAGTTATGGAATTCACTATTCAGGGTACCCGTGAGTACTTGAAGGATATAGTGATTCAAACTGGATTTCGTAAGCCGACGAGTTAAAGGCCACTAGTGGATACATATTCACTTTGGGTGGTGGCGCTGTCTCTTGGAGATCTTGCAAGCGGACAATACTTACAAAATCTACAATGGAGGCAGAGCTCACAGCTCTGATACAGACCTCTAGTGAGGCTGAATGGTTAAGAGAAATGTTGATGGACTTACCTATGGCGGAAAAACCAATTCCTGCTATTCTCATAAACCGTGATAATCAAACAAAGTGATCACAAAGGTGAAGAATAGTCGATAATGGAAAGAAGTCCAGCAAACATATAAAGCGTAGACCGAAGTCCGTCGGGAAATTGAGGAGCTCCGGAGTAATAGGCGTGGAATATATCCGCACGCTAAGAACCCGCGCATCCCTTCACCAAGGGACTATCACGCCTGCGATTGACAATGCATCGAAGGAGATGGGATTGAGACCCATGTGAGTTAACCTCGGTAGTAACCCAACCTATGTGATCGGAGATCCCGTGAATTAGGACACAGGAAGAACAAGCTGTTGGTTAACAGGAGAGTACAACCTTTTCCTTTAACCCACTCCGTTGGAGATGCAAAGTACTCTCATTTACGTAAGGCAGGTTGACTTTGTCTTAATGTGTTACGAGGCTTTATAGCGAGATACTTGTCCTCTGAGTATCCCCTGTAAGAACACACCTATGTGAGCCCAACTGTTAGTCGCAGCTTATAAGAATTGGGTATTCTTTAATAAGCTCATGAAGTGAGTTAGGAGTATGACTTATACGCTCCACTCGCGGGGTTGGCGATGGTAGCCTAGTATCGATCAAGACTTCAAGTGAAGCCTATTAAGCACCAAATCGCCAATTCAAGGCCTAGTCCATTGTGCGATTGCGGATGGGCCTATCTTGATGTTCTAGGTGGATGTTCAACCTTAACCGGTCTCCACCGAATAGCTGGTATATTAACGATCTTGTGGTACAGGGAGTATGACTCGCGTGCCCTTGGGATGTGGTGGGGGATTGTTAGATGTTTTGGGCCATGGGCCAAACAATTCCATATAAATCCCAAAGGCCTACTCACACATGCATGTATATATGGAAAGGTGGGGGACTTTAGTCCCACCTTGCTACTTCAAGAGAAGTGAGGCCAACTTAAATAGTTGAGCTATCTCACTCTTGTTGAAGCTATGGATGAGGAGAGGGAAAAGGAAGAACCACACGCGCGCGCGCGCTCGCTCGCCTCGCCTCGCCTCGCCTGGCCTGGCTTGCATGCATGGAGAAAATTGCGCTGGCCTATTTAGTAAGCAATTATTCTCACGTTATGGTAAGTGTACAAACGGAAGGACAATTACCGTAACGCTGTGATTAAGCGGCTAATCGCTTTCCTTAGCTGCGACGCGTGTATAAATAAGGGACGAGACGTCGTCCTCAATACAGAGAATTCATCTCTTCCCGTTCCACATTCTTTGCTGCGCCGCCGTCCCCCCCCATCCCGTCGCCGACGTGCCATCGGTGCCGGGGAGAGCGGGCCCGAAGCCTCGTCTCCTCGCGTCCCTCGCACGGGGTAGGGGACGTATCAGGTTTTTGGGAAGCGCCGTCGCGACTGCTCGCTGGACGTCTTCTTCCCTCTACGCCGCCGCCGCCGATCCCGATCTCCGTCGACGGTCTGCTACGTCTTCGTCTTCGCCTTCGTCTACGCGCCGATATTCCCACTGTAATGATGTCTTGTCTTTCTTTGTTGTTCGTTTTCGTTTCTCTTCTGTCGTTCGCACTAGATAGAGTGGTTATGCCTCAGATCTTAGTGTTGGTGTTAAATCATATTCATGTTGTTGGTCTTTTCCTTATTGTCGGAATTATTTTATGTATCGCTAAATTGCTTTTATTTCCAACAGATTGAATTGGATATATATGCATACGTTGCTTGCTATGAGATGTTTGAATGGAATTCATGCTTAGTAATCAAGTTTTGGATTGGTTTGGTTGAATATGATCATGAGACTTCATTTAGTAAGTGGTTTGAATGGATATATGTCTTGTGAGGATGTTCAAACAAGTTGATGTCAAGTTTGATTTACATTTATTGAAGAATAGTTCAAGTGTTGAAATTAGACCTAAATTGAAAATCTGAGCTAGTTATGATCAAGTCTGAGTTTGATGGATCAAATCTGTTTGAATTGGCTTGAAAATTTGTGTGCATGCTCTACACTTATGATAGTTATTGCTGTTCAAATTTCATGAGAATTAGACAAGAAATGCCTTGGTTTTGGAGTGGATCTTGTCAGCTTTAGTGCAGCAGTTTTCAGCATGTACCCACTGAGAAAGATGTGAAATCTGGTAGCAATCTAGAAGTCCAATGAAGCTTAAATTTTTATGATTGATAGATGACTTAGTGAAGCACATCTCCACCAAATTTCATGGTCATTGGTGCTGTACGTTGAGAGATATGATTTATTCTTTAAAGAGTACAGAATCTGCCAGAAAAATGACAAACATTGTATTAATCAAGAGACACATCAATTGAAAGGCCCTCAAGTTGGATTCATGTTCATAAATGGTTGAGGGACCTATGTTTGGTTTTGAATTGATCTTGAAGCATGACAAGCAATAGGTACAAAGCATAAGGTTGAAAAATGTGTTTGGCACATGATTTGGTACTCAAATTGGAAGATCAAGACCAAGCTCAAGATGAAGATGAAGTTTAAGTTCTAGTGATGATTGGAGATCATATGATAGAAAGAAAAGAACTTAAATCAGTAGAAAGAAAAGGACTTAAAGAAGATTTCAATGTTATTCATCATGACAAGTCCACGGATCAATCAATCAAAGGCAATTCAAGTGGGTATCAAGTTTGTTCTTTGGAGAGAGGTCACTTCTCCCTTGAGTAGGGGCTTGCCGCCTTTTGTAGGTTAACCAAGCGTGGCTTGGAAGGCTAACATGGAAGTGGTGATCTAAAGGACATTTGAGATGCTTAGTTGATGCAAATCAAAAGGGTTGATCATAAAATGCAAGCAACACCCAAAACAAGAGCAATTCATGGAGAATTCAAGCGGTATTCACAATTGGCATATATTGCTTATCTACAAGTGAATATCAACCATAATTATCTCTTACAAGCAAAGATCAAAAGAAAAAACAAGCCAACCACAACAAGAGAATGCACTTGATCATTAGTGGTTCCAAATTCATATGGGTGAAGAATGGATCTCATTATTAATAATTGGTCTTCACCAAGCTTTCAAAATGGATTTCACATCGCCTTTGCGAAGCATATTTGGAATATAATGACTATCCTCTACTCCAACAAAGCAAAGGTGAAATTGGTTGTCATATGCATTCATATTTGCTAAGGACTTGTTTAGTGCATATAGACATATCTAGTGAGCATTCATGAAAAACCAAATGATTTTAAGTTCATATCATACCACTATTGCTTGTATGTCTTGAATTGATCTAGTGGCTAAGTATGACTTGTTCATGAGCATGTGAACCTAAGTATTTGATCTAGCTAGATGAGCAAGAAAAGATCTAACTCAATATTGATAAGATAACCATTGAAAGATGTGTGAAGAAGCTTGTCATTGGTTCAAACTGAGTTAGATCACTTATGCAAGTTTGCTAGTTTGAACTAAAAAGAGAAAGAAGCTCATGAAAACAATTCAAGTTCAAGAAGTAGAAGACAACAACATAAATGGATATCAAGTTCAACTTACAAGTGGTATCTAGACTCATTATTCATACAAGTGGTATACACATGGTGTCACACTCCTATATGTGGTATCTTTTCTACACATGTGCTATATCAAGTGGTTACAAGTGATGTCTAGATCAAGCATTCAAGTGATATCCTACACCTTAAGTGATCCTCAACTTTAAGTGATCAAAGTCAAGAAAAGCTACCCTCAAGAAATCAAGTCAATAAGTGGGTGACCCTACAACAAAAGAGAGTCTTCTATAAATGATGTCATCCTAAATTGGTCAAAAGATCATCTCAAATTCCAAGTGGTATCATTCCAACGTCAAGACAAGGTGTCCATCAAAAATGCAAGATTCAAGTGTCAACCATCTATACCCCGAGTGCAACCTTTTTGTCAAAGTGAAGCATACCCTTTATGGAAATTGATGACAAAGGGGGAGAGATTTGGAGCGCAAAGATATAAAATATGTTTGCATAAAGTGAAATGCATGACATAGGGGGAGAGATTGGACAAAGTTGAACACGGATATGACCAAGAGGGGGCAAAATTGAAGAATGCAAGGGAATCAAAATTCTTGGACAAAAGAAGCACACAAGTAGGGGGAGCATGCTCATGAATACATGTTTGATGCATTTGATTGTGCATTACATTTGCTTGTTTGCATTGCATTTGTCTTACATTCCTACATGCTTGTGTGCAAGTGTTTGCTAAAACTAAGACTTGGATGATATTTGATATTTTGTGGTATCTAAAGCCTAGTCTTAGTATAGCAAGTGGTGACTAGAACCTTGATTATAATGTTGATCTTACGTGATATCTAGTTTCACTTGTTTCTAGCAAGGATTGATGCTAAGGATGTTGAAAATGTGGTATACACGCTACAAAGGTTTATTCTCCATCTTGTATACCTTAGCATCACTTAGTAGTGGTAACACTCCCACAAATTTCATATTCATGCATGTGTGCAAGCTTGAAACCAAACCATTCAAGCACACATGTAGGGAGGAGTTAACACTACCAAGTTAATTTTATGGTGCTTATCCAAATCATAGACATAAAGCTTAAATGTTGGATAAGTGGCATAAAATCCCAAAATACTTAAATTCCATATCTCTGTAGAGTTGTCATCAATTACCAAAAAGGGGGAGATTGAAAGGTCCTTGTTTGGTTTTGGTAATTGAGTGACAACCTAGGTGGACTAATTGTGTTTATGTGAGACATGCAGAGAATTAGTCCACAGGTGATGAAGGAGCTTAATGCATGATACATGACATGGAGTCATGTGGCTAGAGGTGAAAATCGAGACACGACTTGGCTTGATGGACCGGTCGTGAGGGTGAAGGGCAAGTTGGAGGCTTTGAAGCCATTGGTACCGAGTGTCGGGAGGCTTGAGCAAAGACTTGGCGCCGAAGGACCGAAGCGATGGTGAAGAGCAAGTGAGGTCAAGATCGATGGACCAAAGGCCATGTGATGATATGAAGTGAATCATATCATTCATGTGGAGCGGTCGGTGCATGTGTTGCATCGGCATTGGAGAAGATGGAATGGAAAGCGCAAGGCAAAGGTATAACCTAGGGCATTTCCATTTCACCGGTCATAGGTGTGTAGAGAAGTTGATGACCGGGTTTAGGATAGATGGCCGTACTATCAAGAGGGGCAAACTTGTTTGCATATCGGTCATCTAGTGCCACTTGAGCGATCTAACTTTGGATCGTGTTGCTAGGATCGAGTGGCGATGTGAGAAGGAGTGAAAACCCCTTGGAAAATGATTATGAAAATGCTAACACACTAGCACATGGAGATGTACACTTGATGGTGTTGGCACATTTGCAAAGGGGATGGTGTTTGCCGGGAAGAGACGGGTTTGGGATCCTCTCTCCCTCCCGCCGAGCTTGCGAGGCGGGATTCGGTGTTTTCGTGGAAGTGAAGTGTTCATTTTCCATTGCGCCGGAGGCCGGAAATGGAGGCGAAGTCGTCGGAGTGTTTCTCACTGAGAAACACTCGACCGGACGCTGGTCCAGGAGGGACCGGACGCGTCCGGTCAAGTGTGCGCGTCCGGGCATTTTCGGTGGGGACCGGACGCCGCGGGACCGGACGCTCCGGTGCCGCGTCCGGTCGACGCGGAGGCGGGCGCAAGCGAAGCTGAGGTGGACCGGACGCCGGGGAGTTCGGTCGCTTCCGATCGGACAGCGTCCCGGTCGAAAAAAAATCAGTTTTGGAGCTCTCGAAGTTGTGACCGACGCTGGGCGTCGCGCGTCCGGTCGGTGGACAGGACGCGTCCGGTCGTCACTTGGTGCGCGTCCGGTCAGTGCCCGACCAGGTTTCGTGGGCAACGGCTCTTTAGCCCTTGGGGCTATAAGTAGTTGCCTTGGCCGGCTTTGGCTGGTAGTTGAGCACCCTTGGGCCTTTGTGGCTTTGTGTGGGAGTGCTTGGAGAGCCTCTAACTCGCTTATGCTTGTAGTGATTACATCCGATTGCGAGTGAGCGATTCTAGTGCGTTGCATTGAGAGATTGCAAGGTGTGGCCCTAGGTGATCGAGTTGCAGCCGGTGGTGCTTATTACTCTTGGAGGTTGCCACCTTCTAGACGGCTTGGAGGCTTGTGGGCATCGTTGTAGTACGCTCGGAGATTGAGTGGTGCTCCGATTGCTAGTCACGTGGAGTGACATTGTGAGGGAGATTGTGCTCACCCCGTGGGAGATCATGAAGAGCAACTCTAGTAAAAGGGAGACACGAAGAGCGACAAGTGGTTCGACGCGGTCAAGTGCTAGAGCTCGTGGTGAGCACTCCGGTGGGAGAGCGTGACTTGAGGGTCATCGCTAGCAAGAGGACCGGCGACAACCTTGGAGCTTGTCTCAACGAGGACTAGCTTGGTGGCAACCAAGTGAACCTTGGTAAAAAATCGACGTGTCAACTTGTCTACTCTTCTCGTCAGTTTGCAAAGTCTCCGATCACTAGCTTGTCTTTACTTGATTCATTACTTGTGCTAGTGAGTAGTGTTGCTCTTGTGTAGCTAGTTTGCTTGTGTAGCTTTCTAGTTACCTTCTTAGCTTGTGCAGCATAGAAGTAGCGATTGCGTGGCTAGTTGGCTTGTGTAGCCTTGCTAGTCACTTTGCTTAGTTTGTATAGCTAAGGAAGTGAGCTCATTAGTTAGGCTTGTGTAGCCGTGCTAGTGAGAACTATTAGTGTGCTTAGGCTTTGTGTGCTTTGCTCACTAGTATGTGTAGGTGCTCCCCGGTTTGATTGAGTACTAGTTGCTTAGGTTTTTGTGACCTTGCAACCTAGTATTGGATAGGTTAGCACTACCTAGCCTTGCACCTTAGTGGCTCAACCTAGGATTATTTTGTAAGGTGCTTGATCATAGATAGAGGGGTGAAGTCTTGATTAGACCGATAGTTTTAATTCCGTATTTTACTCGGTCATTCGCTGCGATTAGATTTTAGAAAGGACTATTCACCTCCCCTCTAGTCCGCCATCTCGACCCTTCACCTGCCGCCGCCGTTCTTGTCGTCGTCGCGGCGGCGCTGCCGCTTCTGGTCCTCTTCCCGGAAGACCTTGCCTAGCCCATAACACTGACGCATGGTATGCGTCCCGTTCTTGTGGATCGGGCAGGGTTGGTCCAGGATCTTGTCGAACTCAGCGTCGAGATTGCGCTTGACCCGGGTTTTGACGTTGTTGGCGTCGTGCCGGCGGCCGCGGAATCGCTCTTGGCGGTCACGGTTATCCTGCCGGTGCTCGGGCCTGTGGTCCCGCCCGGGTCGGCGTTGCGGTCGTCGACGCGTGGGCCTCCCATCGGCGGGGGGGAGGTAGGGGCCTCTTTCTGCGGCGAGGTCCCCTGTGGTGTCCTTCGGCTTCTTCTCCTTGTGCATAGGAGTCGGCGGTTTTCATCAGCTCGCCGATCGTCTCCGGGCGCTTCCTGTGGAGCTTTTCTCGCAGGGCCTTGCTGTAAAGGAGGCCCCGGATGAAGGCGGTGATAACGCCGTCGTGTCATTGACGTTGGCCACGCTGGTGTGCAACATGGAGAAGCGGCGAATGTACTCACGGAGGGATTCGTTCGGGCGTTGAGCCAGCCTCTCCAGGTCATGGCGTGTAGCCTGGCGATCGCATGTGGCCATGTAATTGTCCACGAATAGCTTGCGGAGCTGCGCCCAATTGTCGATGGAGTTCTCCTCAAGGCCCGTGAACCAGCCAAGACTAGGGAGGCCAGCATGACGGGGCGGAGTAGTTGGCCATGGTGTCCTCCGATCCTCCGGGCGGCCGTGGATCGCTACGGTGTACGCCTAGAGCCACTGCTCGGGATTAGCCTTGCCGTCGTAGGGCTCGACTGTTCCGGGGATTCGAAAGTTGGTGGGCCACCGATGAGAGCGCAGTCGGGCTGAGAGAGGTTTGGGACCTTCAATCGTCGGTGCTGCCGCTATCAATGCGCCATGTTCGGCGTCAAAACGGCGTCGGCGCTCCATCTCAGCTTCATAAGCGTCTGCCCTTCTGCCGTTGATGATGTCGCGGGCGTCCTGATTGGCGTTGATGATTGCCCGGGCGTCCGGAGGCGGCGGCTGGTTGACGGATGGGTTTGGCAGGTTGTTGCCACCCCCATTGCGCGGCTGCTGGACTATCTCAACATCGTTGTCCGGTCGGTGAGACCGTCGGGATCTGCCCGACCGATGGTGACTTGACCCGGAGGTGGACGACCCAGATGGCATCTCCTGGATCCTGTTGACCTGGACCTGCGCAGCTTTAATGAAAGCTTTAGCCCGGTTTACTTGAGGGCTCGGGGCGAGAGCTTCGAGTTCGTTGGCGGCGACGGCGAGGTTGGCGCTCGGAGTAGGCGCCACGATCTGTTCGTCGATGTAAACGAACTCGTCGGCCAGATTCCGGTAGAGGTGCCGCCCGGGACCTGCTGCATCTCGGATGATACGTTGTTGCTGGTCCTCGTATGTTGCGCGGCGCTGAACCCGGTCGGCGTTGCGGGCTTCACGGTCGGCGCGGTGCCCTTCCGTTTCATCGGCCGGCGCGACCTCGTCCGGTGAGACAACTCGGAGCATGTAGATCTGAGCCGGGTACACCGGGATGGTTGAGAGTTCACTGGAGGGGTCTGGCCCGCTCACGACGATTGACGTTTCCAGATCCGATCCGGGAGAGTCGTCGAAATCTGAGCTGGGCTGCTCTTCCAGGATGGTGTGCAGGGACGCCTCGTCCTCCAAAGCCAGCGGAGCTAGACCATGTTGACGGTCGGCGATGGAGAACCCGCCGATGCCGGTGGAATGGACCGGCCGGCAAAAGCGCCGTTGCGCCGCCTCCCGGTAGGTGCCCGCGGAGTTCTCGGGCATCGAATGGCATAGTTGCCACGGGTCTAGGGTCTGTTCCTCCGAGGGGTTCGGGCGATGGATCCGACGCCCGCCGAGCGGTTGGGATGTTTGGAAGTCTCCCGCAACCACCGGAGCCGAGATCCCGGCGAGGTGTCCGCTGAAGCGGTCGGCGGCGGGGCCGGTGGGTCTGACCGGTATGGCCGTTACCCTTGGCGGGTGATCGGGTCGGCGTGGTGCCCGACGGGGACGTGCGGGCTGCCACCCCCCCCGTTGGGCGGGTTCTCGTCGGGGTTGCCGGCGAGCGTGGTCTCGCGAGCACGATGCACTCATGCAAGCCTCCGTTGACCCGGTCGATGAGTTCAACCAGATCGTCGACGTTGACCGGGTTCCTTTCCCGGCGGGGCCGCACGTGGGGCGCTGCAGTCGGAGGAGGGACCATCAGGGCCTCGCTTGGAGGCGCTTGGGCTTGTCTGGCCGGAGCCGAGGTGTCCCTGACCACGCGAGGTGGAGTCTGGGACAGGACGTCCTCCCCATTGGCGTGCTCGGCGGCGACGGTCCACGCAATGGATCCGACGGTGAAGGTCATGCCGGACGTAACGGAGAGATCGGAAGCAGTGGGAGTAACCATCTTGCTCAACGATGGATCAGTAGCGCCCCCCTACCTGGCGCACCAGCTGTCGACGATATCTGGTCGGCAGCCTACCAAGGGGGGTACCCGAGGTAGTAGATGAGATCGAGGGTGGTGAGGTGCGCGAGATCAAGAGCAAGAAAGTAACACGAGACACAGGTTTTAGACAGGTTCAGGCCGTCAGGATGACGTAAAACCCTAGTCCTGTGTTCTGGCGGTTGATTATGGTAAGAGGCAATCTGTTTTGAGGGGGGTCCCTGCCCGCCTTATATAGCCGGGGGGCAGGGTTACAGGATCAATCAGATCCGATTTTCCCGATCAGCGTATCAATTTGCCGATCGGGAGATCAAGTTTCACAAGGTAACTTAACCCTCTACTGATCCGGGCGGATCAATCTTATTCTCCGATCCTTGTGCCGCATTCCAGGGAGTTGCATGCGCCGCTCGGCATCGTCTTCAGGGGCTGGGCCTTGCCTAGCTGCTCGGCCCAAGCCCATCGTCCGAGGATACCCGGGGGAGCAATCCCCACAAAGGCGTTGAACAGAACATGCAGCGATGACCTCGTAGGTAAGGTCAGACCATTTTTCAAGCGGGCCACCTACCATAGCCACTCTACTGGGTCCGATCCACTATGTGTAGCAAGCAACATTATGGACGAGCGGTGTGATAGACTGGCGTCGGCTTGGTCGTGGCAGTTCATGTAGCCGGTGCATTAGGCCAAAAGTTCGGGCGAATGTTGAGACAGACCTAGCCCTGGCAAAGAACACACTGCCGAGAGCCGAGAGTGGGTAGGTTCAAGGCAGCAACAGGTTTATGTGGTATGATTTTATCTCCGTTTGTCTTGATTTTCCCTATATATTTTTTCTCGTTTATTACCACACTCTGTTAGGTTTGTGACTTTGTGTTGGATTCGATTTGGAAACAAAAAGTGTGAATAGTTGTAATCTGTGTTGCTTTTGTATGATTGATTTTGGGTATTTATTCCTTTTTATGTTTGGATTGGAATTAGTTTTGAACACAGTCTCGAGGTCATGGAGTACAACATGTATAGAGAGAAATAGTGTAGGAGAGGTACGTCGACATAAAACAGAATAGGAGGAGGACATTAACCAGACGAAGGAAAATAGAAAATAAGAAAAAAATGCAGATGGAAAAGAACACGGCTTATAGCGGAACAAATTAAAAAAAATAGAAAACCTACACTCGTACAGCAGGATGACGGAGATAAAAAAAAGTGTATTAGTTCTTTTTTTGCCTTTTCTTTTTCTTCTTATTTTTTGTCCCTTATTTTTATTTTCTTTTCTTTCTCAAACTTGTCTAGTAACTCGTGTTATGGAACCTCAAAACTCGTGTGACTACATATCTGTAACTCTCATATCCAATGCGTTTTGGACTCAGACTCCGTGTCGCGCTAGACAAACAACCAAATATGTTTTGTAATCAGACTCTATATCACGCTAGGCAAGAGCTATTCACGGGTTATATATATAAGTCCGCACGGGAGAAACTCTCCATCATCCGATAGGTGGAGGGAGGTGGACTAAAAAATAGATGGATCAAAAAAATGGGCTGAAATTTTGCCTCTTTATTATTAGGTATAGATATAGATATAGATATAGATATAGATATAGATACAATTAACCAACTCTGCAATGTGACCATCAAAGCAATTACTAGTAGTAGTTTAGTGGACCAGTAGGGTCAAAGTCCTAGTAGTGCCGAGGGCCCACGGAAACGGGCTTTGACTGTCATCTCTCATCTGGCCATATGGGCATCTACCGCACGATTGGAGTGATGCTGACCGCCGAGTTGACTTTGTCCGATTCGCAAAAGCTTGTTTGCTTTCACACACGTGCGTTACCCGCCGCAACCAGCAGAGAGGTTTCCTGACGTTCCGCTTGTGGGTTACGGGATTTGATCTACTCATCCATCTTGGTGAGGCCTAAAACTTGGTCGTATCGATCAAAATTTTGATTTGAATTTAAAGTCTAGGGTTCAAACACACATATACATGATTCCACAAGTTCTTCCTTTCATGCATACTAAAAGGCAAACTTATGAAATTACAACCCACCATTTCCTCTTTCTGCCTTCCAATCAAATTTTGACACAAAAAAAAAATCAGTTCATACTCAACTTCGAACATTATATTTTGTACCTTGATTTGTTTCGAACATTGGAGTATTAGCTAAACGTGAACGGCTTATCTGGTCAAAACAAGTAAATTCTGATCCAAAATTGTCAAGATTAACTAATTTCGAACATTGAAGCTTGTACCTGGTGGGAATCAACGGACTTGGCTTACGCTCCTCTCCTCGCCTCGCGTCGTCCTCCCCCCTCGGGGACCGAGGCCCCCCGCCCGCCGCCTCAAGCTCCCCGGCCGCGCCGCCGGAGCCGCCGTCGCCGCCCTCGGGCGGGCCGGCCAGAGGGGCGCCCAACAAAACTCCCCTCCCGCACCCCGCGCCGCTCCCCGACCTCCCTCCCCCCCCCCTCCCTCCCTTCCTCCCCCCGTTTCCGGCGAGCGGCTACCGGCGGGGCGGCGGATCCGGCCGTTCCTCGGCGGATCACGGATCCGGCCGTCCCGGGTCTCTCCGAGGCCAGCCGCCCGGCGTCCGCCCACAGGCCCGGCCTAGGGTTTCGGCGGTGTCGGCGGCCCGCCCGCCCGCCTGCCTCAGGCGCTGGGCGGCTAGATGCCTTTGGTGAGGGAGCGCGGCCTAGGGTCTTCCGGGGTGGCGGGGCGCGGCCCCCCCTCGCCCCCCATCCAACTCCCCGTGGCCTTCCGCGCGACATCCGCCGGGATTGAGGACCCGCGCCGATTGCCGGCTCCCCCACTCCTCCTTACGCCGGGCGGTGGCCGGGCGGCCTTGGGGTCTGGGCCGGTGTGGCCGACCCGGGTCCGTGCTCCCGTGGCCGGGGTGATGTTGACGACGCACCCCTCCCCTCTCCCTTCTACGGCGGCGGCCGGGCGGTCGAGGGGGTCTTGGCTGGTGAAAGCCCGGCCCCCGTCTTGAGGCGCGGGCGCCCCTCGGCGGGCGGGTGGCGGCCGCTCTCCCCCCCTTCCTCCACCCCTCCACCGACCTCCACCGACCTGCGCGTGTTTGACCCGGCTCGGCCGACCCTCCCCCGGGCTGGTGGGGTGGGTGGTGCATGCTTAACCCATCTCCGGTGCCTCCCCGCTACGTACTGCGCCCAGCGCCCGCTGCACCCGGCCTCGGCGGGGGCCTCGGCTGGGATCGTTGCGGCGGGAAGCCCGATTTACGCTCCGTTGGCCGAGGCGGTTCTTGCGGCAGGGATGGCCCCAGCGTGTACCGCTTCCCCTCGGGCGGGCGGTGGCGGTGGGGTCGTTAGGCGCCCCGCGGTCCACTGCGCTACCCCCTGCCCGCCCGTAGCGCTCACTTTGGTTCCGGTAGCGCGCCGCCCAGGCCGACCCGGGGGACCTCGGCAGGGGCGGCGATTGCTGGCGATGACGGGCGGGGCGGCGGACGGGCGGCGCCGCCGGCTTTAGTCCCACCGGAGGTGGTGTCGGCCGGGCCGCTGGGACGGTGGCGAATACCCGCGATATCGGCGGCGTAATGGCGGCCCGGCAATCGAGGGAGCAGGGGTGAAAACCTCGTCCTTGGCGGTGTCTAGGACCGGCGGCGGTGGCGATCTTACGTCATACCCTTCTTGAAGGCGTCGTCTCGGCGGCGCCCACCGATCGCCACCGCCGAAGCGGTGTGGGAACGAAAAGCCCCCCGGGCGCGTGGTCCAACGGAGTTGGCGCCCGCGGGCGTCACCTCCTTCTTGAAGGCTCCGTTGGCGCGCCAGCGACGCTCTTCGACGCCGAGACCGGCCCCGGTGCGGCCCGTTTAGTTTGTGTTGTTAAGCGGTGGCGGAGTTCTTTGCTTGTGTTTCGGGTGTGTTTGTGTGGGTTGCTACCGGTGGTGCCTCGGCTAGTTTCTAATCGTCCCAATCTTGTTGCACCCCGGTCTCTTTGTATTGCATTTACATTCTGCATTCTTCTTCTTAATTAAAAAGAAAACAACGCAAGCTTTTGCGTTTTCGAAAAAAAAAAGCTTGTACCTTGAGCTTTTTTTTTCGCCATTTGAACCGAGGATCCTCCTATCTTGATCTTGGAGACCTGCCTGTCCGTGAGCTCTTGATTTTCTTGTACGTACCTGAAATGGCTCTGCCATCGTTATGCCCGTGATGATCTCGTAATCAGCTTCAGAGATAACAAAACAGCGCCGCGCCGTACAGTTACACGCCGGGTACAGCCGGTCGGTCGGCTTGTGCAGCTTTCCTTGTCGTTAACGTGCGTTGCGGCTATACTTTCATGTACTGTAGTGTACTCCTTGACAGAACGTGAACGTATATATTCGTACTGATTACTGAACTCCTGCATGGCCCTGGCGCTAATTTGTTGCTCCGTCCGTTTATGTATGTAACCGTGTCCTAGTTGCAGACCACTCCGTCCGATGTCCGATGATTCTACAGCGAAGTCGCACTCCACCATCTACGGCAGTTTTGACATATATAGTCCACTACGACCGCGATCGCACACGGCCGTGCGGTGCGTGCTGCCATATGATCCGAGAGCTCTGAAGAAACTTCGTTCGTTGCGTCTGCGTCCGTCCACCGTACCATCACCACCAGCGCACCAGCAGCATCCATTCATGAACAAAAGGTGATGACCAGTTGACCGCTGTGAGACTGCGACGAAACGTACGTACGTATGCACGTACGTGAATAACTAGCTATCTGGCAGGTGCTGTAACTCTTTTTTTTTTTTTTCCCCTGCCGTGTGGACGGTGGGACAGCAGCATGGATGCTTCCCAGACATGCACACTCCACTGCTCGATCCACACAGGAAGAAGGCAGAGTCGTCAATCACGGCACAACAACGAGCAACTACTAATCCATCCATTCATCCTGACTGCCCAACAACCTCAGCAGCACATCCCGCGGTTACAAATCAAATTCTCTTCTGTTGGTGTTGGGCTCCATCCACATCCAGTCGACATTTCTATTCTACGACCCCAGCCTTTGACTTAGCCGCCCATACACCATAATGTGCTTGCTTACGCATAAACAAGAACAACACCTTCTAAACTACAACTAATACTAGTAGTCGCCTCTCTCTCTTTATCTGTGCCCCGCGCTTTCCCATTGCAAAAGGCGATAGCTGGGGGCTCGCTCGCCATGGCCGTCCTCTCCCCCAGCCTCCTCTTTCTCCTCCTCCTCCAGCTACTACTATCCGCGCACCTGCCCGCCGCCGCCGCCGCCGAGTACGCGGAGTACACGTGCAATGGCACCACGGGCAACTTCACCTCCGGTAGCGCGTTCGCCGCCAACCTGGACCTTCTCATCGCAGAGCTCCCGGGCAACGCCTCGGCCTCCCCGTCACTCTTCGCATCGGCCTCCGTCGCCGGGCCCTCCGCCTCGGCCGACACCGCGTACGGCCTCGCGCTATGCCGCGGCGACATGACGGACGCGCTCGCGTGCCGGGCCTGCCTCGCCGACGCCTTCGCACAGCTGCGCCGCCTGTGCGGCGGCGACCGCGACGCCACGTTCTACGCCGACCTATGCACGGCGCGGTACTCGGGCGCCGACTTCCTCTCCCTCCCCATCGGCGGCAACGACACCTCCACCTCCAGCTCCAGCTACAACTCCCCCGTCGTCAACGGCATGGACGCGAACGCGTCGACGTACCCGGGTGGGACCCGCGGAACGCCACGAGCCGGAGCTTCTTCCTGTCCCTGGTCGGCACGCTGTTCGGCGAGATGTCCATGTACGGCGCCTACAACTCCTCGCGCCGCCTCGCCACCGCCGTCATGTTCATCAACGCGGACCTCCCCACCGTGTACGGCCTCGCGCAGTGCACGCCGGACCTCGCGCCGTCCCAGTGCTGGCACTGCTTCCAGGGCCTCGACGACCTCAACAACCGGTGGTACGACGGGCGCGAGGGCGGACGCATCTCCGGCGTCCGGTGCAGCTTCCGGTACGAGGGGTACCAGTTCTACCAGGGCACGCCGGACGTCAGGATCGGCCTGCACGGCGGCTCGCCGGCGGAGGATGGAACCAGTGGTAAGTAAACACGTAGTAGTACGACTGTTCTTCTGTTGGTTACCACTTGCAAAACTTAGTTCCAACATTTATGTCACATGTGCAGACATGTTTTCTTTGTCAACTTGCAAGGCATATAGTCATATGTTTACATGTTTGTTGTTCATTCAGTCGTACACTTAACCTGTAACTACTCGATTGATTGATTATATTAGTCTTAGCTTAATTGTTTGCGTGGTTGCAACGAACCATATTGTTTCTTATTGTTTTTTTTTACGTGTGAAAATGATATGATGCAGCAAGCAAGCACAAGAAGGTCTTGGTCATCGCTCTTGTCGTATCAATCGCTGGCGTCTGTGGCTTGCTGGCTGCCGGCCTTCTCATCATCAGAGCCGCACAAAGAAAACGAGCCGGTATGTATGGACACAAGCACAATCTACGTCAGGAAACTGAAAATTTAAAACTGAGCCGCCGGCCGGCCGCGAAACCTGCAAAATGAAACAGGAAAGACGACGAGGCTGCCGACGCAGCAGACGCATTCCAGGAACAGCTCCAAGACGGAGGAGGCGCTGAAGCTGTGGCGGATCGAGGAGAGCAGCTCGGAGTTCACGCTGTACGAGTTCGCCGAGCTGGCGGCCGCGACGGGCGGCTTCTCCGACGGGAACCAGCTCGGCAAGGGCGGCTTCGGCCCCGTTTACAAGGGGAAGCTGGCGGACGGCGCGGAGATCGCCGTGAAGCGGCTGGCGGCGCACTCCGGGCAGGGGCTAGTGGAGTTCAAGAACGAGATCCAGCTGATCGCCAAGCTGCAGCACACCAACCTGGTCCGCCTCGTCGGCTGCTGCGTCCAGGACGAGGAGAAGATGCTCGTCTACGAGTTCATGCCCAACCGCAGCCTCGACTGCTTCATCTTTGGTGCGTACGCGCTACAACTACATACAATTCAAACAAGTCGTGTCGCCAATACAACAAATTTAATTAAATTAATGAAAGTCCAAGCATGTAATGTACGTTTCGGCTTCGGCTGACGACGATCCTGGCGTTTCTTGTTTGTGCGTTCAGACCAGCAGCGGGGGCCGTTGCTGGACTGGCAGAAGCGGCTGCGGATCATCGAGGGCATCGCGCAGGGGCTGCTCTACCTGCACAAGCACTCTCGCGTGCGGATCATCCACCGGGACCTCAAGGCCAGCAACATTTTGCTGGACAAGGACCTCAACCCCAAGATCTCAGACTTCGGCATGGCCAGGATCTTCGGAACCAACATGACGGAAGCCAACACCAACAGGGTCGTCGGAACTTAGTAAGTTTTATTAACAAACAACCGTTGCTAGCTATTTTGTGTTGGGAACTGCTCCAATACTCCTCTTTCTAAATTTTGCACATATCTTAAAGCAACTCATCTAATTAAATATTTGTAATTATTATTTTCGCATGGGTCCCATATGGGCCCGTTCCACAACCCATGTCCAGCCCAAAAATAGTCTAAACTCATCTGTCACCTGATCCACTTTGTTCGGTTCCCCGGTTCCCGCACCTTCTGTTCCTCGTGCTTACAGCGCAGGCAGCCGGCGGTGCCGTTGTGGTTCTCCATGGACGTCGTCCTCGCAGCACACGCACAGCAGGAACGGCGTCCAAATTAAGAAAAATCTAATACAATCTCCACCTCCCTTGATTCCTTTTGCTCGGATCTTAGTACTGCTTTTCTCTTGTGCGCTGGAAGCTGGCAAGGACCGAACCTCCTGTAACTGTAGGAAATCGTAGGAAGGCCAATGACGACGCCAAGCGGCGCTCACGTGAGTAGGTCTGCGTCTCTTCCTCGCGCGTGCCGTAAGACGAGGAACCACCACAGGCGGGCAACGACGTCCTCTCCTTTCGTTGAGAGATGGAATTGGAAACCACGAAAAGAAGTTGACAATTGAGAATTCATTATAAGATTCTACATTTGTCTATGATCAGTGAGTTTGTTGTCGTTGAATGTCGTCTACCTTTGTTTAGAGATGGCCGATGGTCCTCTCAATGATGATGTGACACCCAAATGATCAACCCCCAAATCAATCAGTTAATAATTGTGTTTTACTGCTTTTCCCAAATGAGTTAACCTGGTGATCGACAAAGCCATCCCATGAGAGTTGGGAGAGTTGCGCGAACCCGTCTGAATCTGCTAGGAGCATGCATTTGGCATTCCTATCTGGTATCCTGGCTGTTTCTTCTCGCGGCCGACCTTGGTCAGAGCTCGCATATGTAGATGAGGTGCACTCCTTGCCGCCTTCTAGCACACGGGGGGAGCAAGGTCCGATCAGAGGGGGATCAATGGAGCTTGGACTGAATTTGGGCTGGAACGCCGTTCAACACTGCTGGCGTCCGGCGAGGGCGTCCATGAATAGCACCACCGGCTGCGAGGAAACAAGAAATCGGGACGGCACCGAGGGACAGGAGAGAGTTGGGCTGGACATGGGCGGGGCTCCGACGGACTAGTCCCATAATCCAGGTGGAAAATAAATAGAAAAATATTTAATTAGTTTGCTTTGAGATTCGTATAATTTTGAAAGGGGGAGTACCGGAGCAGTTCTCTTTTGTGTTTCTGCTGGAAAGCTCTGCAGTTGCTAATGGTGTTTCTTGATTAGTGGCTACATGGCTCCTGAGTATGCTTCGGAGGGCATCTTCTCGGTCAAGTCGGACGTATACAGCTTCGGTGTGTTGCTGCTGGAGATCGTCAGCGGCAAGAGGAACAGTGGGCACCATCAGTACAGTGACTTCATCAACCTGCTCGGATACGTAAGTGCTACTTCGAGCATCAAGGAGTACCATCTCATCTCATTTTCATCTGCTGCAAATTCGATCACTTCAGCATGCAAGAACATGGCACTGAATTGTATATGACATGAGATGCGTTCGTTGGTTTTGCACTATGCATTGCACAGGCATGGCAGCTATGGAGGGAAGGGCGAGCGTTCGAGCTGATCGACCCGACGCTGGGCGAGTGCAGCGAGGCGGCGGCCATCCTGCGGTGCGTCAAGGTGGCGCTGCTGTGCGTGCAGGACAGCGCCACGGACCGCCCCCACCATGGCCGACGTGACGGCGATGCTGGCGAGCAGGGATGATGGCGCTGGTGCCCTGCCGGACCCGAGGCGGCCGCCGCACTTCTCGCTCCGGGTCAGCAGCAGCGACGACGACGGGTCGTCGGAGGTAAGGACGCGGTCGCACGGCACCGGCACCGCGTCCTTCAGCACCAACGACCTCACCATCACCACCATCCAAGAGGGCAGATGATGATGCATCACCGGCGGCGTAGTATCAACCACACGTCGATCGATCGTGATCCTGCTGGGACATGACATGAACTAGCCCGATCGGCCTTCGGGAATCGCGAATGATGAGTGTGTAGATGATAGGCGGCTGGGCAAAGTAAAATTTGCCCTTTGCCTCTGGTGTGAGACCGTGATAGGTTTGACAGCATGTCCGTGCAAAAAATTGATGTACAGTACATACATTGGTGTCATATGTGCAAACCGTCCCAGTCGAAGCCGAAGATGAGACGGGCCGACGACGGGCAATGAGTCTGGGTTTTGTAATGTGCGTGTTATTAGACAAGGTTCTGGGATTCTTTTGTTCGAAAATTCAGAGCTCACCGAACTATGCGAAATTTTGTTAATTCTGACCGATACCCACATGTGTTGACCAGTCAAAAACGAAATACCAAATAAATGTTAAGTGAACTAGTAGGATGCCCGCGGCGTTCTTTGCAGTATGAAGTAGAAATGTAATAAGTTTATAATGGTCGAAACCATAAATTAATAGATACATATATATATGGATATAGTAGGTCAATTACGAAAGTCGTATCCATTGATATACATGGTATAGATTATTTGAATTGAGAATCACCCAAATCTCATCTACCCGAACCCCCACCCCTACTATACCTGAGGGTCATCCCCCCCTCTTAAAATTCTAGGACTTTTCCTTTATAAATTTATACGTGTTTCGAAGGACCACATGCAATCCATGTGATATGCAGTTTTGCTAGGTTTTTAAAATGGTTCAAATTTGCAAAAAAAAATTATCGAAATATATTCATGTGGGGTCTTGTTTTGAAGAGTTTATTGTGAGTAACACCATGGTGCAATTAGATTTTAATTATGATACTTGGTCTAGGTTGCTAAGAGTTTTTTCTATTTCAAAAGAAATAGCTAGTGGAAGATAAATGGGGCTTAGAGCATCTCCAAGAGTTGTTCTAAAAGCAATAGCTAAATTCTATATTTTAGCTCTTATGTAAAATCAAAAACTCCTTAGAAAAATATGTTACTCCAATAGCCTAGCTAAAAAAAATTGGTTTTCAATATTTAAACTTGTCACGTTGACATATATGCGAATAAAATCTAAACCGATCTACATACTTCGTGGCTACCATTGCTTGCATGCCTATCAGGTTTCCCAATCATGCGGATGAGGCTCGTGCATGCACGGAAAGGGAGCTCGAGCGTGCAGGAATCAGAGAATGGCGAGCGACGCAGGCAGCTTTCTTTGGCCACCGGAAAGGGTGGGATAGCTTGCTGGCCAATTTAGAAACCAGGATACAATACCTGTTGGAGCTTCATTTTTACTACCTAAACGCTAAAATAGACTTCAAAACAGGTTTAGCACATTTCTTGGAGATGCTCTTAGTGGGGTGTAACGGATTTGATGACGTCACATGACATCACTTTTCAGAATTGGACCAATCAGAGACTAGAGAATTTCTTAGTGGGGGTTAGGATTATAGGAGTTATTTAGCACAAACTGCTAGAGAGCTAGACATGGGCACATGGCGGTCGGTGGGCACGAAGAGGACGTTGGCGGCGCCAGGTTGGAGCCGCTACAAGTGGCAACGATATGGCAGTGGCGGCGGGGAGACGCGACGGCACGTCGATCGAGGATCTCCTTTTCAATTGAGGGCCGAGTAATGGTACAGAAGCACATCGGCTAGGCTTGGCCAATTGAAGCCCAAGTATAAACGGTGCTAAAGGGAGAAGTCGATTTCTTTTGTTTTCCTCAGCTTTCCTCGATTTCTCTCTCCAATGTCAATGTGAAAACTGGTTTTCTACCTCCTTTGTAACTTTTTAAACCCTCCAAATTTGCTACCTAGATTGCTTTGAAAGTAGTTTTAGGGACATGATGTCATATGAATCGTTTTACGTGGCACCATGTTTGTTACGAGGAGGGTAAACTGAACTATATGATAATTTGGAGAGATTAAATAGACTTTTAAAAAGTTATAAATTTTGTAAAGAAATCCAAATATTTTCTAAAATATGGTATAGTCTTAGAAAATACATACAAAACTTGTTTTTTAGCTTGGGGAAAAAAATATGAAACTAGTTTAACTAGTTTCAATTTTTTTTGCTAAAACCATGTTGTAGCCTATGGTCTATCTTGGATTTATTTGAATCTTGCATGGTCTTCTTTTAGTAGATTGATTCTAACATATAGAATATCTACTAAGAAATAAACACCAAAAGATCTAAGATTCAAAGAGCACCTAGCACCATAATATAGAGCATGATTTTTTTTAAAAAAATAGTTTCATATTTTCTCCGAGCTAAAACAAATTTTCTAAGATTAAATCAAACTTTAATATTTTTAATTGCATATTCTTTTATAAATTTATTTGGATATTTTTAAAATATTTCTTTAACTTTTTAAAAGTCTAATTGATCCACGAGTATCAACCTAGTCTGATTTACCTCTGCCAAGCCACTTAAGATTCTAAAAAAGAACCTCGCAAAAAAAAAGATTCTAAAAAAGAATAATGCCACTTAAGATGAATGGCGTGGCTAAAACCACTTTAAAATAAGAAACAAATTCAGATAGTTTTAAAAGTTAGAGAGGGGATAAAAATAATTTTTGGTTGGAGAGTATAAATCAGGTTTGAAAAAAAAAAGCATGGATAGAGGTTAAATGTACTTTTTCCTTCACTAAATCATCTTTACGCTGGGCGTGCATGTGCTGCATGTCTCAGCCTAGGTCAGCAGCCATGGCAGATTATATATTGGCGGGCAGTGCTTCACGGGAGGTATCCGCCGGGGATAAGTTATGATGGCGACCTCCATTCGAATTCGTCATTCCGGGTCTTTCGCCTCTGTCACGGTAGTGAGCTTTGACAGTTTGACGACGAAGAGCTGGTGACGTGGACTGGTTCCTTCTAAACTTGGTATCGTTTTCGGCTTTTTCTCTATGGGGTTTGCTTTGCGTTGTAATATAGAGAACATGGTGCATATACTACCATGCTACTACTAACGAATAATCAATAGTGCAACGTTCAGTGGTATGTATCCATCCATTTGGAAACATTTTAGATTTGGGACAAACTAATAATTCCTTTAGAAACAAACTAATTGGCTCATCACGTCGATTGAAATTGAATATTTTCAAACTTGGAGGAGTACAGGGCGGGCTCAAGCCTCCGCTGTCACTACTCCAAACATAAAGTCTCTTATAAATCAGCATCTACAGAAGATTGATAGGAGCGGCTAGACATATAAAAAGATAACGAGAAAACTTCTCTTTAACTTATTTTTCTATATCCACGTTCGGTAACATACATCGGACAACCAGACAGTATCTAGCAGTGGATCTATGAATACCGATACGAGCCCGGACACGCTAGTAGAAAACTTAACAAAGATTCGTCCTATTCGTTTGTCTTATCAGCTGGATTTGTCAGTCGTATAAATAGTACTTTTTTCCTCGACAAAGAAATCAGTCGAACTGTCTTATCAACCGATTTATTTAACCAGCCGAACACATCGATTATCTAGCTGTTAATTTGGCCCACATACAGGGACCGTCATGGCGTCATCCGACACTGACCTAGTACAACCCAACAAGTTTTCATTTTCTTTTGTCTACTATAAGGTCTAATCCGACTACTACGAGCGTGCGTGTACAGGTGTACTAATAGCCCGCACCGCACGGCCGAGGAGAGGGACCTCACAGTCACAGACTGAGCGGCCATGATTGCACCGCGTCAAACAAAGCGGGGTTCAAATTCGCAATGCTCGTCGGCGTTCAGACGTCCTGCCTTTTTGCCCGGATCGGAAGAAACCCCGGCCAGCAGCTCCCAGCCACTGGAACTAGAAGATGACACAGCACGATCGAGCTAGAGTGTGCCTTCCACAGTGGTACGGGATTACCGGCATGTGCAGCTTTCATTGCTGACAACTACACCTAACTGATACCAGCGTCGTCCGACAGGAGCGTACCCGCTTCTCTTGCTCCGTTTCATTTCACAATCTCATGCCACGCGCTCTCTTGCCCAGCACAATCTCATGCTATGACTATGATGACATGCATGAATCCACAACCCTGTCAGCTGTCAGCTCAATTAACAGATCAAAACAATGGTGTTCTTGCAACTTTCTTTTGTTCTGCCCACGTACGGGCTTCTACGCATGGTGATGGTGAATGATCAAGTTTAAGCATTTCAATTGGTTATACAAAACATTTATTTTAAAAAATGGTAATGCAAAATATATAATACCCTACCCTGCATTCAAAAGTAATATGCTCTTGGTCAAAGCACCCGCCGTGCAACCCTGGTAATATACGTTTTGGTCCTTAGTCCTTGGATAATGGAAGACATCATCTGACTTTATCCCCTCAAAAGAATAATTGAATTATACTTTTTACAAAATACAAAGTCGCCATTTGTAGTAGGGTCTCACACGACTCACAAGAACATTCCACTCAAAGCTTAAACCTATTTCGTTCAAAAAGAAAAAAAAAGCTTAAACCTAAAAGTAAAAAGTCATCCATGGAAATGAAGAATGCCGTCACCACACACCCTAGGAATACAAACTCCAGCGGTTCAGACTATGCGATGCCTTTAGGATACTGGGCTTTGATTGGTTGGCGACCAAAATTTGCTAAAGATTTAGTAACCCAAACGTAAAAAGTTTGCAAATTTTGATAGCCAACCAAATACTAGTCAAAATAATGGCTTGCCAAATCTTTAGTATGACAAATTTTAGTAGCCAACTAAGTAGACCCACTATCCTTTGACCTATCGTAACATTATAATTGGGACCAGAAGCATAGCTAGTGTACAACTAAGAGTGCACAGGCGCCATGGCGGAGTGCGACAGTGTTCATGGGTGAGCCTACTGGTCACCGCCACCCTTGACTAGCCGTCGAGTGTAGGGGCAAGTGAGCGCGCGCAAGCAAGTCGCTTCGCTGGACTGGCCGCCACGGAAGCCATAGGCGCTGGCCAAGTGAATATGTTGCCCCAACTCCACCATGGGTGTAGGAAGGCGTGAGAGGTCAGATCCGGTACCGGGGAGAGTAGTCTAGTGAAGGCACAAAGTGGATATGTCACCGGCAGCTCCCTTTTGAGGGCGGGGGGGGGGGGGCAAGGGGAGGGAAAAGGGGTTATGGACGACAGCCTCGTTTTAAAGCGTCACCTCATATTGTCATTGCTGCTTGCCGGAGAGCAGTGGCAGCTCACGAATCACGATGAGTCTGGGTTTTGGAGGTGGGCCGGTCATCTTCAAGTTGTCTGTCCCTAAATTTTTATATTAAAAATGGCCGGACAGACAAAAAAAAAAAACACTTCGTATTTTCCTATCAAATGGCCGGACAGACAAACTAAGTTTGTCAACGGACAAGGCAATTATCAATCCACCTCGGATACGGCCGCACATCAAAGAGGAGAGAGCACAAATTCTATTATGTCGTGCTGGATCGAGCCATCAACGCAACCACTTTCCACCGAGCCTTTTGACTTGGCAGCAGCTGATGTAAAGCATCAAAATGGACACTGCCGCCACTCATCGATCCCGCTCTTTGTCTTGCGTTCACCAGCCAGCGCAGTGCAGTTGCAGGACGAGCTCGACATGGGCGCTCTCCCTCTCCCCTGCCTCTTCTTTGTCCTCCTGTCCTCCTCCCTGCCGCTCGCGCTCGTCGTCCCCCGCGCCGCCGCGTACTCGGAGTACGCGTGCAACGGTACCACGGGCAACTTCACGGCGGGCAGCGCGTTCGGCGCCAACCTGGCCCGCCTCGTCGCGGCGCTGCCCGCCAACGCCTCCGCCTCCGCGTCGCTCTTCGCCTCGGCGGCCGTCGGCGCGGCGCCGGACACGGCCTACGGCCTGGCGCTGTGCCGCGGCGACGTCACGGACGCGCGGGCCTGCTCGGCGTGCCTCGCCGACGCGTTCGGCAGGCTGCGGCGCCTGTGCGGCGGCGACCGGGACGCCACGCTCTACGCCGACCTGTGCACGGCGCGGTACTCCGGCGGGGACTTCCTGGCGCGGCCCGGCGACAACTCCCCGTCATCAACGCGCTGGACGTGAACGGCTCGACGTACTACGGGTGGGACGCCACGAACGCGACGAGCCGGACGCTGTTCCTGTCGCTGGTGGGCACGCTGTTCGGCGAGATGGCCATGTACGCCGCCTACAACTCCTCGGCGGCGCGCATGTTCGCGAGCGCCGCCATGTACGTGAACCCGCAGCTGCCGACGGTGTACGGCTTCGTGCAGTGCACGCCGGACCTGTCGCGGGCGCAGTGCTGGGACTGCTTCCAGGTGCTCCAGGACCTGAACCGCCGGTGGTACGACGGCCGCGAGGGCGGCCGCATCCTCGGCGTCCGCTGCAGCTTCCGCTACGAGGCGTACCATTTCTTCGACGGCATGCCGGAGGTCAGGATCGGCCTGAAAGGCGACCCGTCGTCACCAACTCCGGAAAGCCAGGGTAAAGTACACGCATTTTCCCCCCTTGTCATCATTTGGATTTTGGAACATAGGAAAAGCATGGTCTGTTCTACTATTGTTCATTTTTTTTTATGTAAACGATGTAGAAAGCAACAATCACAAGGTGGTCTTAATTGTCGCTCTCATCGTATCAATCACGGTGTTCTCTGCTATGATGGCTGCCGGCCTTGTCATGATCAGAGCACGACGAAGAAGAGCAGGTAAGGAGACATGCATGGACAGATTGTCTTCGCATTGGGAATTTGAGGGGACAAAATCTCCAATCTTGGATAGAGAACTGCGTAACTAACTGGCAGAAGAAAAAAAAAAAAATCTCCAATGCAGAGAAGAAGAGGAAGCTGAAGCTAGAGGCGCAATCCCGGAACAGCTCGGCGACGGAGGACGCGCTGAAGCTGTGGCGGATCGAGGAGAGCAGCTCGGAGTTCACGCTGTACGACTTCCCGGAGCTGGCGGCCGCGACAGGCAGTTTCTCCGACGAGAACCTGCTCGGCAGAGGCGGCTTCGGCCCCGTCTACAAGGGGAAGCTGTCGGACGGCGCGGAGATCGCCGTGAAGCGGCTGGCGGCGCACTCCGGGCAGGGGCTGGAGGAGTTCAAGAACGAGATCCAGCTGATCGCCAAGCTGCAGCACACCAACCTGGTCCGGCTCGTCGGCTGCTGCGTCCAGGAGGAGGAGAAGCTGCTGGTGTATGAGTACATGCCCAACCGCAGCCTCAACTGCTTCATCTTCGACCAGCAGCGGGGGCCATTGCTGGACTGGGAGAAGCGGCGGCGCATCATCGAGGGCATCGCGCAGGGCTTGCTCTACCTGCACAAGCACTCCCGGGTGAGGATCATCCACCGGGACCTCAAGGCCAGCAACATCCTGCTCGACAAGGACCTCAACCCCAAGATCTCGGATTTCGGCATGGCCAGGATCTTTGGATCCAACATGACGGAGGCCAACACCAACAGGGTCGTCGGAACTTAGTAAGTTTATAATTAACAAACAGCAGTTGCACCTTTGCCTATTTTTCTACTGCTGCTGGAAAGCTTTGCAGTTGCTAATGGTGTTTCTTTAGTGGCTACATGGCTCCTGAGTATGCTTCGGAGGGGATCTTCTCGGTGAAGTCCGACGTGTACAGCTTCGGCGTGTTGCTGCTGGAGATCGTCAGCGGCAAGAGGAACAGCGGCCACCATCACCACTACGGCGACTTCGTCAACCTGCTTGGATATGTGAGTTGACACTGCTGCTTAGTATACTATAGAACACAGCAACAGTGACCAAACAACAACCAGCTGATGTGCCCAGCGACCATACACAATCCGTTTGCAATTTCGTCAGCTCACATCTGATGGATCTGACAATTAATGATGTAGCCACGTAAAACAAAAAGCTGTAGTGCCGACCGTGCTTAATTGTAGTAGTACGTAACTGATGAACTGTCACACACACACACACACACGCACACAGGCATGGCAGCTGTGGAGGGAAGGGAGGGTGTTCGAGCTGATCGACCCGACGCTGGGCGAGTGCGGCGACGTGGCGAGCATCGTGCGGTGCGTCAAGGTGGCGCTGCTGTGCGTGCAGGACAGCGCGGCGGACCGCCCCACCATGGCGGACGTGACGGCGATGCTGCAGGCCACCGCCGCCGGCGACGCCTCCGGCCCGCTCCCGGACCCGAAGCGGCCGCCGCACTTCGCGCCCGGGTGGCGACGACGACGGCGAGCAGCAGCAGCGACGACGAGCTGCGGACGCGGACGCAGTGCACCACGTCGTGCAGCACCAACGACCTCACCATCACCTCCATCTTTGAGGGCAGATAGATTGTGATTTACGAAACGTAAACCATGCATCTTTTCTTCATTGATGATGGGGAGCTGTACATGGTGTGTGAATGAGTTGACGATCGGTTGGCCGTTGTCGGCTGACGAGACGAGACGAGGCGAGCTGTGTTGTGTTGTGTTGTGTTGTGTTCTCCTCTTGCGTTGCGTCTGCTGCTTTGGGACCGTGACAGGTCACATAGCGATCGTTGACGTGTCGACGGTGCTCCGCTGTACTCCCTCTGTCCCAAGTTAGTAGTCGTTTTAGGATTTAAAATTTGTCTCAGATTAGTAGTCGTTTTAGCCTAGTAGATCGTACAGCCTGTCTCACTGCTACTTCCTGTGCTCTGACTCCTTTGCCGGTTCTTCTCACTGGCGTCCATCTCCACATCCACCGAAAACTGTGCCATCTCCCACTGTCACTCCTTGTGCTAAGATTTTTAGGGGCATTAAGGTCATTTTTCTTGATCATTGGTAACTGTGCCATCTCCTAAAACGTCATGTAATCTGGGACGGAGGGAGTACAGATGAATGGTCACATGACGATCGTTTACGTGTTGATGGTGCTCCGCTGTACAGATAAATGCTGCTGGGATTATTGATTAGGGAGGGACAAGCTGCCGTGCTGCTGCTTTGACGGCGAAAGGCTTGGTTGGTGATTGGGCGGCAGGGTTCATTCAAAAGGGGACTCTTGGCTTTCCGTATTGGGCTCCTTCGGTTGGCTTGCACTGGCCACGTGGTAACTTTCGGACGTACTAATCCACTAACCTTCATCATCGGTTAAGAAACCAGCGAAGGGTGAACCATCTGGTCACCTTTTTTTTAAAAAAAAAACATTCGTTTTTGTAACTTTTCGTTTTCGAGAGCCATAGTACTAACAACTTTTATGTGTACCGTTTTGCTCGACAAAATTTATCGCCACAACTTTTCAATACATTTTTTGTCATAAATTTTATAGACAAATTTGTCATGACAAATTTTCAACGTGACATTTGTCTATTTTTCTTATTGAAAGACGGAAAGAGAAAGCTTTTTAAGTTAATAACACAAACTATGAAACAAGTTGAAACTGGCATTGGAGGCTAGACCGCTAGAGGGTCTCATTTAATCTAATCCCGTACATTGCGATTAAACATTGTGGCTACCCTATGATGAAACCACGAAATGAAATTGTTTCATAATCAGCCCAAACCCTTATAGATAATGTGGCACTCTTTGTTAACCAGATACACAAAACAAAACTATGCACATTATAGGCCAGTTGTGCTTAAAGCAGATTGCAACACGTCTTCTAAGTACTTCTCTGCAGCTGCATACTACCTCCTTTTGTCCTCTATAGCTAGTGCAGCCAGAGCTTTATCCTGATTACAACGGAGCACCCAAGAATTAGCAATGGATTCTATCAGGAAACAAAGGAATAAAACATAAGACAAAAGGCATACAGGTGGTAAATCCTGGTAGCTTCTTAATGTATCAGCTATGGGTTTTGCATTCCTCTCAAAATCCTTCTTATGCTCAGCCATTTCCATTAACACACCATGATTGATCTCTGGCGTATAAGCCACACGGTTAAGCATTGCCTGATAAAGATAAGAAGACAACAGGTCAAAAAGGCATCCAAGTAGATTTCCTAATCAAACAAAAACATGTAATGAAATACCACACAAACTTGGCCTCCAAGGGACAAATAGCTCTACATATCTTGAACCACTGTGGTAATAATGAAAAGAGAATACCAAAACAGCTCTAAAATTGTGATGACACTGCTCTGGAGTAACAGTATCAGACCTTGATGTCAGATTATTCACTTCATGGTCAGATTACTTCATTCCTCCATAGCTATCCATCACATTATTAATACAGGGTAATGGAGGAACATAATTGTGCATCATCGGTTCAAAAGCTTCACATGATACACATTATATTCATTCCCATGTCCAGCAATCCAGTCAAAGGTATACATCTCTAGATTCTCATCTCTACATGAAAATACTAAAGGTAGCTTAGCATATATATTCGAGGGATATGTTCAATTGCTCATAGCGCCAGGTATCAGTTACATAGTGCTTCAGCAGTTCAGTTCACAGAAAACTTATGAGAGGTTCCATCCTACTAAGGAAAGAAATCCAGTGAAACCAGAAAGGCTAGCTACATAATTGGACAACAGCAAAGGTAAGTCTATCAAGAGTTTCTTTGAAACCAGAAATAGCCTGACTAGATGTTGTGCATTAAGCTTAACAATATATTACTATTATCATACACGACTAACTACTATGTCGTATAATTTGGAAGATAGGGAGTACATGGAATTGATAGCTTACTAGATTCTTGCAATAGTTGACAGTTTCTAGCAAAAAGGCATAGGATTCTCTAGTGATGAAAAGTATCAGCAAGAGTTTGTTTAGGGATTGTTATCCACACTTAGCAGGTCAAAAATCAAGAACTAGAAGCACAGACAGAAGTCAACTCCGTATTTGAATCATAGAAAATGCTAGTGGCCTTATAATTTGAGACTTGGAGGATATAATGTCGTTCTTTCGAGTCCATCGTTACAAGCTTTGTCTGCCAACCCGTCATTTGCTCAGCTTGTTGCTTCTCCACGTCATTTTTAAATTTCTCCAGCATCCTAGAAGCAACACAAGTACTCCCTCCGTCTCAAAATAGATGACGTTTTGGGTGTTCGTGCCACAAGTTTGACTCGATTTGTAGGAAATACGTATAATATTTATATCTTCAAACAAATTTGTTAAAAAACTAGATCTAAAAATCTTTTCAAAAATACTAATTATGATACTAATCGATGTTATTTACTATTTTTAAAAATAGCCGGCAATCGTTTTTCGAGAAACGAGAACGACATCCTTTTTGGGACGGAGGGAGTACATAACACGTTTGACACAGAAGTCTAGGTGAAAATGAATGGTGACTAATGAGCACTCCTTAAAACAACGGTTTTCCGCTCACTTCTTCATCTCAGTATACTTTGTCCCTCTTCTCCTCCACCTCTGCTCGCCTCATAGACAAATCTGCACTTGCCACCACAAAGCTGCATGACCAAAAAAAAAAAAAAAAAAAAAAAAAAAACGCTAGTCAGACAAAATATCAAACAAAAAAAAAGAACTATCAGAACAGCCCTACCCAAAGACAAAAATATCACTATCCACCAGCTTCCTCAGAGTTGATGACAAAGTTATAAAATCAGATTCGATACATAAGTGAGTGAGACTCAGAGAAATTGATTACATATAATAATAACATTGAGGAATAGTTCCACAGGCTTGCCTATCTAGATTTTTTGTTCGAGTTGCAAGAAGCAGTGTTAATTTAGCCTCAATTTAGTGTGGACTCAAACCAAACACAAGTGCAAAATTAGCAGAGTATCTCCAGTTAAGCCTTGGTTTAACTCTTTTCTCTCAGACGCAATAAGTGGGAGATCTGTACTTCTGATGGGCACACAAGTTGATACTGGCGGAACCTAGCGCAACGAGTCACCTGCTCATCTCGGTGTCACGGATGGCGAGAAGGTTGGCAACGGCTGCGACAGCGCGCGCCGCCGCGGCTGCGGTTGGTGGGAGCGCGTCCCTCGCGAGCCCCGCCCGCTCGAGAACCTCCCGCAACCGCGCCGCCTCGGTCCGGTACTCGGCCGCCTGCGCGCGCAGCCCCGCGGCCGCTATTCCGGCGGTGCGGGACCCCGCCTGCGACGCCGCGGCCAGCGTGCGGAGGTAGGCCACCGCGCGCGGTGTGAAGTCGGGCCCCAGCGAAAGCTCCGAGGCCGCATCTCCACTGCCGCCCCGCCCGCGCTCCCCGCCTCCGCGGCGAGGGAGGCCAACCACGCATTTACCCCGGCGACGGCGGAGGAGGAGGAGGCAGACGTCGGGGCGGTGGGGTCCAGATGCTCGGCAGTGTGAGTTCAGTCCGTCTGGCGATATTGAGGAAAGGAAAAGTGAGTTGTACGGTCCAGTAGGCCCATTTTGTTTGTTGGGCCTAGCCAATTCTGAGCTTAAATCAACACTGGGCTTGGTCTGGGCTCAAACAAAATACATGTTTTTTGCCACTACGACAACTTGTGCTGCTAACCTTGATGAGTGAGCTTAGAAAAGAAGTACAAGGAGACCCAAAGGCTGAAAATGCTTGTCAAGAACGGATACAACTGTGAGGTAGAGCTAAGAGGATTGGGATTAAGAAGGATCAAAGGAAGAGATATCATCAAAGGCATTTCTTGTGTCAATTTACAAGGGCACCACGCTTAGTGAAGACATGCTCAGGAGAAGACTCAATGAGCAAGACCACACAACAAGGCGACACAGTCAAGTCAAATGAAGAATCCAATAAGGCCATGAACATGAAACAACTATGCCACGAGCAACCATATTCAAGTAGTAAAAGTGGTCATCAAGTATGTTTGGGCCTACACGAAGACAAGTATAATCAAAAGTAGCACATGGGTTCTCAAAGTATGTGACTAACCTCAAACGACCCAAACCAGTATCAAGGAAATGATTTATTATAGGACTACTACTCGGAACAAGTTGGACATTGATAGTGCTTGCACTAATCATATGACTAGTGATAGAAAGATATTCACCTCCTTTCGACTAAACCACGACTCAAGTGAAAACATTTGTGTTGGTAACAATGGAAAGTAGTACGTACTTTGGTTAGGTAAAATTGTCATCTTAATTACATGACAATTCAATTTCTAATGTTGTATCCCGTACATTTATTGATGTGCATTTTGTCATCCACATCATAACTCTGTGAAATGGGTTATAATTGTCTCTTCATGAATGAGGGTGTAACCATCTCTAGAAGGAGGATTCCTCTATTGTCTTTTATGGGTCGTTTGTCCGATAAACTCTATTTGATTGATTGCACAACAAATGAAGCCTGATACATAAAACCGACAAAATATATAAACTATGGTTGTTTGAAGATCTTGTTCTGATGAAGTGTTACTAGCCACCTATCGAAAAAAACTCACCCGTGCCGGTCAAAGATTCAACATTTGTGGTCACGTATCAACCTTGATTAGTTACCACATATAATTTATTGCTAACTTTTTATAAATTAATGTCAATGATAGTAATTTTATTTCATTCCGATGTTATTCAAAACCGGCACAAACATTATCGGTATTATTTATAAAAAGTTTGGCAAAGTATATTCCTACACGGACCCGTATGGGCTAAAAAACTGGCGGCGATACTCTATTGATGTTGATTCATTTCTATGGGTGCACAGAAAGGAAGTGCTAAGAAGTAGTGGTTTGATTTTGTTTCTAATAAGTCGAACATGCAAGTTTCCTTCTATACTCATTATTTTGTAGTTTTTTTTTTAAAAAAATGGGTATATATATGTGGCACCTATCTAATATGAACATACAACCGATCGCGAGTAATATTACATTTTTCAACCTACCTTAATGAATGTGTAATATAATGCCTTTTCCTTAAAAGATCCACTAAGGCTTTTCTTAGCTGTTCTTTCTTTAAGCATCAAGATCTGTTTATTATTCCTTTTCTTGGCGAATAGAGCATCAAATGTGTGGAGGTAGGTCCCAACGCAAAAAGGATTTGCCAGCCCACAATCCCATACTTAGTACACACATGATAGGTTGTCTTATGGATGGTCGCTGTCCCCAGCTGTCTTTGTGATGAATGAATGAGCAAATGATCGATGAATCAAAACACATTGCCCTACTAGCTTCTCTGATGGAACCAAGTACTACTGCCACGATGCCTTTATCCCTTTAATTATTCCTCCCAAATGAACAAGCTGAGAGTACTTAACAGCCGCTTCAGTAGTCGACGTCGCACATGACAAAATTGACAACTACTTAAGTGCTGTTCCCTGGTATCATCAACTGAGGTCAAAAGGTGTTAATGAAGAGATACACAGGACACTGCCCCAAATATTCTGCTCAGACAAATACCAGGGACACAAAAATAAAACAAAATCTCCAAAACTATAATTCTATATATCTATACTACTCTGAGTCAATACCCTTGAACAGATTTAATCTTGGCTACCACAAACGTGCCTTCAGGTTTTGACTCCACGTAATGGCGTTGCAGCATGAGAGAAGCAGTAGTATTAGTTTGTGATGAACTCATCATGATTAGAAAAAAAAAAAGAGAGAATCCAAAAAAAGACAGTTTCTGAATTGCTGGTGTTGTTTAGTGGCACGCACGCTTCAGTCCATCATTTGCCAACCCACAGCTTGCCTGTAGTATTTTACTAGTTTTTATTTTTATTTCCTGGCAGCACCCTTAGTTAGCAAGATTTTCAATTTTTCATAGAAGCCACCTTTTTTCGAGCCTTCTTCTTTTGTACGACGAGACTACGAGTAGCAGAGAAGAAAACACTGGACCGCCCTTCCCCGCTGCTTTTCTTCTTCCTCCTTTCCACCCTGCTTGCGTTCTCTCTCTTCCCCCCTCTCTCCTGCGCCAACTGGGCGACTGCCGACGAAGGCCGACGGCCCGCCGCCCGCTGCCCTGCCCCAGGTGCCCAGGTCTTCGTCGGTCCCGTCGCTCCGTCTTCGTCGGGGTCCTTCGCCGGCGACGATCACTCATCACCCACCAGGTATGCGCACCCCTTCTCCTCCCTTTCCTGCTGTGCGAAACTGAGCATACGAACCCTAACTTGAGCTAGTTAGCTATTTGTATTCGGATCTGATCTAATTACAAGTGTATATGTGTCTGCTAATTTCGATTTTTTTGCAAAAATTATTGGGTGTACATACATGCGGCACCCATGTCCTTTACGGGTCTGCCCCTGCTTGATGGTGTAGAGCTGCTCGCCTAGTTGGCTTGCCCTGAAGTCGATTCGGAGCAATATTTACTTGTTCATTACAATGCTTACCGTCCTAGCTTCTCTGATGGAACTGGAATTCGAGCTGACGGGATAGAAGTCAGGAGAAGGAATGGTTGGCTGTGTTGGGCTATAGGCTGTAGCAGATTAGTCCTGCGGTCACTTGGGACCAGCGATGCATGCGATCTAGCAGATTAGCCCTTTGGTCACTCTGAGACCAGCATTGCACGCGAGCCTTGGCCACTTATGTGTTTACAGTTGTGCATTTCCTGATATGGAAACATATGTTATACTGCACCTTATTTGGATTCTGTGTTATCTGTTATAAGTTGTCGGCAACGACAATACGACATTATTCCATAGTATGTCTATCCTGTTGCTTGACCTTGTACTGAAACAGAGTCATGTCACAGGGTGTTGTACTATCCTTTTTTCTTCTTAATGCAATGATACACAGATCTCTTGCGTATTCGAGGGAAAAAACAGTATAGTTCTTCTAACTTCACATGCAATCTTTACTGAATGTAGATATGTGTGGTCGCATGTTATTGTGCATTATACATGTTTCTTGATTGGTAAATGTGTTTTTCTTTTCTCAAATGACTCAGGAGAGCTTTGTGTTATTTCATTAAGAAGAGAAAGAAAATAAGGAGAGGCCAGTGGCCAACTCCTGTGGATGTCTAGTTACGGACACACCACTTATAATAGAGCCTAAGCAACCTCATGAGTAGTTCACGGAGAGCTGACGCACAAGACAAACTACTCTGATTTCCACTGCATCTAACACTACTGAAATACAGGGCCTAGCACCCTCAAACACACAAGCATTGCGACGTTTACCTATCTCAAAAAACTCGGCCGGTGGGGGAAAGACCGCCCCCACGGTTTTCAAATTAAGAAGAAACTTCTCAGTTCCCCGACCGAGAAAATCCCCGAACCCTGGCCCCGCCCTGACACTGTGAACAAGTCACCGTGGGGACCGTCACCTGGGCTGGTCCACAGGCCGGGACACCGTTGCCTGGGCTTAGCCGCATGCCGGGCCGCCGAAGCCTGGGTTACCGTTGCCACAGGCCGGATACGGGCTGTTACCACCAGTGCTTTGGCACACGGGGCCAACGAGGGGATTTTTTTTAACCCTCAGTCTGAAATTCGCCCCATCCGGGGTTCGAACTCAGGACCTGAGGGATGCCTCAGGAGTGTTGGGCTAGCTGGACTAGCCAACTGAACCCAACATCCTTTGGCGACGTTTACCTATCTCCCAAGCCACAAGGATGATGAAGGGAATTCTGCCTTTTCTTCCTATCCTTTGGAACACGTCTGACCACACCATGCCACCACTTGTAGAAACGAGTGGCAGCAGGTTGGAGGATGAACAGCCAAACCTGTTTTATGAGACATCACAAAGGGGACAAACAGTGGGATGTGGCAGCCCTTTAGCCAAAGGATCTGAAGTCCAGAACCTATTCTTGATTGCCATCCAAATAAAGAAATTGCAGCGGAGCGGAGCCCCATGATTTCCAGACACGGTTCCATCGTGTAAACTTGATGGCACTGAGGAAATATGCATTGTAGGCCGACTTACTAGTATAGGACCCTGGCTGAGTTAGTTGCCAACGTGTTGGTCTGATACATTTTGCTGCAGAATCAACTCAAGTTATGTAGCAGATCCTATAGGAGAAGATATTCAGCGAGAACTGTACAGTCAGTGCTCATTTTTTTGTCGGTTACAGTTAAGGATATGATGGATGGTTTGCCCGTTTTGTTACTTTCATATCAGTAATATCATTCAAAGCTATTCTTGTAAATCTGGATGCTCAGATAGATTGTTATATGTAATGATAGTGTTACTCCACATCGGCAAAACTGGCTATTTTAGTTTTCTCAGGATGGGAGATTATCTGTTTGTTTATTTGCTTACTATCTATGTGTTTCTTGTTCGCAGCATCCTTTTAGGTCTCCATTTAAAGAAGAATTAGGCAGCGCTTCTTTTTACGAATTGAGGATGTCAGTTTCTATGAAGGACCTGGACCCAGCTTTCCGTGGCTCTGGACAAAAGGAGTATCCTTTTCAGGCTTTCATTTATTCCGTTCCATCATTATGTTATGACCGTTTTTAGCGGTTTGTCATCTTCATGCTGGCCAAATCTCTAAACTCTCTCCTACTTGTTGGTTAGTGATTTTGGGCGATGACGTGAGGAAAAAATATTCTTTTGGTGTAGCATGAGATAACCATTTTTATACCACACACGGGAGCTGTAGAGGGAAAAAAAATCCTGTACCTGTTTAACATAGATTTATTAATTACTAATTTGTAATGTAGTTGTGTACATAAATGAAACTCTCCTGCAATATGCCCTCTTGGCTTGTTGTATAAGTCCAACACAGTAGAAAGCAGTGCTCATTTCCATGAAAAGGTGTATGCATTTTTGGATAACTAAACAGCAATATCAAAAAGCTAATGTAAAGATTGAGCAATTACAGTGAAGGATGAGATTATAATAACTAAAAGTTATCAAAGTTGAGTTCATCAAATATTTATGGAGCATGCACTTGATCCCGAATTTACTATTGAAAATTACTCTACAACTCCACTATGCTTTTGGTCTAGGTCCATGAATGGCTATTGTTATCCTTAATACTTTGCAGCGGCTTGGAAATATGGCGTATTGAGAATTTCAAGCCGGTTCCTGTCCCTGCATCTTCATATGGAAAGTTCTTCATGGGTGATTCTTACATTATCTTGAAGGTATCGAAGGACATGATATCTTCCTGTTATTAGTTTGCTTCCTAGTTATAGGAAAAATTATGTCCAGTCAAAACCTTTTTACTGGTACCAGGCACTTAGTTTATATATTGCTAGTATTTACATCTGTTCTTCAATTGTTATTTGTCAAAATTCTTTAGCATTTTGCCAAACATCTTGGCAGTTCAATCCTTATATTGCACAATGCTAGGTTCATTCTATATAACTTTGACCCTGTGATTCTTGTTGGTTTAAAAAAAAAGAATGAAAAGTTGTTTTAGCTCCTCTTATGCTGCAGCCTAGATCTCACCATAGCCATAACAGAACTTGCAAAGTTACAATAACTTGGACTTTATTTGTTAAAAAAAAAATGTCCATAGTTTATTCTGTGGGATAAAGGTAGTTTGCAAATATTTAAATATGGATGGGGACTTCGCTGTAGAGTTCTGATATTGTATGCATTCTTAGTGTTTTTGTAAACACGTAATACATTCTGTGGACTACAGATGATAAATGGATGATAGAGGAATTGTATATATGCTAACTAATGTTAACAAGATCAAGGAGGTCCAGCTAAAATAATCTGTGTCATTCCTTGCATGGAGACTACTATTTGTAAATTTTAAATTATATGTTAGGTCCAATTGTATTTTACACATGGCCTTATTCCATTGACAGAGGGATTAAATGCAGCAAATATATTGCATTGTTACTGTAAAACTTCACTGAAGTTGAAGATTTTTCTTAGTAGATATGGTAGATACATACTAAAGAAGGATTAGTTTAGTAAGCTGAAGTTCATGAAATTGGGTTTATTGAGGTTATGAGCTATGCATAATTAAATATTTTCTTATAAAATGATTCATTCAATCGATAAAGTTCCATGTTATTGTAAAGTTTGTAATCCTACTTTGTTTTTGGGTATTGTGTCACATGATTCATAGACCTTAATCAACATTTTAGTCTCTTTTCTTGGCATACATATGGTATCACTATTTTTATTTGACTTGGAAAGCATGGGGATTCAGTTGGATTATGCTCACGGGCATGTAACTTTTTCCACGTCTTATCCATTCTTACAGACAACAGCCTTGAAAAATGGTTCTCTTCGCCATGATATCCATTACTGGATTGGTAAAGATACTAGTCAGGTAAATTTCTCATGTCATTTGGTGATACTGTTTTGGAAAGGTAATTGAATCCAATTTTGTCCATGGTAGGACGAAGCTGGAACTGCTGCGATTTTAACAGTGGAGCTTGATGCTGCTCTTGGTGGTCGTGCTGTTCAGTACCGAGAAATACAAGGCAATGAAACAGAAAAATTCCTGTCCTATTTTAGACCATGCATCATGCCACAGCCAGGAGGAGTGGCATCTGGATTCAACCATGTTGAGGTCAATGAACAGGATCACAAGACCCGCTTATATGTTTGCCATGGGAAGCATGTTGTTCATGTTAAAGAGGCAAGTTATATGCGTGACTGTCTTTTTTATTCAAATATAGGTATTCATGCCGTATAATAAGACTTGCCATTTTACAACCAGGTTCCCTTTGCTCGATCATCCCTTAATCATGATGACATATTTATTCTGGATACGAAGTCGAAAATTTTCCAGTTCAATGGCTCAAACTCATCCATCCAAGAGCGAGCAAAAGCTCTTGAAGTTGTGCAGTACATCAAAGATACATTTCATGAGGGCAAGTGTGAAATTGCATCTGTTGGTGAGCATCTATTCACCTTGTGTGGTATTGGAAATTAAAATATCTAGATATGACTGTTTTCACTTTTCTTAGAGGATGGTAGAATGATGGCTGATGCGGAAGCTGGTGAATTCTGGGGGTTTTTTGGTGGCTTTGCCCCTCTTCCTAGGAGGGCACCTGCAGAAGGCAATGAGAAACATGAGGAAACTGCTTTTAAATTGCTATGGTAATCGACTGAGTTTTTATTGTGTGTATGAAAACTCCTTTTATTTGGTTGCCAACCAAAAAAGTTTCTACTTGAAATCAATCAGTAATCTATGAAATGTTTACTTTTCAGTTTTGACCAAGGAAAGCTGGAGCCTGTGGACTGCCAATCTTTAGCGCATGAATTACTTGAGACAAACAAGTGTTACTTCTTAGACTGTGGTGCTGAATTGTATGTTTGGATGGGCAGAATTACATCCCTGCAGGAGAGAAAGGGTGCTAGTGAAGCTGCTGAGGTAACATTTGTTCAGCTGGTTACTTATGCTATTTCATCGTATTCTTAGTGCTACACTATTGAAAAATGTTGATGAGTCTTTCTGACACTTGCTGATGGGCTCATTGATTTTGTAATATGGCATAAGCTCCTTCAGTTTTTACCTTTAAGGCTGTCTTTTGGATCTATATTCCTCTATCTTTTAGAGGCTTGGTTACTTGTTCATGCTAATTAGAAATATTTAGAGAAGTGTTGCATATTTTCAGAATGACTTCTCTGTGTTGACATGTTGTTGTGATGTTTACTATTTATTTGCCTAATTGCCTATGTAGAAATTGCTCTCTGATTCAAACCGAACAAGAACACATATAATCAAAGTGATTGAAGGATTTGAGACTGTTACGTTCAAGTCAAAATTTAAAGAGTGGCCGCAGACGGCCGAGTTGAAGTTGTCATCGGAGGATGGAAGAGGCAAAGTTGCAGGTTGTTATTTACAAATTTACTAGCTTCAGTTTTGAGCTTTTAAAATTTATGAAATGCTTTACACCCTTCACAATGTGATCAGTTGTGTTCTTTGTGAAGCTCTTCTCAAACGCCAGGGCTTAAATGTTAAGGGTTTGATGAAAGCTGCTCCTGCAAAAGAAGAACCTCAATCCTATATTGATTGCACTGGCAACTTGCAGGTATTCCTGCACTTTTTATATTAGCTTCATTTTTTATATCTCATCATTTTTTTTTGGCTGTCCCCCTTCTCAATGTTAGGCTGCAAACATTCATCTTAGTTGCCTTCCAAGATTCTGTACATTTATATATATTTTTTTGGACAAGCAGTGTTGCAAATAGTGGTTTCAGAAAGCGCATAGTGCTGGCATGGGTGTACAAACCCAAGCTGGAGTGTGCTTTCAAGTTTTGCACAAGGCTAAATGTTTAATTCATTTTTATGATCCATGTGTGATTCATTTTTTTAGCTTCCATATGCAAATTAACAGTGGTCTGACTTACTTTTCCCCCTCTATTTGATAGGTTTGGCGTGTAAATGATAAAGACAAGGTTCAGCTCTCATCCTCTGACCAGTCCAAATTTTACACTGGCGATTGCTACATATTTCAGTATACTTATCCTGGAGATGATAAGGAGGAATGTCTTGTTGGAACCTGGTTTGGCAAAAAGAGTATTGAGGTAACAGTGTTTTCCAGAAATTCAATTTTGTTGTGAGATTTTTGTGTTTCTGGAAGATGCTTGTATCAATCTCTGACTTTCTAGACTGTAGTTGCCAAATTTTAGTTAAGTCATCTTTGAAGTTCGTAAATCAGAATTGAAAAGGTTGAAGTATCAGCTGATATTGATTTCATGTTCTTGGTTTGTGAACTAAAAATAAAAGGTTACCTAATCTGTTTGTGCATATTATTGAGATTTTGGATAACCTTATGCTTGTTGATTATGTAGTCTTCAGTTATCTTGTTAAATCAACTTGAACAATAAAGGATTTCAATTCTTATCCAGGAGGATAGGGTAATAGCAGTTTCACTTGCAAGCAAGATGGTTGAATCTTCCAAGTTTCAGGCTGTCCAGGTAACTCACTGATTTTCTTTATGTGGAATTGTTAAACTGGATACAAACCCTTTTGTCTTCTCTAATGTATCCTTTGTTGATCAGGCACGCTTTTATGAGGGGGAAGAACCGATTCAGTTCTTTGTGATATTTCAAAGCTTGCAAGTGTTTAAGGTGTACATGCATTTAATGGTCTTCAGTTGTATTTGTGTTACTAGTTAACACAGCAGTTTTACCGTCCCAAGTTGTAATTGTAGGGTGGTCTTAGTTCTGGATACAAGAGATTTATCGCTGAAAATGGTATTAATGATGAAAGTTATTCAGAAGATGGGCTTGCACTCTTTCGTATTCAAGGTTCAGGACCAGAAAACATGCAAGCGATTCAAGTTGAACCTGTAAGTTTTTTCCCTTGAATATACAGGAGCTGTACGCATTATATTATGAAGAAACAAGGAGTAAAAACCCTTATAAGACACACAAAGACAGTTTCAGTAAAAAAATTACATAGCTTGTTCTTGATTGAAAATTAGAACAACCTCGACCTAGATAAAGGGGATAAAAAAAAATCTAAACCCTCATGTGGAAGTGGCAAATTAATATTGTATTATTATTCCATCTTCCTTACCAGTTATATACTGTCTCCTGTATCTATTGTTAGGTGGCCTCATCATTGAATTCATCATATTGTTACATTCTACATGATGGAAACACTGTGTTTACTTGGGCTGGAAACCTGACCACTGCATTGGATCAAGAGTTAATGGAGAGGCAGCTTGATGTTATTAAGGTGTGGAACTATCATCCTTAGTTAGATCTTTGATTAATCTTGTTGCAGAGATGTAACTATTCAGACCTTGTAGATTTTCTGTAAATTTAATCATAATCTTATTTGATGGTTTACCTGGATTCTGCACAAATGCACGCTGTAAAGTCTGAGCCTGATAGGAGGGTAAAATGGTATTCTGGCAGGCCCTCTAGGCCTTACCTGGAATCCTGGATTGTAGTGGCCTTGCCATTACTAGCTTGTCTTCTGATGGTTTTGGAAATTGGCCCAGTCTCCAGCTGGAAATATCTTTGATATCACAAATCACCAGCCTGCTTCTGCAAAACCATCACAAATATCACTTCTGTAAGGAGGACCGGTTATGAATGGATGGATTGATTAGAGGAGATGCCATGTTACATATAGGGATGTCAAAGCATGCAGGTCGATCAAGGATAACTAACAGCATGCAGGCCACACATGACTGGGTTGGCCGGCTGAATAGGCCTGCTCAAGACCCAGCACACACCTACACATCCTAACAAACGGCATGCAGGCCACACATCTCTAACAACTTCATTCCAAATTATTGGACTTCTTAGTTTTGTCATAAGTCAACTTTGACCAAGTTTTTAGAAAAGATATATGTTATCTACAATAACAAATAAATGCAATATCAAGACATATTTCATGAAGAATTTAACAAAACCAATTTGATGTTGCAGATGTTCGTTTATATTTCTATAAACTTGGTCAAAGTTAGAGAAGTTTGGCTTAGTGAACTATAATTTGGAATGGAAGGAGTGCTAATTTACGTGTCTTATTTATTCTTAGTCAAATTATGGAAATGTTGTAGTTTTGAAGTGGCTGGTTTTATATATGGAATATGGACTAATTCAGTAAAGAGGGCTTTAGCCTCAGTCAGTTAAATCCCTGATCCTCTGGGATATATGGGAGCTACTAGCTGTTGCTTCCTGTCACTTGTCTTGTATTTCATCAGGAATATTCAGCATGACATAGGTTGAACTTCCACTGTTCATACTTGCAATTCATTATAAGAAGATTTTTGTTGTATTTGTTATAGTCTGCTACTGCTATGCTCTTTTATTGGTCCAAGTTTTTCTTCTCATTTTTCCTTTCTACCATGTATAGCCAAACACACAGTCTAGGTCACAAAAGGAAGGGTCAGAAACAGACCAGTTTTGGAGCTTACTGGGAGGCAAATCTGAGTACTCGGGCCAAAAAATGGTGCGAGAACTTGAAAGTGATCCCCATCTTTTCTCATGCATCCTGTCGAAAGGTAATCAATAATGTAAATCGAGTAGTTTTATTGGGAAAGTTATCCAATTAACAGTTCAAATATATACTCATCTTGTTCTGCTGTTCTCCCTGTTAATGTTCCTAACCTGTTGGGGTCCATGAAGGCAATTTGAAGGTAAGCACAGTAGACCTGTAATTTAGTATCTTATATGCTGTATGCTACGTGTTTTTACATTTAAAATCTGTATTCGAAATCTATTGAGCAGGTCAAAGAAATACACCACTTTACTCAAGATGATCTAATGACAGAAGATGTTTTCATTCTGGACTGTCACACGAGCATATTTGTTTGGGTTGGTCAGCAGGTGGATGTTAAACTCAGGTCACAAGCTCTGGATGTTGGGGAGGTAACAATTTATTTTTCTAAGCTACTGCTTTATAATCTATTTTTTGTTTTCTTCTCTCATCACTTCACGTTTTCAACAGAAATTTATTGTGCTTGATTTCCTTATGGAAAACCTTGCCCGTGAAACACCAATTTTCACCATTATGGAGGGGAGTGAGCCTCCCTTTTTCACTAGATTCTTCACCTGGGACTCGGCGAAATCACTGGTAAGTAGATTAGTCATGGGTTTAGCTACTGCAATTGTTTATTCTTGAACATCTGAGCAGTTCGAAGTCCATACAGTAGAGAACAACATGATCAATTCTTTGATATAGTATTGGACTTTGCATTCTCTCCCTTTTGTTTCCAGATGCATGGCAATTCATACCAGAGGAAGCTTGCCATTGTAAAAGGTGGAGGTGCTCCAGCATTGGATGTAAGATGCCTGAAACCTAATGATTTCATGAATCATGATAGTTGTCCATGCTGATATATCTGTTAACTCCATTTCTTGCAAACATTTTTCTACAGTACAACAAAATTTCTCCTTTCTTTGTGAGATTTCCAGTAGTTTTCCATGTTCTTTGACGCACATGCTTGTGTTTCTTTTCACTGTATATGTAAGTTTTACATTCATGGTTGCTTCTCATACTCCATCTCATCAAGATATAAGGCGCGATTTGACTTGGTGCAGTCTTCAAGATCATACTTTAACCGTTAATTTATACTATTATATATAAGTTATAGCAATAACAAAAGTATCCTTAGAAAGTATTTGTAAACACAAATCTAATTTCACCACTATCGCACTATAAAATTTTTGTATTGTTAGACTAATTATTGGTCAAAGATAACAAAGTTTGAATTTTGAAATACGTGCATGCCATATATCTCGAGACTGAGGGGGTATTAACCAAACCGCCAAACCATTTTTTTTATCAGAATTGTCTGTCATTTCTTCAGTCATGTTTTGCAATGCAACATATATTTCTGCACTGTCACTTTTTTTTGTATGTTTGCATATGTCCATTTTCCTGTAGTTATTTTTTTTTTTTTACGGGAAATACAGCATGGGAAGCCCCCACTGTAGGATTTTAAAATAAAAAACAGAAGTATGTACAAAAGAGAGAAAAAACAACGAACCAACCAGCTGTATGGCTGAGGTATTTATATGACTGACCATATTTACATAAATGATAGAATTCGTGCTGAAATTTTATTGCTGAACATATTTACTTAAATGATAGAACTCGTGCTGATTCTCATGCGTTTTCAGAAACCGAAACGACGAACATCCGTCTATTCAGGAAGGAGTACTATACAAGATAAATCCCAACGCTCCAGAAGCATGTCCTTCAGCCCTGGCGTCCGTGTTAGGGGAAGATCTCCAGCGTTCACTGCATTGGCTGCTAATTTTGAAAGTTCAAGCAACAGAAATCTTTCCACTCCTCCACCTGTAGTTAAGAAACTTTACCCGAAATCTGTTACACCTGATTCGTCGACTACTAAGTCATCTATAACTGCCACTCTGGCTGGTTCTTTGGATCGCACTTCTCAAACTCCTGCTCCAGAACTCGTGAAAGGTATGTGATACCACTGTGCTGGCGGAAATTTTTGCAAATAGAAATATAAAAATTATTGTAGCTTACTTTTTCTCTGTAAAAACTCCGCAAATTAGATGGCTCTGAGTCAGAGAAGCCAAAACAGGAGGGAAATGGTAAAGGCGGTGTTGATACCGTGGCCACTAGAGTTGAATCCCTGACTATAAATGAAGATGTGAAAGAAAATGAGCCAGAAGATGACGAGGGCCTTCCTATTTACCCGTATGAACGTTTGAAGACTACAGCTGCTGATCCTGTCACTGAAATTGATGTGACAAGGCGAGAGGTGATTTCCTGATCTCACAATACTCTCTTGTTCTAAAAAAAATTGCAATGGTCACATTTATTTTCAATTGGGTGTGCAGACCTACTTATCTTCGGCTGAATTCAAAGAGAAGTTTGGGATGACAAAGGAAGCATTTAGCAAGCTTCCGAAGTGGAAGCAGAACAGGCTAAAAATTGCTCTTCAACTTTTTTAGCTCGGTCATTAACACTTCCAATGTCATTTAAACCTTGGGTCAAAGGGCCATGGTGAAAATAGTTCTGTTCTCTGTCTGATTGGCCCATGGCAGCTGCCGTCATTTTGCAGAATGCAATCACCATCTGCAGCGACACATCAATTTTCTCACTGTCCTGGTCCTGGATCGGTCGCCTTTTTCCTAGCTTGGATTTTTTTTTTTGCTAGGTTTCTCTCTCTTGTTCTTCCAATCCATAGGTGTGTGTGTGTTTTTTTTTTTTTTTACTTTTTCTTTTTTGTCAAGCACCCTTAATTGACTCAAGGGTCACATAGGTTTGATTTTGAGGCTTGATTTTTTTTCCCTGTATGAACTCTGCCTTGCTGTTCTTTTTTCATTTTTGAGATGAGTTGCAGTTTGAGGGAGCGAGAAGTATGTACAGCAAAGTGCCGGCACTGTAAAATCACAATACCGTTATCTTTGAGCAATATAATTGTTTTTTTGTGTGTGTAACTTATATTGTTTTCCATAGAATTCAATATAAATCATAGATATATGCATTAAATGGCAATTACTTACATTATGCTCTTATTTATAACAACTAAGTTTTTTTTGACTGATTTCATCGACCCTTATATATTTATTAAATTCAACTCGGTATATTTTCCTATTACGAAGAATGTAAACCATCTAATTATTTCAACTCCGAGACTATGATTTACTTGAGTTTAGCTAAAGTAAGCTGAGAAAAATAGCCAATACGATTTGACTGATTTTGCTGTGCCTTTGTTTGACATTACGGTGGCCTAGGAAGTGTTTATTTTCGTCCTTACAGAAAAAGTATATGGAGTACCTGTTAATTGAAAGTGTCTTTTGGAAAGGAAAAGGCTAATCTCACCTGAATGTTTTAGAAGGCTCCAACACTTGAATTTTGGTGTCTGAAATTTGTGTTTGTATGATGAGCATAAATGATAAGAAAAAACGGAGTATTTTTTATCCTCCTAAAATATGATTTCTTTTTTCTATATAAGGACGAGAGACTGTTTGCGTGCTGCACTGCTGCTGTTGGACTCAGCTGGACGAGGCATTCTCGAATCCCCACGGCAGACACGCACACTCCACAAATCCATGGGGCTCTAGCGGTGTATGTACGTAGCATGTCAGCACTCACCAGCCATCGATGAAGTCAAGTCATGAAGATGATAGAGGTTGGCCGACAGCCAAGTCGTCGGTCGTGAGATCGATGTCGTTGGCGCTGCCTGGGAGAAGGGCACATGCATGGCTTCTGTCCAAACTCCCAAGGGATAGCGAATCTCATGTTAACGACTGCAACCAGAGTACCAGATCATGAAGAAATCAGGGCAGTAATTACAGATCAACGTGCCCCTCACCCAAATCATGAGTGACAATACTCAATTGCTCAGTGGGCAGTTGCTGAGAAATATTTTGCACTTGGTCAATGTTCTCTCCCCAATGAACCTTACTACTATAGTCAACAGTCCCAACCGCTCCGATCATTCTTGATTCTTGGCTCCCCACCACGCGGCGTTGTTCAGTCGCAACATTATTTGGCCATTGGTCAAAAAGAAGGGCTGAGCTCGTCTTCGTCTTCCTCCGCAACAACACCGCCATGCCTCGCGCTCGCACGGCGACCGTCGTCGTCCTGGCGCTCGCACTCCTCCCGGCGCTGGCCGCGGCGGCGGCCGCCACCGACTACCGCCGCGTGGCTCCGTCGCCCGGGCACGAGTGCGGCGACCAAGGCACGTACGCTCCCAACAGCACCTACGAAGCCAACCTGCGGGTTCTTGCCGCCACGGTGCCCGCCCAGGCGAACGGGTCCACCTGCAAGTGCTCGCCCGGCAACCACGCCGGCGAGCGCCCCGACATGGTCGCGGCTTCGGTGTACTGCTACTGGCGCCCGGACGCGGGGTGGTCGCCGGACTGCGCCGCCTGCATCACGCGCGCCTTCGGCGAGGCGCAGCGGCTGTGCCCGTACCACAGGCAGGCCATGGTCGTGGTTGACGGCGGCGAGTGCAGCGTCAGCTTCCACGACGTGCAGCAGATGGAGCAGAGCATGGGCCTCGGCAGCCCCGGCCGTAAGTGATCCTTCTCCCAATCTCCCAATCTACAACTTGAAAAACACTAAAAAAATGCTATGTGTTCCCAGAATTTGCAGTGCTGCAGGATGGTGATCATGTGTCATACCTTGATTTTTGCCAAAATATGAAAGAACTCACACGCTATATGTCCAAGCACGAAAAGTTAGAATTGAAGAACTTCACTGAGCAGTGCGAAAGAATGGAAGATGCAAGCATCAAAAAGCTTTGAACTCATCACGACGCCTCATTATGTGAAGGGTGTATTTATGCCACTAGTGTTTCAGTTATGTAATTTGTGGTTCGGACTATTGTTGCTGCTCTTCTGTATCTGCGATGATGTAATAATGGTTTGGCTTTGTTCCATATGATCAAATGCCACTCTGCATATTATATTCTCTACAACAAACAAAATCATTCAGAAAATGTTCCTTCTGATTACAAGAGTCCATTCAAAGCCTCTTTTGGTTTGAAATGATGGCCTCGAGGACCTCTTAATTCTCACATGGGTAGTGCAGACTGAAAATGTCAATGGTCAATTCCAAGATGTCCGGGAGCATAACCCAGATGTACATGTGCTTGACAGCCATATACATTGGAGGAGTTGCCGATGTTGACTTGTGAGCGACAAGGGTTAGTAATCAACTGCACGTCAGCAACGACTCCGTGAGCTCAGCTCAACTAATCCACCATGCTTTGCTTAATTGCCAGATTAACCACCATTAATTTGGCAATCGAACAAAAGCCGTTGTCTTCCTCCTCCTCCGGTCATGCCTCGCGCCGCGGCGCTCGTCGCGCTGGCGCTGGCGGCGGTACTGCCGGCGCTGGCAGCAACCACCGTCGAGCCATTCGTTGACCGTCGCCTGGTGCTCGAGCCCGGTCACATGTGCGGCACGCAGGGCAGGTACGCGCCTGGCAGCGCCTACGAGGCCAACCTCCGGCGGCTCGCCACCACCGTTGCCGCCGAGGTCAATGCCAGCCCCTGCAACTGCTCCGCTGGCAGCGTCGCCGGCCACCGCCCCGACCAGGTCACGGCGGCAGCGTACTGCCACTGGCGGCCAGAGGCGAGCTCGCCGGACTGTGGCGCCTGCGTCGCGCTGGCCTTCCGGGAGGCGCAGCGCCTCTGCCCGTACCACACGCGGGCCGTGGCCATCGTCGACGGTGGTGCCTGCAGCGTCAGCTTCCACGAGGTGCAGCGGCGCAGGGCGGAGGACGCGCCCAATATCCACTACCAATATTACGATTTCATCTTCCGTTCCGTGTGTAAGCGATGTCTTGTCTCCCTTTGGAATCCCGTTAGATTCCGATTCAGCTATCTACTGGATGCATTCATAGTGTGTTGCTGTTCTACACAACACTGTTGATATTTTTTGCTCTGCCCGATTGAGAGATGAATTTGAGTTAGATTTCTGTATTCCATAGACTAGAGCGTATTCCTTTGCTCGTCTCAATGCCTCTTTGATCCACAATACTTGTTTCAGATGCGCACACTTGGTGGATCAACCAGGATGTCCTTCTGATACTGCTGTTTCAAGCAACTGGACTAGCCTGTGTTGTGTTCTTGTTCCTCCAAGAATGGCGCACCAGAAGTAGAGGCCCTGCCATACTGCAATCGACAGGTTTAATGCCATCTCACATAATTTTTGTTTGGAATCATTTAGTCCTTCCTAGATTGCTACAATGCTTGACCATGATTTTTTTAAAAAAGTTGCTGGACTTACATGTATGCATGACAGCAATGAGTACCTTTCTGTCACCGGAGATCAGTAGCTGATCAACTTTGGTCTTGCTGTTGTTCTGGTCTGCTGGAAGCTCGGTCCGTATGCTTCGACTTTTTTGTCTGGCAGATGCACTGGAGTCAATTGTCCTTTTTTTTTTCTCGAAAACGCAAAAGGCTTGCGTTTCATTATATTAAGAAGGGAGTTTGGTTTTTTGAAAATTACAGGTTTTGGAGGTCCGGGGATATCTCATGAAACATAAAGCATCGCCCCTTGGCCATAGCTGGACCTCCTAGAAGCATTACATAACTGACTACTCGCAAATTAAACAACTAAGCTTCTTGGCGCCGGCTTCGATCCAGTCTTCGCAAGTTCGCTTGATGGTTTGGAGCAGCTCGTGTATCGAGGTTTCCGCATTCCGGAAGCATCTTGCATTTCGTTCCATCCAGATTTCCCAGGTCACGATCGCGAAGAGCGAGTCTGCGCCTCTTATTTTTTCTCCATGCCATCGTACGCGCCATCGCTCCCACCAATCAATCATGGATCCCCCTCCTACTTGTCCTGTGTCCGCTCCCAACACCGCCAGGATGGTCCACCAAATTTGGCGCGAATAGGGGCATGAGGTGAGGATGTGGTCGACTGATTCGGGCTCCTGGTCGCATAGATAGCAATTGTCATCTGCCTCGAGTCCGTGGCGTCGTCTTCGGTCACCCGTCCAGTGCCGCCTCCGGAGTGCTAGCCATAGAAAGAGCTTGACGCGTAGTGGTGCCCAAGTCTTCTAGATTCTCGAACACCCGTGAATAGGCTGTGAGGTCAAGTGGAGTGCATGGTAGGCTGATTTGGAAGAAAATTTTCCGTCGTTCGTCCATCTCCAGACCAGCTGGTCTTCCCTGTCACTAAGCTGCACGTGAGCCACGAGGTCCCAAACTTGGAGATATTCATGCATAGCGGCTACAGTGACTCCCCCGACGATTTGCCGAACCCATGCTCTGTTGGGCAAGATCTCCGCAACCCGAGACGTCCTGACGTCTCTGTTCCGAACAAATGTGAATAGGATAGGTGCAATGTCCCTGATTGAATGGCCATTGACCCATCGTCCTGTCCAGAACAGCGTGGACGCCCCATTTCCGATGACCGTGTAAGTGGATGCATCGAAAAAATCCTGTACCTCCGTGGTAATGTCTAGCGGAAGGTCTGCCCATGCTCTGGTCTCGTCAGTGTGTCGTAACCATAACCATCTACACTGTAGTGCGATCCCTGACAGGTGAAGGTCGGGAATGCCTAGTCCTCCTAAGTCCGTTGGCCTGCACACTGATGGCCATGCGACCATGCACCTCCCACGCACTGATCCCTCTGAGCCGGTCCATAGGAATCTTCGACAGATGGAGTCGATTTCATCACGTGCCCAAGCTGGTAGACCATTTGCAATGGTGGCATAGATGGGGATCGCCGCGAGGACGGATTTGATCCAAATGAGTCGGCCGCTCCGTGCCATGAGTGGACCGTGGCACGACGGCAGTCTTCTGGCGACCGAGTCGATAGTCCCCTGCACATTTGATTTCGGCACCTTTCGAGAGCTGAGGGGTAGCCCTAGGTAGATTATCGGGAAGTCTGTGCTCTGGCAGCCTAGGATGGCCCTCAAGTCCTCGATGTGAGCATCCGCTCCAAAGATGGGTGTGATGGAGCATTTAGCTAGGTTTGTCTGGAGCCCCGACACATCGCCAAAAATTCGTAGCAGCTCTTTGATGGTTCTCGCCTCCCGAACGTCCGGGTTCATTAAAAGGATGACGTCGTCCGCGTACAGGCTGCAGTGGTGCCGAATGGCTGGCGTGCCTGTGGGCTGCAGTATCCCGTGCTCTGCCGCCGTAGCAAACAACCGTGCTAAGATTTCCATGACAATGATGAAGAGCATCGGGGATAGAGAGTCGCCCTGCCGAACTCCTCTTGCATGCTGTATCTGTCTCCCCGGTCGGCCGTTCAGAAGAATTCGGGATGAGGCCGAAGCCAGCAGGTTGGCCACCCATCCCCGCCAACGTTCGCCAAATCCGAAGGCTCGGAGAGTGTTTAGCAGGAATGGCCAAGCTACCGTGTCAAACGCCTTGGATATGTCTAGCTTGAGCAGTGCCTTTGGGATTTTGTTTTTTCGGCACAGCACGGCTGCCCGCTGTACGAATTTGTAGTTATCATGAATTGTTCGCTTTTTGATAAATGCATTCTGGTTTGCCGAGATGATGGCTGACAGGCGCGGAGCGAGGCGTGACGCTAGTAGCTTAGACGCCAACTTTCCGAAGCTGTGTATCATTGCTATCGGTCGGTAGTCGCTTGGTGAGGTGGCATCTAGTTTCTTGGGCAGCAGGACGATGAATGCATTGTTTAGCTTTCTGAGCATCCTTCCGTCCCCAAAGAAGAGTGTGTTGATGGCTTGTAAGATGTCATCTTTGATCACGGGCTATGCTGCTTTGTAAAAGGCGCCCGTGAATCCGTCTGGCCTGGCGCCCTATCTGACGGCGTGTCTCGGATGGCCGCCAGCACTTCGTCCTCGTGGAACGGTGTTTCCAGGTCAGCTAAATCATGCGGCAGGACCCCCAAGGCAGCGTAGTTAATCGAAAAAACAGCAGGTCCCGGCGTGCCAAAAATGCCATTAAAATGGCTGAAAATCGCCTGCTCCATCTCCTCCCTGTCCGTGCAAAAATTCCCGTCGCTGTTCCTCATGCGCAGTATGCAGTTCCTGCGCCTGCGTCCCCTGGCCAGGAGGTGGAAGTACTTGGTATTTGCGTCTCCCTCACTAAGGAACCGTATCCTCGATCTCTGGCGCGCAATGGTGCGCTCCAGGGAGGATAAACCCAAGCATTTGGCCTTGAGGTCTTTGCGCAGGGCGAACTCTCCGTCTGAGAGTTCTCTAGTTTCTGCCGCCTGGTCGAGCTTGCGAGTGATTTCTCGAGCCATCAGGAGTTGTTCCTTGACGTTTCCTATTCGATTGGCTGCCCAACGTTGGAGTTCACGTTTCAGATTTCGTAGTAGGGCGTCGAGGCGGCTCAATGGGTCCGCGATGGGTGGGTTGCAGACCCAACCCCGCGACACCGCCTCCTGAAACCCCGGGGTCTTTGGCCAGAAGGATTCGAAGTGAAAGCGAGGTTTGGAGTGGATGGATATATTGGTTTGCAGCAACAGCGGACAGTGATCCGATGAGTCGGATGAGAGGGCTTGTAGGTGACAGTCCGGAAACATCTCCTCCCAGCCCATGGAGACTAGAGCGCGGTCCAGCCGTACCAAGGTGGGCGACCGGCGCTCATTGCTCCAGGTATATCTTCGACCGTTTAGGTGGATGTCGAGCAGTTCGAGTTCCTCCACAGTGTGACGGAAACGTGCCATGTTACGCCGATTGATGTTGTCGTTGTTCTTGTCGGCTTCGTTCAGGATTAGATTGAAGTCGCCGATCACCGCCCAAGGGCCGGGGCACATATCCCTCACCGCTGCCAACTCTTCCAAGAACAAACCTTTGGCGTTGTCGTCCTGTGGTCCGTACACCGTTGTGAGCCACCATGGCTCACCGTTGGTTGCTTTGACTTTAACCGTGATTGAGAAGCAGCCTACGTGAACATCTGTTAGCTGTACGTCTGGTGCTCGCGCAGCCACGAGAATGCCCCCACGTGTGCTAGCTGCTGGCAAGACCGCGTACTCAGAAAAGTTCATTCCCAACATAGACATTACAAGCATGAGCGGAGTGTTCTCCAGCTTTGTTTCCATGATACACACTATATGTGGTCTCTCATCCTGCACCAAAGTGCGGACGGAGTCGCGGCGGGCTCGAGAATTTAACCCACGTCCTTTTCAAAGGGTGGAAAAGATCTGCTGTTTTTAAAACGAGGAATATGTATGTATTTTACAAATTAAACAACAATGATGGGAGTACCATTGAAGAAAGAACTAAGAAAAACTAAGGAACTCGAGGAGTAAATACCTTTCCGTTAGTGGAGACTAGTGTTAATAAACTCTGTTATGTCTAGTCGACCTATGTTTATACATAATTTCTCTGAGATACCTAGAGGGTTTTCAAGAAAATAAAGTATTTCAGGTCTTTTTTCTATCTTGTTTCATAAATGCAAACCTAAAAATAAACCTTTTTGCAGGTCTTATTCAGAAGGACTCATTGAATCCACTTCTAGAGTCAGTTACCGAGCAGTGATGCTGCCAGGTCGCTCATCGTCCATGTGCCCTTCACTTTGGAATTGGTGACGATGACATTTTTGCTTCTTATGGACGGTCTTTCGTTTCTAGGATTGTTTTGTGAACTTTCATTTATTTGTGTATGAATGTTTGAGTTTACAATGTTGATGTAATACATATGTATTGATTCCTTTGTTTTGGGGATGAAGTTAGATTCATAAAAAAAATGTAAAGTTGACTTGACATATAATTTGTTGCTTGTTATCTCCAAGCTCCAGGAGTAGATAAATTGTTCAGTGGGTATATCCTGTTTTCTTTGGCAATATGCATATATACCAATAATAATTATGGGACCTCTAATGTTGGGATACATGCCCTATTTTTTAAAAGCAGTAAAAAAAAAGCGTTGATTTGAGAAGCTGCACAAATGAAGGAAAAGTACAACTAAAATACACTCTAAAATCACTTCTAAAACCGCTGGGAGAAAAAAAAAAGCGCAAGTATCTGATTTTTTTAGTTAAAGGAGGTAAATCGGACTAGGGCGGAGGAAGGTGAAGACCACTACCGTAAATAGCACCATCTCACCTCCCCGAGTCGGCGACAGAAGTTACGACGCTTATAAAATAGCGAAGGCACTAGCTGATCCTACAACACGTAGGGGCTGTTTGGTAGAGTTTACAATAGCTTTATAAAGCTGCTGTGAGTTGTTGTTTTTTTTGCTAAACACTTTTTTCCAAAACAGGTTGAATCTATTTTTTATCTCCTCTGACAAAAGGATGAAGTAGAATGAAGCTGAAAAAAGTAGCTTTCCATAGCTTCTCTTTTATTTTTCTCTCTTATCCATATATAAAGTTGTTGGTGAAGCTGTTTTGCTGAACACTTTTTCTAAAACAGCTTAGTTTTACCAAAAAACTACTTATAAAATAGTTTTTTTAAAAAACAACTTCACTAATGAAACTGAGCTATGCCAAATAAGGCCGTAGTATATAAGTGGGCTGGGCCACATAACGCAGAGGTTTGAGCACCGGCCTGGTAGGTGGCGTTGGGCTGCTGGGAACCAACCCTAGTCAGCCGCCAGAGACGACCCAGATGCTGTGGTCAAAGTCGCGCGGTCCACGCGCTAGTTTTTTCCTTTTTTATAAAAGCCCGCCACTTGCTGGTTGCTACAGTACAGAGTACATATAGGCCCCCGCGGACCGCGGTGGCATTGGCCATTTCCCTGTTCTAGGCTTAACAGGCAATCCAGCTCATCCGTCACCATGAAGAATCCTTGGGTCCTTTCCCTCGCCGCCCTCCTCCTCCTCCCTAGCCGTGTCGTCGTCGCTGCCTCTCACCGCCGCCGTCTCGCAGCGGCTTCTGCCTTTCCCCGTCGCATGGCAGTCGCCTGTCGTCGAGTGCGTCGGCGACGGCGTCTACGCTGCAAACAGCACCTACCAAGCCAACCTCCGCCGCGTCGCCGCCCTCCTCCTAGCCGGCCTATCCGCTTCCACCCCCGGCCAGGCCCAGGGCCCGCCTTACGCGGCCCGTGCCGTCGGGCACTGGCCGAACAGGCTGGTGGCCAGCTCCCTTTGCTTGCGCCGCCGCGACGGCGTTAACGGCACCACCGGCATTCGGAACCACTGCGCCGACTGCATCGCCGGGGCTTTCCTCGAGGTGGAGAGAGCGTGTCCGTACCGCAGGGAGGCCTTATTTACCGGTCCCAACTGCACTCTCGAACTTCACGAGATCCGCGTCTTCGGGGCTGATGGCTTCTTCGGTGAGTTCTGCCATGCCATGCTATGGAAATTACAAGCACAGGTGTTTCAGGAGCAGGCTATAGCTAATGTCTGAGTGTGTTCAGACCTGCTTTTGGCTTGGGTTAAATTTCTTTTAGCTTTGTGCTGCTAACCTTGCTTTAACTGAGGTTCTTTGTGCATCTCATTTCAATAGGGAACATACTGAGACAAACCATGGCTTCGGGATTGGTATTTCAAGCAATTGGATTTGCTTGCCTTTTCTTCTTGCTGTTTCAGGAATGGCGCAGCAAGAAAAGAGGCACTTTGATGTAAGGCCCCAGTGACCCACTTAAAAGTTAAAACACAAGAGTTGATCCCATATCTCATTCTAATTTGAACTACTTCCTCGTTCCTACACGATCTATATAAAATTTCTGGAATACAGGTCTTATCTTCTTGAAGTAGGTAGAGGTACTACCGCACACTAGATGATCTACTAATACAGATGCCAAATATTTCAACCTGTCTTAGGCAAATGATTGATTGTTTTAATTAAAATGCCACACCTTTAATCATTTCATGATCTATATAAAATTTCTGGAATAAGGTCTTATCTTCTTGAAGTAGGTAGAGGTACTACCGCACACTAGATGGTTTACTAATACATGCCAAATATTTCAACCTATCTTAGGCAAATGATTGATTGTTTTAATTAAAATGCCACACCTTTAATCATTTCTCTGAATTTGAATACACGGACAAATATATATTTATATTTACTATGTTCCTCTTACATTATGCAGGAATTCCACTTCCACGCCTCTTTTTATCTGGAGACGAAAATGTTGGCATGAAGGGATCGGATTTTCTCTCAGCCGTTTGAAATTATAGGAGTTCAATCTGATCTTTTCAAGCCAGTTGAAATGTTCATTATTTCACCTATTCTGATGTTTTCGTTGAAATTTGATTCCCACCTGTCCTTATCTTGAAATATACATGTGAATACAAAACCCCAAACTTGCCAAGGCTGAGCACTCGGCACTGAAACATCAGTGTACCATACTGTACGTATATCGTATAAGTAAGAACGTCGTCATCAACTAAGTTGACTACTTGTTTTGCATTTGCAAGATCAAAACAGAGTTACATCTTTGCTTTATCCTTGGAGCACATTTGAGTTATAGAAAAACAACCTCAGTGCTCTAAGCATATGAGAGTGCTGTGTGCCAAAAGACAACCGAGTTATGTGTGGTCAATGTCGTTGCCGGTCCGGACTCCCCGCTATTCTGAGGTCCTCCACCAGAGCCTGGTGACAATGCAAGTGACAGCACGCGCCAATTTACTTTGGAACTAGTGCAAAGCGCGCTCCTGCGCGCCTAGCAATGCCAGTTGAGTATATGTGGGGTAGTTGTCGTCGAAGCATTATATGTATATTTTACATAAATTTGACGTGCAGTGGATGGCTAAATATATAATTATACAGATGGTGAAGAAATAAAAAGATAGAACAAAGACACCGTTGATGAGAAGCTGTAGTGTAGATATGCCCCTGCATTGTCCCTGTCTTTTCTTTCAGTTGGTTGCCTCTGAATCAGTGTCTAGCGGCTGAGACTCGCTATTGAAGATTCTGAGTCTAAATAGGTTGTTATGTAATGAACCTGAAATTTAAACGTTTATAAGTATGTAAGAACAAAAAATGTATGTGTATATTGATGGATTGGAGGCGTTATGTATTATACCTCTGAGTTCATAAACTGGTGGAATAGGTCTGTGGTGACACTTCGATGATTCTAAAAGGAGTAAAGAAATTGATCCACGGTGGTAGCAATCTGTGTTGTATTGGAACTTTAATTCAAAAAAAAGGTTCTTACCAAAAGAACAGGCTGTTTCAGATCCTGACTGGTCACTGAATTAGAAGAAGTACCAGTTCATCACTGGACAGGAAGAAACAATAGGCTATTAATTGGTTACATATAATTTAGACTGGAGTAAACAGGAGGAATAGGAGAAGAGCGTACCAAGGTAGGAGGCTGCATTTGCTTTGTACATATTCAAGCTGAAAAGGAAATCCAACAAGATTATAAAACTTACAGGATTAAGGAACTAAAAAGGATGTCAGAAATCATAGGATCAAAAAGCTCAACACTATCAACTACAATAAAATGCACCTTAACTGCAGGTATGGGCCGGTAAATGGTGAGGGAAAATTAATTCTCTCCCCCCCATAGGTTCATCTTCTCTAGCTTTACCCCTGCCAACATGCTGCTTCCTCTCGGTTGCTTCAACTTTGAAGAGGAATATGGTTTCCTAAAGTAAAATAAAAAGGCTTGCTCAGATAGTGGAGTCGTCGAGGGATTGACATGTTGCTCAGATTCTCTACACATAAGAACACAGCATATCAGAGTCTGATATGAGAGCTAATCTGATGTTCTTTTCTCACTAATATGAAGACAAATCTAAGTATGGAAGGGAATTATAGAAATTACAACAGATATATTGGAGGCCTAGCAACCATGGCTAAGCATAAGAGGTAATCTGATGCCATTCCTTTTTCACTAAAAAGATAGCTAAAGTTTTCCTACTGTAAACAGGACAGCAGCTGCAAACCTGTAAATAGAGCACCTTTATCTTATCTCCGTTGGCAGGGTTTTATATAGATCAACAAATTTGATGTACCACTTATATTCATGAAGTGTGAAGTGTTAAGTTGTGCAAAAATGGCTGACAATATTAGAATGCTGAGAAGAATGTCATAGTTGTTAAGCACACCTTTACCCTTCATTGTTAGAGAGACATGCTAAGAAGAATGTAGTCCATGTAACAGATCATAGACTTGTGCTGAAGTACTAACATGCATTATCTTCGGCAAATCAACATGGCCATCCAAATCTGGCACACACTTGCCTTGTGGACATGCACTGCTGCTGCTGTTTTAGAAGCCAGCCAAGCTGCTGTATATATCAGAAAAGCAGCCGCAGAAGGGCAGCCGAACAGGTTAGCAACAGTTATAGACAAGGGAGCAGTTACACATGAGTTCTTGACAAGGAGGAAAGAAATACATTAAGTTTTAAGTATAGGCATAAAGAAGTGCTATAGTGCCTACAAATAGGAATTATATTCATGGCAAGATAACTGATGTGCCTACAATAATGTCCCCAAAGGTGGTACAGGATTGAACCAAGTGGCTCAGAAGTACATAGAAGCGGAATAAGCTGTGGACTTGTTAATTTGATAATGGATGAAAGGACCATGAGTGTCACCTGATGCCTGATGGATACCTGTAGCAGCAACATAATTATCCAGAAGAAAGCCACGCGCCCGCGCGGCTGTAATAAACAGGTTGTGCAAGATTTATGATGAGGAGGTAGGTTATAACAGTTGTACCATTTATGTCTGACATCACATGGTGGGCTTCGTGATACTATATATATAACATAGAAGATTCATGTAAGATTAGTACTAATATAGTCTGGATAATTATAATACAGGTACATCACATAATTCTGATATTGTTGAAGGGAAAAGAACACTACAATCTTTTATCTTCCGGGGAGAGGAAAGATGCGTATAGAAAGTCCAAAGGGCTTGGTGAATCCTCTCTGTAGAAGAGTCTGCAATATCCAGAAGAGTTAAAGTACCACACAAATATGAATTTCAGCTTCAATATTTAAAGTGTACAATGCACACCAAAAAATGTCATAATACAAAATCATTATAAAATATGTTACAATAATGCATAGCAATATTATCTGTCTCTGACTTCATTTCATATTAGATATTAGATGCTGTTTCTCCAAGTAGGTTCTCCCAGAAGCAGGGACTTGGATACATGGCACATCCATTTTGCAGACAGAAACATCATTGAAAGACGATTGCTTGATTCTGATATGACGTCAACTAAGCTTCATGATTAAGCTCAACTTTCAAATAGAAATATTGAGTAGTAAGCAAAAACTCAGAAGGAAATAAGGTTCTTCTGTAGTGCCTCTGTTTGTATGTACCATGTTTCCTCAAGTAGATTCTCCCTGAAACAGTGACTTGAGTCCACAGGACATCCATTTTGTTGACTTATCATCGCTGGCAGCCTTACAAATAAAGTAATTTATATTTTGCTGATAAAACATTAGACAGAAGAAAAGGCATAAACATGTCACCAATGGATAATCATTGCATACAGCTAAAGAACGAATCTGTTATCAAAGCCTCACGTAGGCTAATGCATGAACAAACAAAGGAAAAAACATTAGGTATCTTAAATTTACAAACCTCAGTAAATGCCCATGTAACTCATTTGAATGTAGGACCTACACCTCAGATATTGGGCAACTCATCATAGGTTACTGTGAAGGTGAAAAGTGGATGCATTTTTTTCATAAGCTTTCAGATATAACAGTGAAAAATAAGAAAGAGCTGAACATAACATAGGCAAATATTTAAACCAAAACCACATTAAACCAAAGAAACGTCTCAGAAAATGCCCATAAATTTGAATGTAGTACTCCAAGTAAGTTCTCCTGGCAAGCAGGGACTTGAAACAGTCTACACCTCACACATTAGGCAAATCATCATAAGCAATAAACTTTTAAGCACATTTCTCCAATTATGTTGTGAAAAATAAAATGAATTTGGACAATTTCATTCAAGAATAATGCCCATCAGGAGGAAAAAAACATATATATTGTTCAAAATGTTATTGAATTTTGTTCATAAAGCTCAATAAAGCCCTTATATCTCATTCCAATATACGACCCCAAGTAGGCTCTCCCTGAAAATTCAGGGATTTGGAGTGATCTAATAAGGGGTGATCGTCATTGCCTGGGAAATATATTTTTCATATCAATATTACAGACTTGGCAATACAACAAAGGGAATTGAAAGCTGGTGGTAATCAAAACATCATAACAATAATCATCGAATATTAAATAAGCTGAGGACAAACCACTCTAACAGCTACAGCCCAAGAAGAACCACTATTACCAGCATCACCACCACCATGGCCCCAGTGGGTGCTTCTTGGATACATAGGCCTTATATGGAAGTTTATAAATAATCACATTCAAATTTGAGGAAAGGATCAAGATAGAGCAAATTAACACTAACTACAAAGAAATCAATCTCAGGGCATCACAGAAATAACCAAGTTAGACTTTGGGGAAAGATTGGTGTCCACAATTAGTTGAGGTAAATATGCTAAGAAGGGCAAGCAAATATGACAGTGCCCAGGCTGAAGAAGCAAAGATTCTCATAAAATATTGTCAATGCTTTTTATCTTAATTGAAGGAACAAACTGAATATACACACCCTGATTATATTTAAACATAAGTAGGTCCTTAGCAATAATAAAGTGGCTGACGAAGAAGCTTGGCAAATAAGCTTACACAGTTGTAAATAATGAGAGGACAGGCTGGAAATGAACCCAAATTAACCATAAATCTAACTATACTAAATTAGTATCTCAGTCACCTTGATCCAGCAGACTGAATCCAATTGCATAGAGCTGCACAAATTAATATAATCAGTATCAGGCAAATTAGGATAACCCACCAACATTGGAAAAACCTAAAGGGAAAAAAAAAAATGTAAAGATAGCAATGTTGCCAATGTGAGGCACTAAAATATAATTACAGCCAATTCCATTTTACATTTTTTTATATAAACCATTAGTATGGGTTAGCATGGTACTTACAGCCATGAGAAGATTATGACTTTTATACTTTCAACTGCACCGCTCAGGCAACGAACAGCATAAGGAGTGAATAATCAGACAAGAGACAATCTAGGAGGACATGGGGTATAAGCATGCATCGTCCATAATAAATAGTAACGAATAACTAATCTGGTGAGGACAAATTATGGGCATTACCTGCTGGAATATGACCCAAACTTGATGTTAGAGTTCCTTCTGTCCAGAGAGAAAATACGCAAAGCAACAGGAAGTCATGTGCTATAAAAGCAAGTAACTAAGGTAAAGAACTTAAGGAAATTCAGTTTATAAGAAGAATAGGGAAGTACAACAAACATGAAGGAAGGAACTGACATAATCTAAAAGCTGATCATATAACCTATTAAGTGATCTCAGCTTTATTTCGGCGGCTAGAACGTAATAAATCAGTTTTGTATACCATGTGTCTTATGCAATTTTGCTGTTCGTGCTAATTGCAGATCCCCAATTACCAGTCCCAAATCCTATTGTGATTAATTGCTAGGGAAGAAATTGGGCAATCTGAAGGAAAAGGAGAAATGTGAGTACATGACTAAGGAGAGTTGGGCAGCTAGCAGCATGCTAATTGTCTTTGGCATAGTTGCTGAGTCTTCATATCAGGATTCAGAAGATGTATACGTGTACCTGCAGGGCTCCTCGTCCACGTTTTCCATTGTAGGTCGTGGAGTTGCTGATGCCCTCGGCCATGACTGGCTGATCGCCATTGCCGCTGCCGCGTTGTCGCGCACTCCTACAGCTGCACTGCACGTACACTTTCAATGGGACATGGCACAGCCGTAGGGAAAAGAAGGGGCACAATCTGACGCGATGGACATCGGAGGAAGGGCAGAACGAAGAAGGCACAGCTGGAAGAACCAGAACTGGTGAGCGCTGATGCCCAGGCCGCCGTGGCATGACCGCCGCAGTTGGGGTCCGCCCAGCAGACCGCCGCGCCGGGCCAGGTCATGCCGGGGCTGCCGCAACCCCTCGGCCACCACGACGGGGGCGCCCGTGCCGAGCTGCCGCCGCTCTGGGGAAGATCTGGTGGCGGTGCTGCTACGACCAGGGCCCCCTGCTCGTGGCCGAACTGCCTCGCTGGGGTCGCTCGTGGTCGTGGAGGAGATGGAGACAGAGAGAAAGAGAGAACCAGGCCGGCTCCAGCCCGCGGCGGTGTCCATGGGGAGGGGCAGCCGCGGCCGCCGGCTCCAGCCCGCGGCGGTGTCCATAGGGGAGGGGCAGCCGCGGCCGCGACTACTGACGGGCGCCACCAGCGTCGCGCGGCTTCGGAGGGCACCGGCCGGCGTGGATCCCCGGCGCCGCCACCCTGCCGGCCGTGGTGCTAGGGTTTCGTGGAACACAACAGCAGGTGCGGATGGCTGGCACTCCGGCGGCCACCGGCAAGGGACGCCTCGCGCTCGGCACCGCCTGGGATGCTCGCTCGGCGTCGTGGCTGGCGCCTTGCGCCGCCGGGGCCCACAGGCGGCGCCGATCCGCAGCCTGGAGGCGATGTTGCACGCCGCTAGCGCCTGTAGGGGACCCAGCGGCGCGGGCCTGGCCGGCATGACGCGAGGAAGGGACAAGGACGAGGGTGGCCGCAGCCACCACGCCCCGGTCCTGGCCGGCGCCGGCGTGGTCGCCCTGCCCGCGTCGAGAGAGAGCGTGGGAGAGAGAGAGAGGAGGGGGAGAAGCGGGTACGAGAAGCGGAAGCTGCGGTATATATTCGTTGCTCCAGATTCTGATTAGAAGCGGGAGAAGGAGCAGAATCCGTCGCCGGCAAGAATCCGCTTCTAGCGATCTGGGCCGTCGATTCCATGATCGGACGGCTCGCAGAATTCCAGACGACGTGGCCAGGATTCTCCTTAGGAGCTTGTTTCAATTTAATTAAATATATATATATATATATAATAATAATAAATAAAAATAATAAATAAATAAATTGGTGACAATGACATTTTTTGCTTCTTATGTGACGGTCTTTCGTTTTGGTAAAACAGTCAGAAAAAGCGTTGATCCGAGAAGCTGCACAAATGAAGGAAAAGTACAACTAAAATACACTTATTATTTGGCTTCTAAAATCACTACTAAAACCGCTAAGAGAGATAAATAGAATGGTTTTAACTATTTAAGGAATACAAACATCTGGTTTTCTAGTTGAATGAGGTAAATCGGACTACGAAGGTAAAGAGCATTTTTTCACACCGTAAAACAGCACCACCTCACCACCCCCGAGTGGGCGACACAAGTTGCGACCCTTATAAAATAAAAAGAAAAAAAAACTACTTTCCCTCCCTCAACTTCGCAAAAAAGTCTATTTTTTCTCTCTCAATTCCAAAACCGCACAAACAATCTCCCTCAATTTTTCAGACCATGCACTTTACCTCCTTAGAGTGCTTTTGACGGTGGTTTTGCTACAGTAACAATGGTTTTGTCTTTTTCTTTTTTTATTTATTTTGGCTGAATTTTTGAAAAAAATAATAGTAAATCACAAAAAATTCATAAAATAGAGAATCTAATTTTTTTATACTCCACATGAGTAGATCTACGCAGTGAATATATATATGGTATGTTTTAATACAAAGTTTTTGCTAGTATTTTTTTTATTTATTTTAGTTGAATATTTGAAAAAAGCACAATAAATCATTGAAAAATCATAAAATAGAAAATTTAATTTTGTTGGAATCGTAGGTATACAAAGTGAATATATAATATGGTATGCTTGGTTAAACAAAATAATTATAGAAGCTACTGATTATGAATTATTTTAATTAATTACGTAAAAGTATAGATCAAAAGTTACAAAGAAAAATTTTTGTACTAAAGTATATCATATTATATTTTTATTTGTAGATCTACTCATGTGGAGTCTAAGAAAAATATATTTTCTATTTTATGATTTTTCTGTGATTTACTATGATTTTTCAAAGGTTTAGTCAAAATAAATAAAAAGAAAAGACTAGCAAAAAACTTTGTACTAAAGCATACCATATTATATATTCACTATGTATATCTACTCATGTAAAGTCCAACAAAATTAAATTTTTTATTTTATGATTTTTTTAATTTATTATGATTTTTCAAAAATTCATCCAAAATCTCTACAAATAAAAAGAACAAGAGTCCGAGATTTACCTTCTTGCGGTCAATTCCCTGGCCGGCCGTCGTTCTGCCTCGTGCGGTAAACCTGCAGCCTCCTCGGAAGGAAACGCCCGTGCGTGCGATCCTTGCTCGCCCGCGCTCATGCGGTGGACCCGGTGCATGCGATTCCCGCGCCCCACCTGAGATTTGCATGATGCTAAATTACTGCTGATCTCGCTTACCTTCCCTATCCAATTATCTCTTGCCTTCTATCGATCATAGATTTACTTTATTATTACTTCTAAAGTATGGACAGTTTTTCCGTGCAAAATTATCTTCGCTACGTCGGCAACATGCGGCGGTTTCCCTTTCTTCCTTGCGTTAATTCCTTTCCTTCCATGCGTCTTTGCTTTCCTTCCGTGCGTGCCCAGGGAATCACGCAATCAGCCCATCGTGCATCCATGCGTCTTCCTTCGAAAAGAGCACCCCACCCTCCCGAGATCCACATATATCGGCGTGAACCGGTGCGCCCGATCGTGCGATCCACGCCCGCCGCGCGCGCGACTACCCGTCGTGAGGAGCCGCGCCCGTCGCCGTCCCTCGTACCCGACTGGCGCCGCCATGCCGAGTTCGCCGCCGCGCCCGCACCCTCACGCCTGAACCATTTCATCGGCGGCCGCGGCTGCGCCGTAAACGTGCCTCGTATCCGCCGGGCGCCGACGCCGACCCGACTTCACTACCCCCTCGCTCTGAACCACTTCATCGACACTCGCGCCACACCAAAGCTCACACCACCATCTACAAAAACAGCCCGACGACAACACCGCTTCTCCTCCTCGTGCTCTGCGGTGCGTCCCCTCGAGATTTTTACTCGTTTCCTTTCCGTGCTTTGCGTTTTCTCAAGTTCGGGTTGCAATGCCGGGGGGAGAATTCTCAGTGCGGATTGCGTTCTTCCGGTGGGGTCTCCGTGGAGGAGCAGCGGGCATGGCATGCGTGTCAAGTTCCCACTAATCGTGTGTGGGGCAGGATATAGTTTCGCCTTTTACTCCATGGAGTTATTGCTCTCGCAATTCGTTCGAGCGCATCTGTATTATGCCTCAGGCTTGTCCGCGTGCCGGAATGGCTGAAGTCGTTCTAATGCGTCTGAATGGCTTTGAACTGTATTATCATTTTTTTGTATGTACAGACAAGTCTGCCACTTCGTTACTGGAAATGGTTTTGAACTGCTAGGGAAATTTCACTTTATTGTGTTTGGTGTAGGCAATGATCTCATTGAAAGAGCTAATATTAGTGTGGTCATCTATGAATCATTAGATAACTCAGCATAGTAGATAGCGAATCATTAGAAACCACAGCACTGTACATATAGCTAACAAAACGACCATATACAATTTTTTTGATTCACACAAGCTAACTCAGTTTTCTGTGTTGCTCTCATTGTTGAGATTCTTTTTCTGAAATTTATCACATAGTTACGCTCAATATTTTGATGTGCATTTTAACATATACAGGGGTAGTGTGGCTGAACTATCAGTTACTGTCAATGCCATTCCACTCAGAAAACATGGCATCTCACTGTTTTTCTAATTCTTTGTAGCTTGTCAGAACAATGGTCTTATTCTCCGTTCTGTAGCAAGTCAGTCCATTTGCAGCTTGCAGATCATCTTGCCAAGTAGAAGTGGCAAGAGAAAGTACGTAGCAGCATCTAGCATTACCTTGTTAATTCAGTGATCTTATGCTAGACCTGAAACTTGCATTGATTACCGTTCTTTCTCTGATAGAGTTTGACAAGAGCACTTGTTTGCACTTTCTGTATCTAGATAGTTCGAGAACATTTCAGTTTATTTTTTATTTTTGAATTTGAACTAGGATCAAACTGAGTTAGCTCCATATAGGGGAGATATTTTTTTCTAAAAATTTGTCACTGTGCAAGCTGTAACTTGTCTGAAAAATGTCATTGTGCAACCTGTGACTTGTCTGAAACTGTCACTGTGCAAACTAAGGTGGCTTCATTTAGCCAAAATTAGATTTTCTATCGGTTTAGTTAGATGCCCGCTACATTTACAGTTTTACTGAACTTGTCGATGATAGGATATAATTCTCCAAAATCCACATTCTCAAAATGATTCTCAAACTCGCAATGCCTGTCTTTTGTAGAGTGATCCTTGTGGATTTGATGGTTCATGTTCTGTGTAGTATGGGTTACCAATGCAATTTTTTCAGGTAAACATCATTCCAACGGAGGAATCTAAGTTCAGGACCTCAGTCTGCCCCGGCACCTTTCAGGTCATCATCATAGCATCTTTTGGTTTTGTCAGATAGATGAGATTCATGCTTCTGTAAACGATCATTGTTAACAAAAAACATTTACTTATCTACAATGACAACTGAACATGCCTGCATCATGATTCCAATGCAGTAATCGCAAACCCTGCATGTGCTTCCATTTCTTTGGTTGTGAAATTTAGGGATAGGGCTATAAAAAACAGGTTTGTCTTATGGCATGAGAAACTGGCCATGGATTTCCTCTTTGCCTTGTTCAGTCAATGTTTCATCTTTCAGCAGATCATGGCGGAAGCAATCAATCTATTGCACCTACACTGGTAGACACAAAACTTAAATGTTGTTTGGCTCTAAAAGAAGAGATTTTGAATGCACATAAAAGGCACCCTCTTAAAAATATTGTTGGATTCACACTAAATTGACTCCTCATCAATGATTTTGTGCACCTAAACTAAATTCTAATATGATAGTATGGCATAATCAGCACTAATTTTGAATTAAAATTTTGAATTAAAAGTGACAGGTAGTGTTGATGGACATGCCAAGGCCGCCCAATGATCGGCAGAGTGACCCGATGAGATATGTGTCTCATACTCCGGTGATGCCGACAGAGATCTTCATAGCTTGATAGACACCATCTTTCCCGATCTAAATGCAAACATGGTGGACAAAGACTACATCACCACTAGAGCGATTTTATCTACGCCAGAACGATCGGGTGGACATGATCAATATGAAAATAATTGATATATTCCGGGGCGGCGAGGCGGTGTATCACAATTTTGACTCTGCGTAGATGATCCACATAAAGCGCTGCCTCCACACGTCTTAAAACTGAAGCTCGGGTGTCCTGTTATATTGCTTAGGAATATAGACCGGTGGTGCGGGGCTTTCAGAAAAATACAATCGATGCAGAAATCGTGGTGGGACAGCATGATGGGAAGCGGGTTTTCCTTTCTCGAATACCGTTGTGCCCGTCTGATGATGAGATATTCCCATTTTAGTTTAAGAGGAAGCAGTTTCCTATCAAGCTGAGCTTTACCATGACAAAGGAACAAGTCATAGGGCCAAACTATCCCGAACGTGGTGTGTACCGCCCGCACCGGTGTTCTCTCATAGACAGTTGTATGTTGCAATGTCTAGAGCCACGTCAAGAACCAAGATAAGATCCTTGCACTCCCTCCTAATGTGGAAGCAAAGGAGGAGGAGGCGAAAACGATGCAGAAGAAAAATGCTAAAAAGAATGCTGGAAAACAAAAGTCAGAATACGTCAAATAGAATAGAAAAGGTAAGGATAAGAAGACCCCAATGGTGGATGGAACTTCCACGAAGAATATTGTATATAAGAAGGTTCTAACGCCATAGGCGAGGTAATACAACATCACTAAAATGCGTAAAATGCATTTTGTTTGTTCAATTTATATTGTACAAATGTTATTTCACCAACGCCATGTTTGTTTGTTGTTTCTAGGTATTTTTGAACTAATTATCGGACTGTACATAGAGATGTTTACACACTACATGTCGCATATGAAAAGTCTTCATATTTTAGTGTCCGCATAGAGAGTCATGTTAACAATGTCGTGTACCACGCTTATATTTACTCAAATGTGACTACTGCATTCATCGTGAATGCTTGATGGCTAATCAACTATATGTGAGAATAATAAATTAATAAATTATCTGTGAGATTATTAATTTAATAAGCTATGTGTGATGGTATAATCAAACTTGAACATGTGTTGTATTGTTATTAAAATGATCTTTATCACTTTACGATTTTTTTGCCTTTAGGATTAAAATGTCACTTTCATAATAATATTAAATTTATAGTATTATTATCTTATCATGCGATCCGTATATTTTTAGAATAAAAGTTATTCTCCCGTAGCAACGCACGGGCACGCTCCCTAGTAAATAAAAAAGAAAAAAGACAAAACCACTTTTACTGTAGCAAAATCACCATTAAAACCACTCCAAGGAGGTAAAGCGCATGGTTTAAAAAAGTTGAGGAAGTTGTTTGTCTGATTTTAAATTTCAGAGAGGAAATGTGAACTTTGCCGAAAGTTAAAGGAGAAAAAAAAGTAGACTTTTTCCTAAAATAAAATAGCGAAAGGCACAAGCTGCAGGTACAACACGTAGTGTATAAGTGGGCTGGGCTACACAACGCAGGGGCTTGAGTACCCGGCCTGGTAGGTGGCGTTGGGCTCTGGGAACCAACCCTAGGCAGCCGCCAGAGACGACCCAGATGCTGTGGTCAAAGTCGAAGTCCACTTGCTATTTTTTTTTTCCTTTTTGATTTGAAGCTCGCCGCTTGCTAGTTGCTACAGAGTACATAGGCCCCCGCGGACCACGGTGGCAGTGGCCATTTCCGAACTCCGATCCCTCTGAGACTCTGTTCTAGGCTTAATAAACAATCCACAGCTCATCCGTCATCGCCGTCACCCTCGCCAGACACCACCATGAAGAATCCCTGGCTCCTATCCCTCGCCCCCCTCCTCCTGCTCCTAGTCGTGTCGTCGTCGCTGCCTCTCACCGCCGGCACTGCCGCCGTCTCGTGCATCGGCGACGGCGTCTACGTTGCTAACAGCACCTACGAAGCCAACCTCCGTCGCGTCGCCGCCCTCCTCCTAGCCGATCTGTCCGCCACCCGCGGCCAGGGCCAGTCTTACGCGGCCCGTGCCGTCGGGTACTGGCCGAACCGGCTGATGGCCACCTCCATTTGCTGGCGCGGCCGCGACGTTAACGGCACCGCCGGCTTTGGGTCCCACTGCGCCGACTGCATCGCCGGGGCCTTCCTCGAGGCGCAGCGAGCGTGTCCGTACCGCAGGGAGGCCTTCTTTTTGGATGGCAACTGCACTCTCGAACTTGCCCAGATCCGCGTCTTCGGGACTGGTCGCATCTTCCGTGAGTTCTTCTGCCATGCTTCGTATAGTCTTGCCGGTTTTTCAAAATTTTTTTTGACAATTCGGTTTTTCAACTTTAGCAGCTTTGCTGCTTCTGGGGAACACAGTCTAGTAGGCCTTAGCTTATTTGCCATTTCACTTTGACCTATAAATTTGTAGCAACTGAGTGGACCAGGGTTGAAATTTTAATTTGGAGATTTGTATCTATCGTCAGACGTCAGTTCGTCACACAATAGCATAAGTTAGTTAATTGTAGTATTCAAATTAGAAGCACTGGAGTTTCGAGATCAGGCTAGCTAGTTAGCTAATGTCTGAGTGTGTTCAGACTTTGTTTTGGCTTGTGTTAAATTCCCTTTAGCTCTGTGCTGCCAACCTGTATGCATTCTCGAATCTCGAATGCAACGGTCAGGATTCATATTCCACTGTTTCAAATGCATATATGAGTCTGTACCTTAAATTTGCCATTGTCTGCATTCAAGTGTTCTAACTCAACAAAAATTTAATTTAAGAACTAATGTTCATTTACATATGCGTTAACTGAGGTTCTTGTGTGTCTCATTTCAGAAGGGAACATACTGAAAAAACTCATGGCTTCAGGATTGGTCTTTCAAGCAATTGGATTTGGTTGCCTGTTCTTCTTGCTATTTCAGGAATGGCGCAGCCGGAAAAGAGGCACTTTGATGTAAGCCGCGCCAACACACCCCCCGCCCCCGGCCCCCCCACACACACACACACAGACACACACTCACACTCACACTCTTAAAGCACAAGATCGAGTTGATCGATCTCGTTCTAAATCGAACTACTTCCTATAGGATCCATATAAAATTTCTGAAATACAATTTGTATCTTCTAGAAGCCAATGGTTTGAATGTTTTTTTTAATCAAAATTTCACACCTTTAAAATTTCTCTGGCTTTGGAGTACCTAGACAAATATATAATTTACTTTGTTCTCTTACATTACGCAGGCATTCCACCCCTCTTCTGTCTGGAGATTAAAAATGTTGGCAACACAATTTTGAGCTCCAGTGTTTACTAAGGCACAACAGTAAGGATGGGATTTTCTCTCAGGGGAATACCTCCTCTCCAAATTGTAGGACTTCAATTTTTTCTTTTTTTTTGACTGAAGTAGGACTTCAATTTGATCGTCTCAAGACAGTTCAAATGTTCATTTCACCTACTCTGATGTTTTCGTTGGAATTTCATTCCCACTTGTCCTTTTTATATATTGAAATATGAAATATGTATATGTATGTGAATACAAAACCCCAAACTTGCACTGTATCATCAGCGTGCCGTATATCGTATACGTAAGAATGTCCTGAACAAGGTTGACTAATTCTCTCACTCGTAAGATGAAAACAGAGTTACATCTTTGATTTATCCTTGAAACATACTCCTACATATTTGAGTTCTAGACAAACATACTACCTCAGTGCTTGAATCATACGAGTGTGTGCCAAAAGACGGTCGAGTCATGTGGTCAATGTCGTTGCCGGCCGGCTCCACTATCCTGAAGTTAGTAGTCAAAGTCGTCTGCCAATCACCAGAGCCTGCGTGGTCCTTGAACACTCAAAGTCGTCGTCCACGGGCGCCACTTGCTTGCAGCCAGCGGTGGCTAGTTAGTTCCTCATCCTCGTGCAGCTTCTCCTCGCAATCACCCTTTAGTTTCTTCTACAGTATATACATATTTCTTAACTTTGATTGGATTTATAAAATATACGTGTAAAATTTTGTCAGCACCCTGGCCCCACCTGCATTGTCTGCTTCTTCGACGACTGGCTCGCGCTCTGCTTCGCCATCGTGCTCGCCCCTAGCTGAACCCCTGAGCCGGACTCGCAGGCCCAACGTATGCTTCGCCGGCCCAGCGTGGCACAAGTAGCTGATGTATAAAGGAAAAAGTCTACATTCCCTCCTCCAACTTTCACGAAAGTTTACTTTTCCTCCTTCAACCCGAAAACCGGACAAACCACCTCCCTCAACTTTTCAAACCATACATTTTACCTCACTGGAGCGGTTTTGAAGGCGGTTTTGGTACAATGAATGGTGGTTTTGTTACAGTGATGGTGGTTTTATCTTTTTTTTTATTTATTTTGATTAAATCTTTGAAAAATCATAGTAAATTACAGAAAAATCATAAAATAAAAAATCCAATTTTGCTGGATTTCATATGAGTAGATCTAAACAATGAACATATAATATGATATACTTTTAGTACAAAGTTTTTGTTATTTAACGTTTTGTCTTTTTTTTTTTATTTATTTCGGCTAAATACTTAAAAAATCATAGTAAATTACAGAAAAATCATAAAATATAAAATCCAATTTTGCTAGACTCCACATGAGCATGTCTACAAGTGAACATATAATATGATATGTTTTAGTACAATATTTTTTTTGTAGCTTTAGATTTATGCTTTTTTGTAAGTAAGTGAAATAATTCATAGCTATAGCTTTTGTAATTATTTTTGGGCTAAAGCATGATATATTATATGTTCACTGTGTAAATCTACTCATGTGGAGTCCAACAAAATTGGATTTTATATTTTATGATTTACTATGATTTTTCAAAGATTCAGCCAAATAAATAAAAAAAGAAAAAGACAAAACCTTCATAGCAAAAACTTTATACTATATTCACTACGTAGATCTACTCATGTGGAGTCCAACGAAATTAGATTTTTTATTTTATGATTTTTTTTGTTATTTAATATGATTTTTCAAAGATTTAGCCTAGATAATAAGAAAAGAAAAAGATAAAACCATCATTACTTAGCAAAACCACTGTTCACTGTAGTAAAACCGCTATAAGGAGGTAAAATGCGTGGTTTGAAAAGTTGAGGAAGCTTGTTTGTCCGATTTTCGGGTTGAGGGAGGAAAATTAAACTTTTGTGAAAGTTAGGGGAGGGAATATAGACTTTTTTCATGTATAAATAGGGAAGAGGTGATCGAGAGAATCATTGAACAATGTATGAACTATCCATCTAAATTCAAACATTCGCCTGAACTATCTCCCTTCCTACTTCCTTCCCCAACTCTGATTCCCTTATAAATTTATATCTCCAAATAAGTTTATTATAAAAATATATTTAACGATCTATCTAATAATACTAATTATATATTATAAATATTAATATTTTTAAATATACAACTGTAGTCCTCGCCAATCGCCATCACCCCGGTTACCACTCACCATCATGGAGAATCTCACCCTCCTTTCCTTGGTCGTCGTCCTCGTTCTCGCCATACTGTATATCGTATATGTAAGAACGTCGTCAACGAAGTGGACTACTTGTTTTTCACTTGCAAGATCAAAACAGAATTACATCCTTTTTTTTATGCTTGGAGCATATTTGAGTTATAGAAAAACATACTGTCAGTAGCAGGGTTAAGAAGACTACTGTACGCGTTCCGCAGTAGAGGCGTTTGACGGTGTTAGTGCCTAAGACGGCGTTATGCTGTGATGTTAGTCTTTCAGGTTGCTAGGCGCCAGCTTTTATGAGTTGTAACAGTCGAGTCGGCAGTGGTGGTCGGGCAGTATATAAGCCCCGTTGTGTACTCTTTTCTGAGCCCAACGAATAAGGACTCTGAAACTACTTCTGAACCTCATTCTGTCTTTCTCTGATACTCGTTCTGTTCTTCTGATCTCTTCCCAGTTCTTGGTCTTCCCAGTCTAAACCTCCAAATTCCATTCAGTTATTATCTGTTGTGCTCTAATCTGGAACACAAACCTCAATGCTCGAAGCATATGAGTGTGTGCCAAAAGACCATCGAGTTATGCGTGGTCCATGTCGTTGCCGTCTGGCAACCGGCTCACCCCACTATTCTGAGGTCACTAGTCCATCCTCCACCAGCAGAGCTTGGTGACAAGTGACAGGCTGCACGCGCCACATTTGCTACACCCATAGCAACGCCATTCAGCGTTTCAGGCTACAGTACTTGTGTAGCAGTCTCCACTACTCCACAGTCGCCGGTTAACAATTTAGCATTCAGCAGCACCATGAAGATCTGCTCTCTCGCTGCCTTCCTCGTCGTCGTCGTCGTCCACCTCGCCGGCTCGCCCCTCGCCGCTGCGTGGAACTACAACGTCTCATGTTTCAGTGACGGTAGCTACGCGGCTAACAGCACCTACGAAGCCAACATCCGGCGCCTAGCCGCCATCCTCCCCGCCGAGGCATCTGCCGCTGCCGCTGCCAACGCCTCACGCCGCCGCTTGGAACGTGCCGTCGGGTACTGGCCTAACCGGGTGCAGGCCGCGTCGAGCCGGTGGAGCCGCGACGCCGACGACTGGGGCGCATGCATCGCCGACGCCTTCAAGACGGTGGAGCGCAAGTGCCCGTACCGCAGGGAGGCCTACTTCGTCAGTCGCAACTGCACTCTCCATCTTGCCGAGTTCCGTGTTTCCGAGAGCCAGGGCCGCAATGTCTTCGGTGAGTTCTGCTAGCTATATATATATATATATATATATATATATATATATATATATATATATATATATATATATATATATATATATATATATATATATATATATAGCTTTACTATCCATAAGAAGAAAAAAAATATAACTTTCTTTGAAACTTTTCCTGGCAAAAGCTAACGCTTTTTTTAAGAAAAAAAAAAACATTAGTGCTTGTGGTATGTGACCAAATTCTCAAGACTTGCTATCTTTCTTTTTTTTATTCAAAAGACTTGCTATCTTTCTTTCCTTTTATTAAAAAAGACTTACTATCTTTCTTGTGACTGATAAAACGAAAATGGTTAGTCACTGCCAAGTTCAGCTAAGCCTATTAGATGGATTATTCAAATGTTCCAGCTAAAGTTTAGTTGTGACAACTTTTACCTGGCTAGAGTTTATCTTTAAAATTTTAGCTAGATAAACTTTTAGTTGGGATACACAAACAGCACCTTGGTGACGAATTTTCTTCCTATAAGCTATAGCTAGTAATGATGTTAGTTGGCGACAAAAGGAAATACGACTACTCCGGTGTTTGAATTTTCTTCCTACGTTAGCTAGTAATCATGTTAGTCGGCGACAAAAACAAATACGTCATACTCCGGTATTTGGTGATGTCAACGAATACTTGGTGACGTCAATTTCATCATTGCTTGTAGGATTAACAGCAATTAATTTGCCTACAATTATGCTAAAGTGGATTGCTTGTATTTCTTTGAGTTAGCATAGATAGCTCCGTAGTTTTTAATTATAAAAACACAAAAAAGGCAAAAAAAAAATTAGTATGCTATTTTTTTTACCCATTTGATGCTTAATTATAGATCACCCATTTGGCTCATCCTGATGGCATGCAAGTTCCACTAAAAATTTAGGTCTTGCGCGCCACAGATCTTGATTTTGAATATTTTTTTTGTCTTACATGAAAACAATAATATGCTTATTACCCCTTCTATGCATGAATTCGGGTTCACTAGTTCATGGTGCTAATTAAATATATATAATTCTGCTAAACGTACCGTCTTTTTTTTCTCGAATACGCAAAAGACTTGCGTATCTTTGTATCTAAAAAAGGTAGTTTTTACATGATGCTCGAAGGCGCCCAGTTGGTGGGGGATTACAAGTGAGATTTACGCGCTGCCCCCTTACCATCGTTTCCCTTGGCCGACTACTCACGAATAAGACAACCTAGGTTACAAGCCCCGGCATTGATCCAAAGGTCGGCGGTGTGTTTAATGACCGACAAAACATGGTTCACTGGTGATGTTGCTGTGTCTCGGAAGAGGAGGGTGTTTCGCTCTTTCCACAGCTCCCAGGCGATGAGGGCGAAGAGGGTGTCGGCTCCCTTCCTCTTTTCTTCATGCCACCACGATCTCCACGTTTCCCACCAGTCGATAAAGTTGCTTCGGCCAACTTATGCGCTGAGGTAGGCGAGGATGTTCCACCACACCTGCTTAGCGAAGGAGCAGCCCGCGATGATGTAGTCGATGGTTTCTTCCTCCTAGTCGCATAGGAAGCAAGCATCCGGTGCGTCCAAGCCATGCCTGCGCCTTCTGTCGACGATCCAATGCTAATGCCTGAGAGCGATCCGGAGGAAGAGCTTCACTCGTAGAGGCGCCCAGGTTGCCCACACTTGGTCACATCCATGCACGGGGTGGGATCCTAAGTGTAAGGCGCGGTAAGCCGATCGGGAAGTGTAAACTCAGCTCTCTGTCCATCTCCACACTAGCCTGTCTTCGGCTTCGCTGATGTTTATGTTTAGCAGGGCGTCCTAGAGTTTAAGATACCAAACACACCCCTTGAAATATTTGTAAATAGCATACGGTGTGTTAATAACCCAGATAGAGTACAACCTTTAGCCATACTCTCTAGGCTTTTAACACGGCAAATGGCTATATGAAAGTTACTCAATAACATCATAGATCGAGTTATTATTGTGCCTTTTGTGCCTTTCTTCTTCTTTTGATCTCAAATTTATTGATTTTTACATTTGTCTCGCTCATGCAATTAAGATGTAATGACCAGTTTAAGTTATGCTCAATAACAAGGTACTGTCCATCTCATTTCAGGAAGAGACATACTAATGCAAGTGTTGGATTCGTCATTGATGCTACAAGCAATTGGACTTGCATTCATTTTCTTCTTATTGCTACAAAGATGGCTTGACAGTAAAAAAAGGCACCGCCATGTAAGGCCCCAATTGTTTTCCCAAACTTATGTATGAATGAGGAACTGAAGTTTTCTATAACTTCATAGTACAAACTTTCCATGGAAACAAGGGCTGTGTTGTTAAGAAAAACACAACAGGCATCCATTCGGTCTGGGCTCCCTGCAAATGTAGCTGAAACTGGTTTCTTCTCAGCCTGGCCGGCACCTGACCTGGCCGGCGTGGTGCAGACTGCAGAGCAAGCAAGCGCCTGGCATGGTGAGAGAGCAGCCACCGCGGCGCTATGCAGCAGTGCCAATGGAGACGTCAACAGTCAAAGTCGTCGTCCACGGTCGCCACTCGCTACACCCAGCAGTATGGTGGCCAGCAGCTCTTCGTGCTTCTCCACTTAGACGCCCACCCACCCTTTAGTTTCTATATAGACCTGTAGTCCTCGCCATCGTTCAACCATGTTAGTCTGTTACCATCATCATCATCGTCATGGAGAATTTCTCCCTCCTTTCCTTGGTTGTCCTCGTCGCCGCCTCGCCCTCGTCGCCGCCGCATGGTCGGACTCTGGCTCCATCGTCGTGTTGTCGGAGTTGGAGTCGGAGTCGCGCGTCAGATGCGACCGGAGCAGCAGCAGCTACGGGGCTAACAGCACCTACGAAGCCAACCTCCGGCACCTCGCGGCCGTCCTCCCGGCCGAGACCTCTGCCTCGCACGGTCACAGAGTGGACCGTGCCATCGGGTACTGGCCTAACCGGGTGCAGGACAGGGCGAGCTGCTGGAGGAGCGGCGACGGTGACTGCGCCACCTGCATCGCCGAGGCCTTTAAGGAGCTGGAGCGCGTGTGCCCGTTCCGCAGAGAGGCCTCCTTCTTCGATCGCAATCGCAACTGCGGTCTCCGTCTTGCCGAGGTCCGGATAATCGATGCCTACGGTAAGTTCTGCGTTACTGACAGTCATCTCTTTTCTCTCGCTGCGAGGTAGATAGTTCACAATTACTATGTTTTAAATTATGGATGAATTACATGGTAACATAGTTCTCTGAGTATTTTTGAAGAAAGATCAAGGTGCTCCGAGTTTGTGAAAACTGAATTTTTTCTTCAGTACTAAAGTTTGACATAAGTTTCTATGTCGAACACACAAAACTCAAACTGTAACATCTGTTCCGATGCAAGTGAGTTGTACTGACACATAATGACTGACATATAATTTCTCTTCGCCCAAACAGAATAGGTAAACTTTCTGAACTCCTACAGAAACAGGACTGTGTAAAAGCAATTCAAGACATGCGAAATTTGTATTCAAACATATCATGATATGGTCTTTGCTCCTTTCTTTCCATGTACCTATATTTCATTGGTATACATATTTAAACAATTTATTCATGTTTAAATAGTTTTATTTAGGACAATGCTAAAGTACATCCTTTACCTAGGAGGAGGTAATATCTCAAATACATCTTAGCCGTTGATTTTTCAGATTTTATGAATTACTTAATCAATTAACAAATCCTAAAGAAACAAAAAATCTCCGGATTCCCCTAATCACACTATTTTTTTGACGAAGGAAAGACCCGGCTTTTATAAAGCGTAAACATCGTCCGATACAATACTGGGGATGCCAGTTTTAGAAAGACGGATTACGAGCCCAGCAACAAAACGCTGCTCACAACACCATGCAAAGAAAAACTAAGAAGCAAACTGAACTAAAACATAAGAAGAGCCATTGCTCAAATTTCAACATCGTCTTCCATAGTATTCCTACGTCCGTCCTTCCTGGGGAGACCCTATTCATCTTCTTCTTTGATTCTTCTGGTCATAGGACTCCTTCCACTTCCAAGTCTTCAGTTCGCCTCCAGAATTCCTCCAGCCATTGCTTCATTCTGCAGATTTTGTCCTCCATAAAACGCAAATCTTGCTCTTTTAGCAGTATTCTCCATTTCTACACAAATTGAAAGATTTTGAGGAAAACCTCCTTAGATGACTATGGGAATTTCTTCTCAATCGTCATTTTGTTTCTCACATTCCATAAACCCCACAAGATAATAGAGAAAAGAAAAAGCTTGACATGATAGTTTCTATCCCCCAAAACAATCCAGTTTTCAGAGATATCCTGCAAGTTGTCAGGACACCGGTTCCACCCCAAGGCTTCCTTGAAGCTTTTCCATACCATTCTAGCAATCAGACACTGGAAAAAAAATATGATCTGTGGATTCATCAGTACCACATAAGCAGCATTTCTTACTCCCCTTCCATTCTCTTTTCTTAAGGTTGACCCCAGTTTGTAACTTGTCCTGAATAACCAACCACATAAATACTTTCAGTTTGTGTGGTAATTTGCTTTTCCAGAGTTTACTCATCTTTTTGTTATGTATACCCCTAAAGAGTAGTCGCTTGTACATGGATCTTGTTGAGTATTGTCCATTTTTCTCTAAGAACCAAATGAATTTGTCCCCCCCCCCTCGGACCTGTTATTCATCCAGTAAACTAACTAACCTCTCCCACTCTATCATGCCTGCTTTACTGAGTGGCCTCCTAAAAGGGATCTTCCAGCCATCACCTACCCAGCAACTTGCCACCAGACAATCTTGGTTCTCACACAGATCTCAAAAAGAGAAGGCAATTCTAGACTCAGAGGACAGCTGCCAACCCAGATCTCCGTCCAAAATCTAATATTCTTTCCATCCCCAAGTTCGGCTCTCTAACCCCATTGCGAAATCCCTCTTGAGTCTAAAACCCCCTTCCAGAATTGTGAACTAGCCCCCTTGTGACACTGTACAAAAGATTTCTTTTTCATGTATTTCTTTTTCAGCATTTGATAGACAATATCATCATTGTCAGCCCTGAGCATTCTCCACCCCCATTTCCCAATTAATGCATCATTCATTGTTGTAGTCTCTATGATTCCTAAACCCCCACAGTCCTTTGGTAGACACAGGTTAGACCATTTATCCATGTGGTATTTGAAGGACCCCCCAGCTCCTTTCCAGAAAAAGTTGGATCTTACTGAGTCCATCTGTTGATGGATTGTTTCTTGTAATCTGTATACACCCACCCATCATGTAAATGGGTAAGCTACTCAAAGTTGTGTTTGTCAGTATTAACCTACCCCCCGATGACATGTTTTTCCCTTTCCATGGTTGTAACCTTTTTCTCAGTTTGTCTGGAACCCTCTTCAGTACTTGCACCCCTAAGTGACAGTTAGAAACAGGAATTCCCAAGTACACCGTTGGTAGACTTCCTATCTTGCAGTTCAGTATGTCTGCAACTCTTCTCTGCTCTCTATCATCTAGCCCCAAGGTAAACACCTCTGATTTATTGTTGGTATTTCTAACGTCATTACTAATTAATGAGATTAGAAACACATGGTATTGAATTAACTTATCATTAGCAACTAGCCACTTATTTATTACTAGCATTCCTAAGCATGAATTAAGTTGTCATCCCTAATTATACTGCTAAGGAATAAATATAGCTTTACATGTATTATTCAATATGACTAGGCAGAAATATGAGATATGAATATAGACTAAATAGGTTCTGCAAGTGGACAGATAATTATACCATTGTAGCATTTTACCTAGGGAGTTCTACCAGGTTGTCGATTTATATTTATACCACTGAGAAAGCTTGTTATAAACTCTAATCTATTATATTGATAAGAGACTATATACCATGAATAAGTGATATTACCAATGTCATTTACTCTACTCATAATAGGCGAGAGGTCACAAGATAAATATAGATAAATATGGTGATAGCATAATCAAGTATTATAATTATAGATAATCATCAGAGCATTTCCTAGTCATAATCGTAGTTAGCTATTGGATAAACTAAGGAGATAAATGCCTACAGGTATTCTATAACTACGTCAATGAATCACTCTAATTAGTGCAACTACATCTAGAAATCATCGTTAAGTCAACCCTATATTATTATCACATGTAAGGAGGCATCAACTAGGAAGGATGTGAAACAGAGTCATTATCCAACTTTGTGACCGTGCCCTGCTGTCCTACATACGGAGGGTGGACTACAGAGGAACCAACGTAGCTGTCACCTACGCGGACTACCACACGTCCCGGTATGTCAGGGTGCACTCGCAGACAAACAAGATATCTAGACACCACGTCTACATATTGTCTATCATCTACCCATTGTACACTTAGATAAACGCTATATGAGCAATTACATGAATTCAATAAGATCAAACTAACTAAACTAGATATATAATCAAAGTAGACAATGACTATTGCAATTAAGAACATAATGAATTATTAAGAGTAATGTCTCCCTAATCTGAATAATGAATACAATAAAAAAAGAACTAGAACTATACCGAACTCCTGCGCTCCAGACAGACGCCGGGGGCTCTAGATCCCGATGAAGAACTAGATCTCCTCTACTTCTAATCTACTAACTAGAACTATGAACTAGAAGGCTCTTGATGAACTAGAAGGCTTCTTGATGCTTGATGGCTTGAGGCCTTGATGAATAATGAATTGGCCCTCTCTAGGGGTTGTCTACCCACGTATTTATAGTCCGGTGGGATGCGCGTGCGCCGCAGGATCAAACCGATTTAACCAAGGGCCGAGATGCATCGAAGAGGCGGTGGAGGAAGCTTCCAGAAGGAGGGGGCAAACCCTAGCGAGGGGGCCGGCCGGCCCCACCTGGCGGCGGCCCGCCCCCCGTTGTTTCTGTGTCTTCCGTATTTTCGAGTCCAATCGTGATATTTCCCCGTGGCGTATAAGTTTCATATTTATTTTGCACTTGAATCCCTCTTTTCAGCTTTTCTAGAATAATCCCTAAAAAATACGAATATACAAAACTCGTGGAAATTGTCGGTTAAAACCCTAGACTAGTATGTTTTCATGTTTCCTTTTGTGTCTAAAGTTCTAGTGAATGTTGACGTTATCCACCGTCAACAACTCCCCCAAGCTTACCTTTTGCTAATCCCTTGGCAAACAAACTAAGCCTAATTTTTATTATATTTGGATCGGGGAGTTGCTACAATGTTGTTATACTTTTCAAGTACACATGCTTTTGAACAAAATTTTTCTCTGGATCAAACAAAGATATATTCTAACCTTCAAACTTACCCATTTTACCTTTAATTATAGGGCTTCACAGCTTTTGCATAAGTTTTGAGCAATCGAAAGATAGAACAATCGAGTAAAGCGCTATGTCTCAAATTCTTCGCAGTGCTAATATTCTGGAGTTTTTCATAGGTTTTCAAAATAAAACTCAGAGCTTAATTGTATGACACCCTCAAGTCCCTCAATGTATGTGGTATTTATGGTTCTCTCTTAAGGCATTAATGATGTTATACCTCTTACAGCTAAGGGTATATATGGTAGAGCTCATAGGATTAGCAATAACAAGGGTAGGCATACTTGCAATGCATATGTTGTAAAGTCAACTAATGGATCCACAGAGAATCGAGGCATACAATCAAACCAAGATGTGCATGTGTATGGAATATGGTGGATAGGTGTATATATAGTATTTATGGCTAATTCTAATTCTACTTTTGCTCTTTTAAAATAACTCTCTTGAAACTTTTCTCAGAAAAACATGGGCTATATTTATTATTTTAAATCAGGAAGGCGGACATCTAGTACCCATTGCTTTGATTGCTGGGACATTTGTCCATTTTACCCCCTTCTCTCTCTCTTTTTTTTTTTTTTTTATTGCTTTTGCATAGCCACATGCATCCCTTGAATATAATGAACAATTAGAGAGATACAGTAAGGACTTAGAGCATTGAAGACAGGGGTTTTCCTATGGGGTGTATATTTTTGGTGTTTTCTCCCAGTGTAGGAGAGAAACATCTTTATGATGAACATGGATGGACAATATGTGAATGATTACGCTTATTCCCGGGATAGGAATTATGCACATGTGGACTTTGGAGTGTGCAAGTGGTCTTGGTTTTAAAAGCATGACAAGACTCTCAATAGGCATACAACACTGTTGACTGAACTCAATATAAAGCGGTAGCTTAAATGTGAAAAAGTGGTTTCCTATCTTCTAAGGGTATTATGTTTGGTTTTGGTAGGAATTCATGTTATATCATACAAGAGCTCATCATGTAGTTTTTAATTTTTTTTTCAAAATAAACCTCCAGAACTTAGTAATGCTAGGAATAAGATAAATAGTAGCTCAATCTTCATGAATCATATCGATCAACTACCCAGACTCAAAGCAAGCTTATGCCTCCACAATTTCAAGTTCAGAGTAAATTCTTCAATTAAAACAATAATATTTAAAACTCAGAAAGATTTAAGTTTGGCAACTAGGTACTTGACAAGCATGACAAGAGAGCAACTATTTATCATCTCCAAGACAACTTTTAATGTTCATCAAGTTTTTAATTAGCTTTAGCCTAGAATATCTTAAATATACTCTAAATATTTATAGCTAAATATTTATTTGGTTTTGAATAATTATATATCTTTTTATCGTTTTGAATTAATAACCTAACAAAGACTCGACTTTGTGGACCTTCATGTGTCCATGTATTTTTGGTATTTTATGAATATATAAAAAGTAAGCTCGATGTCGTCTAGGTGTAGTCACCTGATAACTAGGGGACGCTCCTCCTCCAACCTGGATGTTTGCAATACTTGATGTAGATGTCCTTCAGATCGAGCTAGCCAATAATAGCGGACTGGTGGTTGTCACCGATAGACTCTCTCCTTACCATAATATTTGTTCCTGCATGAATACTTCACACAAAAAGGGAAACAAAAACTCGAGGCTCAAATTTAATAATGGGTTAGCGGTCAGCCAAAGGCTCGAATTTAATAATAGGTTAGCGGTCAGGCAAAGAGTAGTTGATCATCTTTATGAGTAGATTTTTATATTGTCAGATTTAAGCAGGATTTCATATTTCCCTTCTTTTTAGATTTTCTGTTTATGATGCAGAAATTTAAATATGAATGCCATTTTTATTATTTTTTATTTTTATGCCACCACGGTAAATATTTCTACGGGAATACCATAAGTTTATTTACATGGGGCTTATGTATTTATAATGCAATAGCTAATGCAAGAAATATTTTTATTGTTTTTATATTTTAATGTGCAAACATAAATATACTACTAAATATAATAAAGTGAAATTAAGTAGATAACTACTATTCTAACCTTATGGCTAGGGTACGGAATTTAAAGTCTACCGATAGGACTTAGACAAAGGAGAATAATACTTACTTGGTGGGTTCATCGTCTGAGGTTACCTCAGTCAACTCCCCGTCTCATGGTGGTGCAGCACGTGTTTCTTCTTTCTCCTTCCATCTCATTTCTGTTTCTTCTGCTTCTCTTTTCTCTAGCTCTTTAGCTTTGTTTTCTTTCTCCCACGCTTCTAGTCGTGCTAGGATCTCGTCTTTTTCTTCCTTGGCGATCTGGTCCATCCTTTCAGCTTTCGCTTCCCACTCACTCCAGCGTGGTGCTTGTGTGTTCTCTTCTTGCTCCTTGTAGCAGTCTTCATACTTCACAATCTTGCCAGGAAATTCTTTCCATCCACAGTGAGGCTGGACAGCCTGACGGCGGCCTTGTCGTCTTCTTCTATCGCGTTGCTTCTTGATCTGTTCCTGGTTAACAGGTGTTCTAAATTGACAGCGTACCTTTTCAGTGGGCAAGTTGAAGTGGATTTATCCGGACCCGATGTAGATGTTCGTATTGGCGGTGTAGAGAAATGGTCTTCCCAGAAGGATCGGGGATTCATCGTCTCCCTGCATATCAAGAACTAGAAAATCTGCAGGTATATATTGTCCTTGAATTCTTACCATGACATCCTTGACCACTCCTTCGGGGAACCTTAGTGATTGATCCGCCATCTACAACTGAATAAATGTTGGGTATAAAGGTAAATTATCAAATAGATCATCATATACCTGTTTTGATATTACGTTGCAGCCTGATCCAGTGTCGCAGATGGTGTTGGCGAAGGTGGTGTCTTTGATTGTGCATTCAATGATGGGGATACCTGGATCACCTCTCTTGGTTGGAAATGGCTTGGGTAGCATATGATCATTTTCTGTATTGAGAGCAGTGATTAGTTGAGTAGTCTCCTCAGGTGCATGCTTGATCTCCCTCTATCTTCTATTGCTTCTATTGTTCCTTTTCTTTGGCACTGATTGCTGTGGTTACTCTTCTTGTTGATAGAATTGCTTCGGGGCGGCAGGAGCTCTCAGGACGCGGTTCTTGAATGTGAATCTTTCTTTCTTGTCCTTAATGGATAGGACGATCTTGGTGTGTTCCGCATAGATGATGGCTTTTGTTGTGCACAAGAATGGTCTACCCAAAATTATGGGTGCCTTCTCATCTACTCCTGTCTCCATGACCACAAAGTCAACAGGGACGTATGATTGTCCCACTTTAATCATAACTTCTTCTAGTACTCCCTCGGGGTAGCAAATGGATCGATCGCAAGCTGCAAACGCATATTTGTGTATAACAAGGGATCATTTAATATTTTTTCATAGATTACCTTGGGCATGATGTTGACACTAGCGTCGAAATCACAGATAGCCTCTGGAAAGCTGTGACATCCTATAGCGATAGGAATGACAGGTCTTCCAGAGTCTCCCATCTTCTTAGGTAGAGAATGGTCAATCCACTGTATATCTGCAGGCTCAATATGATATTGGGTTGCATTGTGAATATCAACAAGGTTAGCGATTTCTAAATCTTCTGGTTGGCCTGGAATCTTACCTTTCTCCAATGGAGGAACAGCAGCAGCTAACTGAGCTAATTGTGATTCTAACATTTTATTAAAGTCAGTCTTTGGTTCTTTATAAGCGTAAGCAAAGGTATCCAATCTAGTATTTATGTTTTCTAGTGCTTTATCATTTGAAGCTATCTTTCTAGTCATTTGATCTAACAATTTAGATTGATTAGCAACTAAATCTCTTAAAGGTGGAAGATTATAATTATTAAAATTGTTACCTTTTTTGTTACCTTGGTAGTTACCTTGTCGAGGTTACTGATTTCACCCTTGGTTTTGTTGAGGACGATAGTAGGTTGTGGCAGAACCTTCTAAATTATATGGCCCACAAGCATCTGACATTGTCCTTAAGACCTCTGTCGGCTATGCTTGTACACCTCATAACCTAGAATGTTCCATCGGGTGGATCCCCGATAAACCACAATTTCTCCAGGATCGATACTTACAGAGATATCACAGTATTACAACAGTTTTCATACAAAAATACCAGAGTAGCGGAAGACTTACAATAACTTAATTTACAAATCTTTTATAAAACTTATACAAACCAGAGTATCATTATTACAAGACAGCGGAAGTATCATTACTTAACTTTATTACAATCACACAATAAAAATGCCCTGCCCACGGGCCACTCAACCTACTTCTCATCAGACACTTCATCAATGACCGTCATACAATAAGGGCCATGGCACTCTTGTTCGCACGGTCCACCTGCAACAGGGGTCAAACAAACCCTGAGTACAAAAAGTACTCCGCAAGACTTACCCGACCAAAAATTGGGGAGAAGACTCAGGTATGCTGGCTAATAGAAATCAAGGTAAGGGTTTAGCAAGATCAAATGACACCTTTACAAAAAAGAGACTAAGCCAGTCCTTACTCTACTATAACAATAACTTGTCAACCATGTAACGAATTCAAAACTTTCCATCAACTTCCATCATTACTACGATGCTGGTGCAAGGATCACGTCTCCCATATCGTGGAGCAACGACGATTCGAACCGCTTATATACCCAGCTGGGGCTTCCTAGCCACACGATGTATGCAGGATCCAACATCTTACATATATCAACTCAACGCTTAGATTTCTCTATACCAGACCGGGTCCTATGGCACTCGAGAGTACAGTACTCCACCTCCCTACGCCGTCTGTCCTTTGACGGTGCGCTCGTAGGATGGATACATGCTACTCCCACCATCTCTCCACTCCCAGTCCACGGTTGTCCGTTCTGGTCCTAGATAGTCCAAGTGGAGCTTACCGCCATTAGCATGCAACTAGTACTATCCAATAACCTCATGATCCAAGGGTCAAGGCAACGAACGGTGCTTAAACGAAGCTTTTTGAAATACAAGGAAATGTTTAAATACATCCGGGGCTTGCCTTGGGGCTCGACGAAGTTAGGCTCAGTGATGACACTGCCGAGATCAAGACCAACCTCCTCACCCCGATAAACTTCCTCAGGGACGGGCGTCGGGTCAACTCCTTCTCCAGACGGCACGACTACACGATTGAGATGCATGATTACAATGTAGTAAATAAAGGAGCATGCGATAATGATGCAACGATAACTAGTCTATCTTGAGTACAACTTTCCTTCACGGTAACGTTGCATTATGGAAGTATAATTAGCATCGGCGATAACGGACTAACGATACGCAGTCAACATAAAATACCGAAGGTCATTAGGGTTAATGACCTAGGGTCATCACTCAATCCTAAAATCAAACAACCCTAATAGTGATTAAGGTTAATTACTAATTTATTAACTATTTTTACAGTTGTTGAAAGCCACTAATTGACTTGCTAATTGGAGATTAATTAAACCCTAATTAACCAAAAGATTAATTAATTAAACATTAATTAAATCAGGTATTAATTAAGCATAATACAAAAATTATTCAAAACATGATCAAACTTCATAATTAAGATCATCATCATCTAATTAGCACACAAAACAAATTTCATGATTTTTGGACTTATATTTTAATTATTAAAAATCATGGAAGTTACATTTATTAATTAAAAGAGCAATTTACATTATAATTAAAAGTTACCGAAAACACAGGGTTAGCGTTTTTTCTGCAAAGAGCATTCTTTAGAGATCACACACATATTTTTATTTTATTTTTAACTGCCCAAAATAATTCAATTATGAAATTGTGAAAACTCAAAGATTTAAAAACATAAAAGAAAAAGAAAAGCATTTCCCCCCCCTCGCGCGGGCCACTTTGTGCGGCCGTTGGCCTCTTCTCGGCCCATTCTCCCGCGCGCCCAACTCCCTCTCTCTCTCTTCCCGACCGCCTTACGGGCCGGCCCAGCGCCTTCTTCCTCCTCTTCCTCCCTCTTCTTTCTCCATTTGAACGGCCGGCGGCGGCGGTTGACATCGAGCTCGCCATTGACGAGCTCATCCACCAGACCGACGGCACCAGTGGTACCCCCTCACCGAGGCGAGCTCAACAAACTACAACACGACCACGGCGACTCACCGGAGCGCGAGCAGCGGCGGCCGAGGCGGATGGCGGCGCACGGTTCACGGCGGCGCTCACAAACATGCTACCGTTCCGGCCACACGACGGCGATCTAGACACAACCAACACCCTGGACAGATATAGGAGCTCACCAAGGCTATAAAACAAAGCAGCGGCGGACGAGAGGATGAGCAGAGGGTGGTTGACGTCGACGGCAGCGGTTGCGGCGGCGCGTGCAACGACATTCCTGCTCGTTGGGGCTACGGCTGAGGAAAAGGATGGATCGATGGCGATCAGTGAAGGACGGCGAAGCTAAGACAAAAGAAAAGAAGGCATGATCGGCTCTGAGTCGCGCTGACTAGTGCGAAGCTCACGGCGGCGGTCAACTGCCGACCGTGGGGAAGATGACGGCCGAATGGACGACTTAGGCGATGTCAAGGGCTGTGGTTTGGTTCATATGCAACGCAACTAATTAGCGAAGCTTCCAATTGGATGGTGATGGGGTGGTGATGGAGAATTTTGCCGTTGAGCAGTGACGGCCGGTGATGTGGAGGAGAACGAAAGGAGGACGACGATGGCCAGTGCTTCACTTTTATAGAGCTTGGACAGGTCGACGGGGTGGCCAGCACCTTCACGACGATGGCGAGGTGTGCGGCGTTGCACAAAAACCGGGGAGAGCGCAAGAATGGCCTCGACGGACGGCGGCCGACGGCATGGGTAGAGGCAGGTGGCACCCCCCTGTGCAACACTTGTAGCAATGCCGGCTCAACGTTTCCCTTTTCAAATTACTCCCAAAATTTGAATACAAGTTGAAAATCCCCCAAAATACCGATTACATAAAATTTATTGCTCTACAACTTTCATTAAACAAGTTTTGTCCAATTCCAAATAGTTTTGAAAATGAAGTTTGAATTTGAAAAAGGTTCAAATTCTAATTTCTAGAATTTCAAAATTACTTTCAAATTTTGAATAAAAGATGAAAATCTCCAAAAATAAAAGTTGTTCCATTTCTCAAGATCTACAACTTTCATTTAAAAAGTTTTTTATGAAATTGAATAATTTTTGAATTGGAGTTTAAAAATCAAAAGAGGACAATTCCTATTTAAAGAACTTTTGAAATTACTTCAAATTTTATTCAAAAACCTGAAAAACTTTATATATCAAACTTGTAGAGCTCAAAGAGATGTACAATCTGTATTTTTGAAGTTTTCCCAAATTTTGAATATTTTGAAGTGAAATTAAAAAGAGGGCAGTTTCACTTTGAATTTCAAGCTTTTGAAAAGGAATTTCAAATTGGATCTTTGGGCAATTAATTAATAGTGTTGTGGTACTTTTCAAACCCAACCAATAGCACAATTTCAAAGTACAAAGTTTATACTTTGAAATGGTACCAAAGTTTGGTAACTTTTATTTAGAAAATTAATTATGGTTAGCTCCTAGAAATTGAAAATAAAATTTAAACTTCAACACAGCCAATTTTGGAAGGTGTTGGCATTTGAATCCCAATTCCAATTTTTGTTCTTGCTTTGCATCCTTTGACTTATAAAATATGGTTAGGGTGGGAGTCAAGGTTAGCCAAGCACTTGCAAACATCAAGATTAGTTTTAGTTGATTGTTTTTATAATCAAGATTAAACATGCAAGTAAAATTTAAATGGTATACGCACACATACGATATGAAAGAGCGCAAACAACCCTAGAATTTGATAAACTCATTTTAGTTATTCTCATTAGGGTTTTCTAATCATGAATGCTCATGCAATGATGATGATGACATGGCAGGTTTAGGTTAACGTAACACCGGAGGTGTTACATAGGTGTTGTTGTTGATGAAGTTCACATCCTCTTGCAGTGCAGGGCAGCTGATAGCCGAATGCCCATAGTCTCCACATTCTTCACATGTCATATAGGAATCATTGATGTGCATGACTTTCTTCTTCTCTATATTGAGCTTCTTCATAATGAGGTCTAGCTTGGCAGTGACCATGTCAGTTTCCTTGAGATGATGAATTCCTCCTCCTTTCTTGCGGGGCTGAGTACGTTCTTTATTACAGCATAAATTTGAGGCCATCTTCTCAACAAGTGCTTTAGCATCTAAGAGCTTAAGTGACAGGAAAGCTCCCCCAGCTGCAGCATCAATAGACTCACGGGTGCTAGAGACAAGCCCGTGATAAAAAGTCTGCATTAACAGTCACTCCTCTATCCCATGATGAGGACAGTCTTCTATGTAGTTCTAAAATCGTTCCCATGCTTCAGTGAATGATTCATCATGTTTGAAGGGTCGAGATGGCGGACTAGAGGGGGGTGAATAGTCCTTTCTAAATCTAGTCGCAGTGGATGACCGAATAAAATGTGAAATCAAAACTATCGGTCTAATCAAGACTTCACCACTCTATCTATGATCAAGCACCTTAAAAAATAATTCTAGGTTGAGTCACTAAGGTGCAAGGCTAGGTAGTGCTCGCCTATCCAATATTAGGTTGTAAGGTCACACAAACCTAAGCAACTAGTACTCAATCAAACCGGGGAGCACCTACACATACTAGTAAGCATAGCGCACAAAGCCTAAGCACACTAGTAGTTCTCACTAGCACGGCTACACAAGCCTAACTAGTGAGCTTACTCACTTAGCTACACAAACTAAGCAAAGTGACTAGCAAGGCTACACAAGCCAACTAGCCACACAATCGCTACTTCTAAGCTACAAGCTAAGAAGGTAACTAGGAAGCAACACAAGCAAACTAGCTACACAAGAGCAACACTACTCACTAGCACAAGTAATGAATAAGTAAATACGAGCTAGTGAATGGAGACTTTGCAAACCGACGAGAAGAGTAGACAAGTTGACACGTCGATTTTTTACCGAGGTTCACTTGGTTGCCACCAAGCTAGTCCTCGTTGAGACAAAGCTCCAAGGTTGTCGCCGGTCCTCTTACTAGCGGTGACCCTCAAGTCACACTCTCCCACCGGAGTGCTCACCACGAGCTCTAGCACTTGACCGCGTCGAACCACTTGTCGCTCTTCGTGTCTCCCTTTTACTAGAGTTGCTCTTCACGATCTCCCGCGGGGTGAGCACAATCCCCCTCACAATGTCACTCCACGTGACTAGCAATCGGAGCACCACTCAATCTCCGAGCGTGCTACAACGATGCCCACAAGCCTCCAAGCTGTCTAGGAGGTGGCAACCTCCAAGAGTAATAAGCACCACCGGCTTGCAACTCTCTCACCTAGTGCCACACCTTGCAAGCTCTCAATGCAACGCACTAGAATCACTAACTCACTCTTGGATGTAATCACTACAAGCTCTAGTGAGTTAGAGGGCTCTCAAGCACCACCAAGCAAGGACACAAAGTCCCCAATGTGCTCGACCACCCGGCCAAAGCCGGCCAAGGCAACTACTTATAGCCCCAAAGGGCTAAAGAGCCGTTGCCACGAAACCCGGTCAGCCGGGCGGCCGGGGCCGCTCACCAAGTGACGACCGGGACGCGTCCGTCGCTCCCCGCGACGCCACGTGCCCTCGCCTTTCAAACTGGCGGTTGGCGCGCAGCGGCTAACTTCGCTAACCGCGCCCACGCCACCTTGACCGGGCCGGCGTCACGTCTACCGGCCGGGCGCGCGGCCCCGGCGTCCGGTCACAACTTCGAAAAGCTCCAAAAGCGGTTTTTCTGGCCCGGGCGCGTTCGTCGATCTTGGCCGGACTCCCAGCGTCCGGTCCACCTCAGCTTTCGCTGCGCCCCTAGCCTCTGCACGCCCCGGCCGGGCCGCGGCACCGGGCGTCCGGTCCCACGGCGTCCGGTGCCCACCAAAATCACCCCGGCCAGCGCACACTTGACCGGGCGCGTCCGATCCCTCTGGACCCGGCGTCGGTCGAGTGTTTCTCGGCGAAAACACTCCGACGACTTCGCCTCCAATTCGGCCTCCGACGCAATGGAAAATGAACACTTCACTTCCACAAAAGCGCGAATCCCCGCCTCGCAAGCTCGGCGGGAGGGAGAGAGGATCCCAAACCCCTCTCTACCCGGCAAACACCATCCCTTTGCAAATGTGACAACACCACCAAGTGTACATTACCATGTGCAAGTGTGTTAGCATTTTCACAAACATTTTTCAAAGGGTTTTCACTCCTTCTCACATCACCACTCGATCCTAGCAATACGATGCAAAGTTAGATCGCTCAAGTGGCACTAGATGACCGATATGCAAACAGGTTTACCCCTCTTGATAGTACGGCCATCTATCCTAAATTCGGTCATCAACTTCTCTACACACCTGTGACCGGTAAAATGGAAACGCCCTAGGTTATACCTTTGCCTTGCGCTTTCCATTCCATCTCCTCCAATGTCGATGCAACACATGCACCAACATCCACATGAATGATATGATCCACTTCATATCATCACATGGCCTTTGGTCCATCGATCTTGACCTCACTTACTCTTCACCATCGCTTCGGTCCTTCGGCGCCAAGTCTTTGCTCAAGCCTCCCGACACTCGGTACCAACGGCTTCAAAGCCTCCAACTTGCCCTTCACCTTAGCGACCAGTCCATCAAGCCTAGTCTTGTCTTGATCTTCACCTCTAGCCACATGACTCCATGTCATGTATCATGCGTGAAGCTCCTTCATCATCACATGTGTGAGCCTTGCAACACATTACACCACCTCCATGGTATAGTTGCTCACACACATGCATCTGTGGACTAAATCTCTGTAAATCTCACATAAGCATAATTAGTTCACCTAGGTTGTCACTCAATTACCAAAACCAAACAAGGACCTTTCAATGTTGTTGAAAACTTGTAATTTTCCCACGCAGAGCGTTCGTCTTGGCGGTAGGAAAGAATTTTGCCAGCAAAGCAGTTGAGCACAGGTCCCATGTGGTGTTCTTGTCTTTGTTGATGTAGAACCATTGCTTAGCTTTCCCCAATAATGAGAACGGGAAAAGACGGAGTAAAATAGCATCTCTTGGTACTCCTCTGATCGTGAAGGTGCTGTAGATTTCAAGGAAGTGTTGTAAGTGTGCACTTGCATCTTCATGAGCTTTTCCACAGAATTGGCTGGCTTGAACCATGGTGATGAGGGCAGGCTTGAGCTCGAATCCATTCTCCCCGGTGTTGACTCTTTGGTCCAAATCGGATGTTTGTTGTTTTTTTTGGGGCGAGAAACTCACGCAGTGTCTTCTCGACCATGTCTTCAAACACATTAGCTAGGTTTTCTCCCTAATTACTCTTACGTTTGTTCTTCTACTTGTTCTTCAAATTCTTCTTCCAGTGTTGGAGCTGGCTCCTCCGAACAGCTAGCTTGAGCAAAGAACGGGTGTTCTTGATAGTGACTCGAATTTGTCCCTTGCTTCTATAAACTTCTTCTTTCTAAGAAGTTTCTCCGGATCGTCGGTGAAGTTCTTTGGAAGAGAAAAACCATTCATTCATCACCCCGCAAAAGATAAGCAAATGATAACAATGAAGGGTGTACTGTTTGAGTTAGAGATCGATTGGTAATATGACTTTATCCATTTTGTATATATGTTATCAATATTTTCTAAGTTTATTGTGCCTTTTCCGACAACGGCGCCAAAAATGCTTGTTGGTATTTCTAACGTCATTACTAATTAACGAGATTAGAAACACATGATATTGAATTAACTTGTCATTAGCAACTAGCCACTAATTTATTACTAGCATTCCTAAGCATGAATTAAGTTGTCATCCCTAATTATACTACTAAGAAATAAATATAGCTTTACATGTATTATTCAATTTGACTAGGCAGAAATATGAGATATGAATATAGACTAAATAGGTTATGCAAGCGGACAGATAATTATACCATTGTAGCATTTTAGCTAGGGAGTTCTACCAGGTTATCGATTTATATTTATACCACTGGGAAAGCTTGTTATAAACTCTAATCTATTATATTGATAAGAGACTATATATCATGAATAAGTGATATTACCAATGTTATTTACTCTACTCATAACAGGCAGAGGTCACAAGATAAATATAGATAAATATGAGTGATAGCATAATCAAGTATCATAATTATAGATAATCATCGAGCATTTCCTAGTCATAATTGTAGTTAGCTATTGGATAAACTAAGGAGATAAATGCCTACAGGTATTCTATAATTACGTCAATAAATAACTCTAATTAGTGCAACTACATCTAGAAATCATCGTTAAGTCAACCCTATATCATTATCACATATAAGGGGCATCAACTAGGAAGGATGTGAAACAGTCATTATCCACTTAGCGGCCGTGTGCCTGTTGTCCTACATACGGAGGGTGGACTACAGAGAAACTAACGTAGCTGTCACCTACGCGGACTACCACACGTCTCGGCATGTCAGGGTGCACTCGCAGACAAACAAGATATCTAGACACCATGTCTACATATTGTCTGTCATCTACCCATTGTACACTTGGATAAACGCTATACGAGCAATTACATGAATTCAATTAGATCAAACTAACTAAACTAGACATATAATCAAAGTAGACAATGACTATTGCAATTAAGAACATAATGAATTATTAAGAGTAATGTCTCCCTAATCTGAATAATGAATACAATAAGAAAGAACTAGAACTATACCGAACTCCTGCGCTCCAGACAGACGTCGGGGGCTCTAGATCCCGATGAAGAACTAGATCTTCTCTACTTCTAATCTACTAACTAGAACTATAAACTAGAAGGCTCTTGATGAACTAGAAGGCTTCTTGATGCTTGATGGCTTGAGGCCTTGATGAATAATGAATTGGCCCTCTCCAGGGGGGGTCTACCAACGTATTTATAGTCCGGTGGGATGCGCGTGCGCCGCAGGATCAAACCGACTTAACCAAGGGCCGAGATGCATCAGGAGAGGTGGTGGAGGAAGCTTCCAGAAGGAGGGGGCAAACCCTAGCGGGGCGCCGCCCGCCCCACACTGCGGCGGCCCGCCCTCGTTGCTTCGGGTGTCTTCCAGAGTATTCCTGAGTCCAACGATGATATTTCCCGTGGCGGATAAGTTTCGTATTTATTTTGCACTTGAATCCCTCTTTTTAGCTTTTCTAGAATAATCCCTGGAAAATACAGAATATACAAAACTCGTGGAAATTGTCAGTTAAAACCCTAGACTGGTATGTTTTCATGTTTTCTTTTGTGTCTAAAGTTCTAGTGAATGTTGACGTTATCCACCGTCAACATTTATGAAAGTTGATTTTAGACCTGTCATCCACTCAAAACAAGTATAGAATAAACTTCACATTTTTGATTGATTTATCATCATATTCCATAAAGAGAATTGTGTCATCAGCGTATTGAAGATGCGTTAGCCCCCTTCTATTAAATGTGGTACTAGCCCTTTGATGTGTCCATGCTTTTTAGCTTTATTCAGCATATAGGCTAAAGCATCCCCCACCAAATTAAAAAGCAAAGGAGACAAAGGGTCACCTTGTCTCAGCCCTCTCTAGGTTTTGAAATAAGGGCCATTTTCCCCATTAATATTTATGCAGACTTTACCACCCTTCACAGTCCCCATGATCCTATTCACCATTTGAACCCTAAAGCCTTTTTCAGTCAGCACCTCCTCAACAAAATCCCAGCTTACGCTGTCATATGCTTTTTTAAAATCTATTTTAAACACCACCCCTTTACTTTTTGAGGATCTGAGCTTATGAAGGGTTTCATGTAAGATTACCATACCATCTAAAATATATCTGCCTTTTATGAAAGCTGTCTGGCATTTATCTATCAGTTTGTCAGCTATGTATGTTAGTCTATTCATAATCAGATTGGTAAAGATCTTGAAACTGACATTCAGCAAGCATATGGGCCTAAATTGTTTTACATTGAACGCATCCTGGACTTTTGGAATTAAAGTGATGACCCCATAATTCAGTCTACCTATATCTAATGCCCCTTTATTAAAATCCTCAACCATTTTCATGAAATCCCCTCTCACTATTCTCCAACAAGCTTTGTAAAAGGAAGAGCTAAAACCATCGGGCCCTGGAGCAGAGTTAACCTTCATTTCTTTTATTACTCTACAGATCTCCTCCTCAGAGAAGTCTTTAGCTATGTGTAGTAAGTCTTCCTCACTCAACCTCCCCTGATTAGCCCAAACATCACTTCCCAGGTGAACTTTTCTCCTGGCTTGTCCTCCAAAAAGTTTTTTGTAGAAATCATAGATAACCCTCCTAATATCCTCTGGACTATCTAAAGTCACACCTTCTTCTAAGTGGGAGATCTTCTTCTTCCTTTTTCTCCCATTGGCTATTAAATGAAAATAAGATGTGTTAGCATCCCCTTTCAAGATCCGCATCTTCGGGGCTGGTGGCTTCTTCGGTGAGTTCTGCCATGCATGCATGCTATGGAAATTACAAGCACAGGTGTTTCAGGAGCAGGCTAGCTAATGTCTGAGTGTGTTCAGATTTGTTTTTGGCTCGTTAAATTTCTTTTAGCTTTGTCTCCACCTACTTGGTACCTCCTATTTTTTTCACCATTCGATCTCGCTCCACGGATGGCACATGTTTTTTTTTCCAACCATTGTAGCATCTTTAAATGAATATGAGTTCTTTGTCTACATTCAAGTGTTTTAACTCGAACAAACATGTCATGTAAGAAGTAATTTCCATTTACATAAAATGCATTAACTGAGGTTCTTGTGTGTCTCATTTCAATAGGGAACATACTGACACGAGCCATGTCTTCGGGATTGGTATTTCAAGCAATTGGACTTGCTTGGCTTTTCTTCTTGTTTTTTCAGGAATGGCGCAGCAAGAAAAGAGGCACTTTGATGTAAGGCCCCAGTGACCCACTTATAAAAGTTAAAACACAAGAGTTGATTCCATATCTCATTCTAATTTGAACTACTTCCAGTTCCTACACGATCTATATAAAATTTCTGGAATACAGGTCTTATCTTCTTGAAGTAGGTAGAGGTACTACGGCACACTAGATGGCCTACTAATACAAATGCCAAATATTTCAACCTCGGTCTTAGGCAAATGATTGATTGTTTTATTTAAAAAGCCACACCTTTAATCATTTCTCTTATATTATGCAGGAATTCCACTTCCACGCCCCTTTTATCTGGAGATGAAAATGCTGGCAACATGTTTACTAAGGTGTAACACAGTAAATGGCATGAAGGGATCGGATTTTCTATCAGCGGAATAAAGAAGACTTGCTCTCCAAATTGTAGGACTTCAATTTGATCGTTTCAAGCCACCTGTTCTGATGTTTTCATTGGAATTCCATTCCCCACTTGTACTTATCTTGAAATATACTCTACATGTGAATACAAAACCCCAAACTTGCCAAGATTGAGCACTCGGCACTGAACCTCAGTGTACCATACTGTGTATATCGTATTCGTAACAACATCATCAACTTAGTTGACTGACTACTTGTTTCTCCCTTGCAAGATCTAAGCAGAATTACATCTTTGTTTTATCATCCTTGGCACATATTTGAGTTATAGACAAGAGAATTTTTATTATGCTTGCAGAGACGTTGGGAAGTATTTTCTGTGTCTATAATTCGTGGGTCTATATGAGGCAAAGTGTTGAGAGGCATTTAGAAGGAGACATTTATTGTGTCTATGATTGGTGGGCCTTATACACCAAAATGCCCCCCCGATGCCTACACTTAATAATGAACGATAATTCCTGCTTAATTCCTTTTTAGTAGATCTTTTACGTAACCAAGGGTAAAACAGTAAATTTATAATAAAATCATAAAGTTTTGATTAATATAGCTGGGGTGTATAATTCAAGTTCTATAGTAAGATGTATATCTTTTTCTTAATTTTGTATAATTCAAGTTCTATAGTAAGATGTTGTATATCTTTTTTCTTAATAATAATTAAAAAGTTCTTAGAGTTTCAGCCGTATGTGCATCTGCCTGCCGCCTCTGTCCGCCTCCATCCGTGTTGCCGCCGATGCCTCCCGAGGCGGCGCTCTACGTTGGGTTTCCAATAACCCAATCTTCTTCGCGCGAGCGAAAGCAAGCGCGGCGGCGGCGCGCGGCGGCGCCGTGCTGCCCTCGAGCTGATCGACAGATGCGTCGTCCGAGCAGCTCAGGCGAGAGCAGAAAACTAGCAGCAGAGGCGTGTGACAGGCGTGAAGTAGGATAGGCATGTGCCTGTGCTTGCGATCAACAATTAACTGGGCACTTGCATGCCGACTGCTCAGCTTGCTCGGCTCAATATCAAAACAAAATTCTCAACAATCACATGTACAACAAAAACACACAAGGCCTATATTGAGTTAGTCCAACATGTGCTCATTCCTCACTTTTTTAATTTGATTTGTAGAATGAAATGCCATCAACATTCAACACTAGAGAAAAGAACAGAGACATACATCTGTCATTAAGGTAGAACCAAATCATTAACTCAAACATGTCTTATGCTCCTAACCAACTAACGCTCATATAAATGCGCCCATGAACTGTTCCCACGGTGCTGAAGCTCTGACAATTAGTTCCTACGGCGCTGAGCATGCTAAGGTAATCTGACAATTAGTTCCCACGGTGCTGAAGCTCTGCTTCAAGTTTTAGAGTCGCTGAGAGTATGATATCATCATAATGCTTTTCTTGATTAACTACTACAAGCCCACGGTTCTTCAGATTCTGCAGGCAAACACATGCACAAGGTCAATTAATCCTTCAACAGTACAATACACGAACTGGATAAAAAAAGGTCAATTAATTAATTTACTAATTCCATCAAGAACTGGATAAAAAAGGTCAATTAATATGGACTACATCTCTTTGTTAACTATAATATGGACTGCATTTACCTGCTATCAAGTTTTCAAAGAATGAGCTACTGAACAAGAAAGTCTAGAAGACACAATCATACACATAACTTGAGGGGAAATACATCAATATATAGTGCAGCCTCTAATGGAACTGACATCCAGCACATATGACAGCTCCCTGCCCCCCTCTGTTTTTTGGTTTGCGCAGTCAAGTGCCATCAACCTATGTCGTCATATAAAGCGAGCAGGTTTTGACTTTGTTAACAAGGCAAAATCAAAGCCATTAAGGTCCTAGAACTATGTCAGTACACAATCAACATGTTCATGAGTAGAAGACTACACACTACTGAAAAGGTCCAGCACTTCAAGTGGCTTACACTCTACTGAAATTCCTACCTCTCTCACATTCTCTCAGGTTGCAGACCCATTGAGTCTTATTGATATCAAGTTTAATTATGACCCAACATCACTCTCTCCTAATCACCAAAGTGACACAAGCCAACTAGTGATATGCTCCCACTAGAATTAAGCAAGTATTTCTTAAGATATTGCAATTCAATTAATCCATTAAAAATAGCTCTAACCAAACAAGCTAATACAACACAACCCAAGAAATGTGAAATGTCAAACCAAGTGCCAATTGAGAAGAGATATGCTCATGCTGGAATTAAATAAACCAAGTATGCATGAAAGACTTGACTAAGAAACCATACCAAAGAAATTGAAAAGCATGTAGGAATCAGGATGATGTACACTACTGTGACAAGCTATGAGCAAGCAGAGAGATCAAATCTTGTACTTTGGATCATACAGAGCTACTAGGACAGAACATCTAAAAACAAAATGGCATGTCAGTTCAAGAGCTCATTAATCTCACGAGAAAGATCAATCTCAAGAACAAAATGGCTGCCGAACTGCTACTGCTACTGCTACTAGAGAACTAAACCTGACAAGAACAGTGCACAAGAGCTGCAGTCGACAAAAGCAAACATACACACTGTATATCGTTTGAAGCCCCTGTTCTGATGTTTTCATTGGAATTTCATTCCCCACTTGTACTTATGTTGAAATATACTCTACATGTGAATACAAAACCCCAAACTTGCCAAGATTGAGCACTCGGCACTGAACAACAGTGTACCATACTGTGTATATCGTATATGTAACAACATCATCAACTTAGTTGACTGACTACTTGTTTCTCACTTGCGAGATCAAAGCAGAATTACATCTTTGTTTTATCATCCTTGGAACATATATATTTGAGCATATATATATTTGAGTTATAGAAAAACATATGTACCTCAGTGCCCGAAGCATGTGAGCGTGTGCTGTGCCAAAAGACGATCGAGTTATGTGTGGTCCATGTCGTTGCCGTCTGGCAGCCGGCTCACTCCACTATTCTGAGGTCACTAGTCCAAGTCCTCCACCAGCAGAGCTTGGTGACAAATGACAGGCTGCACGCGCCACATTTGCTACACCCATAGCAACGCCATTCAGCGTTTCAGGCTACAGTACTTGTGTAGCAGTCTCCACTCTCCACAGTCGCCGGTTAACAACACCATGAAGATCTCCTCTCTCGTTGCCCTCGTCGTCCTCCTCCTCCTCGCCGCCCCGCCCCTCGCCGCTGCGTGGCACTATAACGTCTCATGTTTCAGTGACAGTAGCTACGCGGCTAGCAGCACCTACGAAGCCAATCTCCGGCGCCTCGCCGCCATCCTCCCCGCCGAGGCATCTGCCGCTGGCAACGCCTCACGCCGCAGCTTGGAACGTCCCTTCGGGGGGTACTGGCCTAACCGGGTGCAGGCCGCGTCGAGCTGGTGGAGCCGCGACGCCGATTGGGGCGCATGCATCGCCGACGCCTTCAAGACGGTGGAGCGCAAGTGCCCGTACCGCAGGGAGGCCTACTTCGTCAGTCGTAACTGCACTCTCCATCTTGCCGAGTTCCGTGTTTCCGAGAGTCGGGGGTTCAGGGCCGCTATGTCTTCGGTGAGTTCTGCTATATATATATATATATATATATATATATATATATATATATATATATATATATATATATATATATATATATATATATATATATATATGCATGCTATTCTACACCCTAGGTGTAGAATAATATTCTACACCCAAGTAGCTAATATTGAGTAATACTGAAGAAAATTCAGAAATACCGAACACTACTGAACGTGAACTCATCGACCGATATGAATGCGGTTCAAGATCGTTAAGTATTGTTCAAGATTTTTGGTCAAGATTACTCAAGATCGATCAAGATTAGTTACTTGGGTGTAGAATATTATTCTACACCTAGGGTGTAGAATATATATATATATATATATATATATATATATATATATATATATATATATATATATATATATATATATATATATATATATATATATATATAACTACTACTCTATAGCTAGCTACAGAATAACTTATTCTCAGAAGCCACTTTGAGTTACGATAATTACAATACTAATTTATAAGAATTATAGTAACTCTTTACTAAGTGATTTACTATAATCAATATGGTAAATAGTCCTATGTGTTATAGTAACTCCTTACTAAGTGGTTTACTATAATCGTTATGGTAAATAGCCCTATGTATTATAGTAACTCAACTATCGTAAATAATTATAGTAATTGAGTTACTATAATTCTTATAAATTAGCATAGTAATTATCGTAACTCAAAGTGGCTACAGAATAAGTTATTCTCAGAGTCGGCTACCGAATAACCTCACCCTATATATATATATATATATATATATATATATATATATATATATATATATATATTGTGTGACCAAATTCTCAAGACTTGCTATCTTTCTTTTTTATTCAACAGACTTGCTACCTTTCTGGTGACTGATAAAACGAAAACAGTTAGTCACTGCCGCAGTGGGCAGTAGCAGTCACAAAGTTTGAGTATAGCATGAGCCGGTGGAGGCAAGCTGACTTGGTGACGAATTTCCTTCCTGCGTACGCTAGCTAGTCATCATGTTAGTTGGCGTGCGCGGCGTCGCCTTGGTCCGCAGCCGGCGGCAAGAGTGCCAGCGCACCAGCGCCTTTGTTGGAACCGGCCACTCAGGATCGAGCGCCGGCAGCGTCGCGCACCGGCAGGTGGTGATCGCGGCGACCTAAACCCTAGGAACGCGAACTCATGGCGAGCACGAAGAACACAGACACACAGTGTATACTGCTCAATGGGCGCAGCTTATTCTTGGCATTCATTTGTGATTACATAGGCTTGAAGCCTTCCACCCCATCGCTCCGAAGCTCCCTCGATTGATCCGTTTTTCTCGGATCACCGCGGAGCGTGCGAACGACGTCGCGACGGGGTCACAGCACACGACGCGGTCACGGCGTGAACCTCGCACATCTGAGGCCCACCCGTGATTCTACGCAATAAACAAAATGCCTAAAAATGTTCTGAACAGGATTACAAATATAAATGTAATTTAAACAAACTAACAGCCTTGTCCCGCGGCGTGGGGCGTCCGTGTCTGGCACGTCTCAGCAGCCCGTTCGTGGGCACGACGTCGACGCCGATGGATTCCAGATTGTCCAGAGAAGTCGTCAACGGCGCTGTCCGGCCGTACCTATTCCAGACACGCCCGCGGTCAAGCCGGTGACCACACTACTACAGATTTGATTATGGGTGACACCACAGATTTATTAACTGTGGCGGTCACCCAAGATAAGCGCCGCCGTTAATCCCGAACACAGGACAACGCCAGCCTGGTAAATAACCGCCACGGTTAAAGATTAACAGTGGCGGTTAACGTAACCGCACCGTCACGGTTAATGTAATTAACTGTGGCGGTTGTATATAAGGAGCCGCCACGGTTAATTACTAACAGCAATACTCCTTCCAAGACACGGTTTCATGCTTCCTTCGTACGGTTCCTTCCTACCGGTTCTTCCCTCCTCTACAGACGAATGGTGGGAGGTGGACTTCAAAAAGAATGGTGGGAGGCGTTTTGATCTTCATTTGCACAAATAATCACCTCAAATTCATAGTTTAGACTCGTATTTAAAGGAGGAGCGCGAGGAGCACACATCCAAGAGGTTTGCAAACTTTTCCACCTAATTTTACGCTATTCTCTTCACATTTGTGCATGTAGAGGACTCTATTTCAATGTTTGGAGAGTACGAATATTCACCTTAAATTTGAAGTTTGGATTGTATTGAAGAAGTAGCACACTCAAGAGAGTAGCCTAGCTAATTTTCTTCCACTTTTTCTCCTTTTGTTTTTACACTTTTAATTTCCATGTCTGAATAGTATGAATATACATCTTAAAATTTAAGTTTGGATTGGATTTGAAGTTGGAGCACATCCAAATGAGGTTACAAAATTTATTCCACCTTTTTCTCCTCTTCTTTTTGCACTTTTGCATGTAGGATTACTCTGTACTTCTAGTTTCTATGTTGGAGTATGAATTGGTTCACCTCAAACTTTTTATCTTTTGACTTTGTTGGATATGAAGGAAGGGCACACCCAAGAGAGGTTGTTGCATGGAGCGGTCCAAATGGATGTACCGGACGTCAAGGGTGCACGATGATATGACCTTCTTTAATGTGGTGAAAAGTTCATGGTCACGCAAAGAAAACATCGACTCGGTGTGAAGCGGAGACCACCATATGTCCATGTAAAAGTTGTGCGAACAAGAAAGCCCATCCGCACAATGTGGTGCAATCACACCTGATGCGGTATGGTTTTGTTAAGGATTACACGGTGCCTGGACCTATCATGAGGAAATTGAAGTTCCGACTGCCGGTCCATCGCCTAGAGCAAATTCGCCGACTATTCCCCGATGCGGACCGTGGAGGACAACCCTCGTGTGGCACCGGTACCAGGTGTTGGTGAAGATGATGGCGGGGACCAAGCCCAAGACATAGCCGATGATGATGACCGGACCAAGAAGGTGAGCCTATATACCTCCAACCAGATGACGTGCAATTTGTGGAGTCCATAGTGAACCGCTACGACGAGGACGATATTCTATTCGTAATGCGAGGTGGTTGGAGAATTTTAGAGAGATGAAGCAAGCAAAGAATTGATCCGCCGTACAAGGATTGTCCGGAGAAGTGGATCAAGGCCAAGGCGCGTTTTAACCTACACATGCTGATGTTGAAGGCTCATTTTGGTTGGTCGGACACGAGCTTCAACGAGCTACGCATGTCCTTGGTGATGCGTTCCCAAAGGATAACAAGGTGCAAGCCAACACGTATCGGGCGAAGAAGCTGATTCGGCCGCTTGCCCTAAATGTTAAGAAGTTTGATGCCTGCCCTAACCACCGATCCTCCGTATCGGGGCCGCATGAGAGTTTTCAAAGCTGCCCGCACCGCGGCTTCGGTCGGTACAAGAAGAATGCTGGTTGTCGGGCGGATCCGAACGATGGGGGCCCCGGGATGGGTCTAAGAAGAAGGTGGCCACAAAGAATCATGCAACACAGGTCTCGTCTAAGGTGGAGGGAGGAAGAAGAGGGATACATGCGGAGGAGAAGTCCTGCCTATCGGTGTGGTACCTTCCCGTGATCGATCGGCTACGTGCTCTATTTGGGAACCCCGAGGATGTGAAGCTGATGTCGTGGCATGCATCTAGTGATCATGATAAGTTTAAGGGTGATGACAAGCTGCGACACCCTTCCAATGGCGAGCAGTGGAAGCGTTTCGATAGCATGTTCCCGGAATTTGGCAAAGATGCAAGGAACGTCGGGTTCGCTACCGAGGACCGATGGGATGAATCCATTTGGTGACCTGAAAGCGGCACGCACAAAGACTTGGCCATCATCCCGACCATCTACAACCTACCTCCCTATCTTTGTCAGAAACGGAGGTACCTTATGCTTACCATGCTTATTTCAGGACCAAAGCAGCCCGGTAATGATATAGACGTGTTTCTGAACTGTTGATGGAGGACATGCAGACACTTTGGGAAAAAGGGGTCAAGATGATAGATGCGACCACGGGGAAGGACTTCACTCGAAAGCCATCATCTTTGTCACTATCACCGATTACCACGGTCTTTTTTCACCGTCGGGGCAGATCAAAGGGAAGAGTGGTTGCATAGTTTGCATCGACGGTACCGCTATGCTTACCTTAAGGGATCCAAGAAGATGGTCTACATGAGGCAATGCACGATGGCTTCCCAAGGGCCACAGGTACCGAAGACGTGAGATGAACAATTACTTTGACAACAACGATGAACCACAACTTGACATACCTGAACCAACGAGGTACGGGGAAAAAGTTTTTGGCATCGTCAAGGACATGGAAGTCGAGTTTGGAAAGAAGAAAAAAGGTGAAGAGGGGACCAAGAAGCCGAGGAAGAAGAGAAAGCGTGGCCGGTGATGATAATGACGAGGAGGAAGAAAGAACCCCCGTCCGCGTGCCTTTTAAGAAAAAATCATGTTTCTTCAAGTACCTATCGTATTGGAAGACCTTGCATACACCCCATGCGATCGACTGTATGCACTTGAAGAAAAATGTATTTGACAGCACGATCGGTATCCTGCTAGACATCAAGGGGAAGACAAAGGATGGATTGAAGTCAAGGATGGATCTTGTCAACCAGGGCATCAGACCAGAACTTCACCCGCAACCACTGCCAAACGGTAAAGTTGTCCTCCCGGGCGCAGCTTACAACCTGACAACTGAGGAGAAGAGGAATGTGTGTCGCTGGCTTTGGGGTGTCAAGGTTCCCACCGGTTTCTCTTCCAACATCAAGAGTCCGGTCTCGATGAAAGACCTCACATTGACCAACTACAACTCACACGACCGTCATGTCATGCCGACCGTGTTCCTTCCAATTGTTATCCAAGCTATCGGTCCGTAGTACGTGAAGATGGTCATCACACGCCCGGGCTACTTTTAACCGCATCACCCGTAAGGTCATCGACAAAGCTGACCTACCATCCTTGAAAACCTTCATCGCGGAGACTCTTTGCCACCGGAGATGTGCTTCCCCCCCCATTACTTTGATATTATGCCTCACTTGATGGTGCACATGGTGGATCGATACAGTGAATTGGGCCCGGTGTACCTACACTAGATGTGGACGTACGAGCGCCTCATGTCGACCCTCAATAGATACGTGCTTAACCGTGCTCACCCGGAGGGCTCTATGATAGAGGCATACACAACCGAGGAGTCTGTGAATTGTTGCACAAAATACATACGAGATGAAAGAGCGATTGGCTTGGCCGTCCATCATCATGAAGGTAGAACCGCAGGGATGGGGTGCACGGGGAGGAAAGTACGCACCGATGTAGCGTACACAACTGTGCAAGAAGCTCATTACAGTGTATGTCATCAATTAGTGGTCATGGAGGACTACGTTGCGCAACACTTAGATGAGATAAGAACAGCGCCTAATGCACCCAACATGGAGGCCTTGGTCTAGAAACAACACAAGATGACTTTCACAGCTTGGCTTAAAGAGCACGACATACCCCGTCCAGAAATAGCAACAAATGACTCCAAACTGGAGTATGAGATCGCTAAGAGGCTTATGTTCGGCCCTTCTACCCGGATCACCTCGTGGCAAGGGTATGATATCAACGGATATAGGTTTCACACAAAAAGATAAAGATAAGAAAAGCGCGGCACAAAACAAGTGGTGTTCGATATGAGGCTATCGACGACTTCGACAGGGCAAGGAAGATCATATTTTGGACCAGATTGATGAGATATGGGAGCTTGATTACGGGGGGTAACCTACGATAGCCATATTCCGGTGCCAGTGGGTCAAGCCTAGAGGGGTTGCCATGAATGACTATGGGCTAACCACCGTGGAGCTCGGAAATGTCGGCTACAAAGATGACCAGTGGGTATTAGCAAGCCGGGTCGCACAAGTCGCCTACTATGGGGTTCCTAAGGACAAAGAAGAGGCATGTGGTTGTCTCGAAAAGCGAGGGATCGTGGGAGCCGACGGGGTCCGAGCTCAAGAACACAACAACTATGGAGAGCACGACCTCTTTACCGAGCATCCACAAAAGATCAAGCTCATCGAATCACGCTTCAACAAGTCCAAGATGATGCCCCGGGGCCCGCAAAGATGGTGAGAAGAAGACAAAGGGGAGCGCCCGCAAAGAAAGTGATCTATTTTTATTATATTAATGTAATAGTAATTTTATGATGATGGTAAGTTTTATAATTAACTTATTATGACAAAGTGGTTTTCATGAAGTATTATGAACAACCGCACTACTCGCTACTTGTACTACTACACACTACCGGTACTATAATATTGCTACTTACTACTACACTACCGGTAATATGATTTAGTCGATAGTAACCAACAATCCTCCGCTTCAATCCGCCTTTGAATCCAAATTGCAGCACCAAACGCCACATCGGACGCCGTCCAGCTAACATCGGACGCGTCCGACGCCTTCCATGAGCCCTAGCTAGCACCGCTGAAGTAGGTCATCGACGATCAACAATGACGCATGCCGCGTCCCGGGATTTTTTTAGTCGGTGCGTCCGATGCTGGTTTTCAAAATGAATTCTAACAAAGTTGCCTCTCATCGGACGCAGCGTGCGTCGTCGGTTGACCACTCTTCGGACGCTGTCCGACGAGTGCGACTCGGCTTTCAAACCTCTCTACGTATTGCGTCCGACGCTTGTAGCACCATCCGATAGCCCTCATCGGACGCTGCGTGTAGCGCGGGCGCTATGCGAAGAGGGGCTGGATAGTCTTTGTCGCGAGCATCGGGGCGCGTCCGGACGCCTCTTCAACGGACGCTTTCCGTTGCCTTCACCCAATTTAATGCCACCGTGGCGGCTGGCTGCACACCACCGCCCGCCGTTAATGCCTCCACGCATATAACCGTTGCGCCGCCTCCCTCTTCGGTGAAGTCTCCACGCCCGCGCCACCACGACCCGAAGGGCTGCCGCCCCATCCCGAGCCCCTAAGCGCCGCCGCCGCCATCTCCGAGCCCTCTAGCGCTGCCCCGCCCAGTGCCACCATCTCCCAGCCCTACCACCGCCGTCTTCAAGCCCGCGGGCGCCGCTGTCTTCAAGCCGGGGCGCGCCCCCCCCCCCCCCGCCAAATCCGCCTCTTGAAGCCATTGTCGGCCGCCGCTCGTCTCGGAGGTATGTGCACGATTTCAAGGTGGCTAGTATTCAGATTAGGTTAAGGATTTCTTTTTTTTTTTTTTTGAACAATACGGCAGACTTTATTCATTTAGGATAGTTACATCATCTGCTAGCAAACCAAGTATAAAGCTAGGGGCCTCATGGTCCCAAGTACAATTTTGTTTTGATTGCCTTGCTATTTTAGCTAAATTGTGAGCCGCTTGATTTGCCTCTCTATCATCTGTTACAATAAGTTATATAACTTAGGAGAGCTTTAACAGTGGCTTAAATTTTGCCTATTTATTATTATTAGGTAGAGATTAGGGATAGATAGATTTGGCCTGTGTGATGCATTATTATACATGATTATGTTTGCTTGATTTCATAGATGCATGAACATGTCTAGCTAGTTGCTTATTGTAAATAGAAAACTATTTTAATATTTATAATCAACAATGCAAAAACACTAATCATATTCGATCATATATAGCTACTTATGTGTGTTTACCAACTAAACATGTAATATTATTTCTTTGTAGTTGTGTTGTTGACAGTCATTTGTTCCTTCGTTTGCAGGAGATGGCACATTTCAACCGTGAATACCTCAAAATCTTTGACGCCAATGAGGTCGACATGTATAGTCCAAGTGTCTACGGCCGCTTAGTGCTTCTCAAGGTGCCTCCACGTGCATACGCGTACTTCGAGCCCACTATACCGGGTGAATCACAATGGCGCATACATCACGCAATACAATGGAGTCGGGTGTCGCCATTCCGACAGCCAATATTATGAGATTTGTTGCTAATTTCGTGTGCCTCACCAGCTCCAAATGAGGATTTCAGCCGCGTCCTTGCATCCTCATTCATTCAAGTTGGTGAATTCTGTCTTCCGATCATGCCATGGACGCCCTTGTATGGTTCCGGCTTATTCCCCTTTGATAAAAGAATACCTGATTTGACAACACCAACTAGACCCCCACTATCACCACATTTACGAAACTTTGACATCGACCTTGTCATATCTGGCATGCCACCGCATATTTACCTCCCCGTGATCCTTATGCGATACGTAGAGTCCTTGCAAACATATGTCACATTTATAGTGTCCAACTGAATAGACAAGAACTCTCATATTCGGTGAGGACATATGCACCGAGACCAGCTATCCCTCTCGTTGCTACTCAGAGCCATCGATGGAAAAATTGAAGGTCGTGATGTCCCGCACATGTGGCCACTTTGGATTGATGCAAAATACCATCCGCCCCCCTACAAACGTGGCGGTTGTGAGACAAAATTATGGTAACTGCAGCTTACAAATGAACATTGCTTTTGTTAATGTTACATTGTCCCCTCTAACAATTGTCACTCTCATTGCAGCCGCGGACATAATCCGATACACATTGTACCCGCAACCCACGTATGAGATGAGAACAATGCGGGGACTTCGACAAGGTGGTTTGCAAAAAACAACAACTCTTACCCCGGATTGGTGCTCCCATTATTCAATTACTCACCGGTTCATCGAAGAAGATTCCATGAGATCGAGATGGAACCGAGATAGCCCCTCAAACATCATGTGATGACACCGAGATAGCAAAAACACAAAGCCCGAGAATCTACCGACGTCAATGGTGTCACCAATGCAAATTGCCTCTTGAGACACTTTGGAAGCGGCAAGGCCTCAATAAAGTTGGACCTGATGAATTTGAACTTGTGATATATTTGAACTTCTTATGTATTTGAACTCGTGGTTGTGTTTGAACTTGTGGTTGCGAACTTGTGATGCATTTGAACTTGTCGTTGCTAAGTTGTGATGTATTTGAATTTGTGGTTGTCTTTGAACTTGTGGTTGTAATATAAATATGTTTAAATTATGTCTTCCACGTAGAACTTAGCTAACTTGGTTAACATAACCGCCCCAAAGTGTGTGAACACGCATAACCAAGGATCAGACGTGACAAGTGACTAGTTTGAAATTCATGTATTGCATTGCATATGCAAATGTGATGCTTTTATCGTCTCTTTTCAGTTTAGTTTGAGCATGATCAAATGGCATCATAAGGGGGCATGTAAACCATTACGCCCAAAGCGATAGGGGCATTTGACGCTTCTATTGGTTATATACCATATTTGGTGGCCGTACGATGTCTCCTCGTTCGCTCTTATCGCTTATTTTCATTAAAAAACATATAAGCCTCAGGCAAAATATTTTAAAATTGAGAGTTTGAGGGAGACATCTCATACTAGTCCCAATCTGGTGGTTATTTGGCTCTTTGATGGTTGGGACTTGGTTGGGAGAGGTTGCGTCGAAGTTGCATTGATAAAACGCATGTGATTGCACCATCGGACGCAAAGACCGGACGCTACATTGGGGACCAGCCGGACGCGTCCGACGAGTGCAGAAAGAAGGACTGGCGTGGAGAAAGCACCGGACGATGAACAGTGGCCGGAGTGCGTCCGAGGAATTTTTGTCGGCGCGTCCGATGCCGTTCTGGAATTTTGCCTCCACCAGCGAGTTGCTCATCGGACGCAAGGCCGCGTCAGATGCCGGGCACGGACGCGCGCCCTGTGTGCTCCGAGGCAGGTTTTTAGACCTCTCTGTACGGTGTCCGATGATTTTCGGTGCGTCCGACGCCTGTCACCGGGGCGTCCGATGCTTGTTTGGAGTCCGCGAACGGTTTCTCTTCTTTAATCCGACTGGTGGGGCCACCACTTCTCCCGCCCGCCCCCATTCTTCCTTCGTGATCGTCCCCTACCGCCGCCGTCTCGCCGTCTCTTGCCCAAGCCGCCACACGCCACCGCCCGCCGCCGCCCACGCCACCGCGCAGGTTCCTCCCCCACGCCCGTTCGCGTCTGCGCCATCCCTCGCGGCCGCTGCCAGCTACCGTGGTCACCGCGCCCACGCCCCGCCGTCGTGCACCGCCGTCGTGCCCGTCCACCGTGGAGCAAAGACCGGCGAGGCCTCTTCCTCGTCTTCCTTCTCTCCGGCGAGGCCTTCTTCCTCGTCTTCCTCCTCGGTCGACAGTGCTTCTCTTTTGGTGAGCACCCCCTGCACGCCAAGTGCTCGACGCTTTACTCCAAACGCTGTTCGTTTCTTATCACAGCACTTTCTGACCTGCAATCCTCTCTATTCACTCTTGTGCAGCGAGTCGAGTCGTTTTGCAGCGTGTGATTGACAAAGGATGGCAACAGACGGTTGGCGATGGCGCTTGAACTTCGGTGACAGTGGTTCTTTTGTCCTGGTCACTATGAGGTGCAAGAACGTCGGTGGTTCCCGGGGTGACGAGTCTCCACCTCGTCCTCGTCGGCCCGGTAAGCAGCCGATGGTTGAGCAGCCGAAGAAGAAGAAGAAGCGGACTCGAGATCAGCATGACGTAGATGCAGCTTTGCAAAGGGCCGATGCAGCAGACAGGGCAGAGAGGGGCTGGTCTCCACATTGGTGGCCGCCGTGTGAGGCTTGAGGGCCGGACAGTTTCTACAGAGGCACAGGAGGCCGCGACAGCAGAGACTGAGTCAGCAGAGGCAGAAGGTGCTGAGGAGCAGACTGAGACAGCTCAGCGCCCACCTAGGCGTTCCACTCGCACTGCACCCAGGCAACACCACCGGGAGCTCCAGCAGCCTACAGAGAGACAGGGCGTGGTGCTCGTGCCCCTGGTTTCCTGCGTGGCCCGGCCGTGGTTCACTATGACCTACGGAACATCACCACCAAGCAGTGTTCAAAGGCCCGACGTGTTCCACTTGAGCAGTGGGTTTCCTCCAGAGAGACAAACAAGTTCTCGTGTCTTTCACACTACCCTTCACGACAACTTCTACCGAGCTTACCAAATAGCTCTCGTGTTTCGCTTTGGAGGTCACCGTGTCCCCGGCTTGAGAGGATTGTTAAGGTTGTAGGCGAGCACATTTGACCCCACCTGGAGTACCTTCCGAGGCTCGCCGACTTGCTTGGCCGGTCCCGGCCTCAGACGTGGAGTCCCGGATCCGAGAGTTCTACACCACGCTTTGGATTGACCCGACCATGAGTTTATTCAGTTCAGCTTCGAGGGGTGCCCCCCCGGATTGAGAGTGATCGGGCTCGAGAGATTCTACACTTGACTCGCTACGGCACCGGACTTCACCAAAACAGCTTTCCACAGATTGACCCTCCTCACCGCCCTCACGGTGGTATTCGCCCCCGAGACCGACGACGTTCGTCCCTTATTTGGTGAGGGCTTTGGAGAGGGATCTAGCAGGATGACCAAGGATTTGAACCCCACTGCTCGTGTGCTAGATTCAGTGATGAGGCGGACAGTTCTTCTCAGAGAGGGGTACAGAGAGGGTCTCACTTACCCGCAGCAGGTGGCTTCGCTCCACCTCGCCTCACGGCTTGAGTTTGATATTTGGGATTTGATGCTCGTGAGATTCGTGGATGTCATCTACGAGGGTTTCAAGGGCAAGAGGCACTTACCGTACGCTCACTGGCTGACTTCGATTATTCGACAGACCGTGCGGCCAATGCCCGAGCCTGCCCTTCAGGAGTGGCGTGGTAGCACCACTGACTTTTCGTTCTACGACCTCTCTCAGCTTATTCGGTCGTTGGCGCATGCTACTCCTATCCACCGCACTTCGGAAGCCGGTGGTTCCCCGAGACAAAAAGCCGAAAGCGACGCCACCACGCTTAGCACTCGCGCGAGACAGAGCTTGCGAGTTAGAGCAGCAGGAGGCACGGGGGGTTGAGGATGAGTTTGAGCTAGACCCGTCTGACAGTGAGGACGCCGACTACCATCCTATTCTACAGATGCCCTCTCGTGCTCACGACGCCGAGGCCAGCAGTTCTCGCTCCGACCCAGTAGTTCTTGAGCTTCTCGATCGCCTCTCACTTCGGGTCGCCAGCGCCTTGAGCAGGAGGCGTCGTCGAGACCCGCGACGCTGTGAACGCTTCGGCTTGCGAGATTCGAGCCCGACAGACGCCTTCAGCGAGGCTTGGGCTCGCTTTCAGCAGAGGAAAGAGGCTTCGCTTATAACGTGAGGCCCGAGCACGACGCCCAAAGACTTCGGTCTTATCTCCGGTTTGGTGCAGGCCGTCGGGATTCAGATCCCTCAAAGTGCCGATGACTCGGCGTTACGGCCCGGTGGGCTTTAGAGTCAGCCTCAAACAGAGTGGAGTTCGAGTCTGCCGTTCCGGCTTCCCGCGAGGCTTCGTTTGCACACCGAGGTCAGATGGCCCCCTTTTTCTTCAAGCGACTCCGCAGATTCGGGTACCACAGTTCACTCGAGGGGTCTCGGACAAGACACCTCTCCTACTCGGCCGTTCCGCCCGTCCTTCGGTCGTCCCCCGGTTTTCACTCCCATTCACACGGGGTTCACACCGCTCACTCGTAGTCGGCTCCCCGCCCCACGGACTCTTGGAGCCTCCTACGGTGAGTTGACCGGGTTGTCCGATGCCCACCGAGTCGATCGTGGTCTCTGTTTCAGCTCCCGAGGTCGTGGACAGTGCACCGCACTACTACCGAGACTCTTCCTTCGTCGGTTGCCTCATCCGAGCCTCCCTTGAGTCGCCTATCGCATACTTCTACACCTCCGGACACTTCGGGGCGTGATAGCTTCGTGTGTCTGCGTCGGTCGGTGTAACACCCGTGTTTTTGCATCATTTTAAAAATCACTAAAAATTTGAACGTTTATAATTTAAAACAAATTAAAAGTTGATTAGTTTATTTTCTCGCAAAACTATATTTAAAAATCTTTTCTAAAACCCTTGCATTAAAATTCACCATATGCATCGCATGCTTGATTGTTTGATTTGTGTGAATGATTGTTTGCCGTGATTGTTTGAATGCTTGATTGATTGGTTGTTCTCTAGAATTTATTTTGGCACCAATTATATTCCTCCTTGATCTCTCCCCGAAATCCTTGATTTTCTCTCCACATAAATCTCTTGAATATTTTCCTTGAAATATATCCTTGACCCTCCTTTAAATCTTCCGGTTCGTTTTGGAATCATAATCAATTCAATTGTGCCTAGTTAATTTATGGGAAAATAATCACGGGCCCATTCTCTCCCTCTCCCTCATCTGGCCCGCTCCTCCTCCCCTCCTTTCCTCCCGCATGGGCCAGCCCACCAGCTGCCAGCCGGCGCCCCTTCCCCTCCTTCCCTCCTAGGCCGAACAGCAGCGGGCGGGCCGAATCAAGCAGCCTCAAAGAGCCCAAGCCAAAGCCCCTTCCCTGCCCTTCTCCTCCTCTCGCTTACAGGTGGGCCCCGGCTGTCATCTCCGTCTTCTACCTCCGGCCATCGACGGAAATACCGCGTATGACACTGTGCGGCACCGCCTTTCTCCGATGTCATTTTTCCGGTGAACCGCCTCACCGTGCTCCACCGACCTTGTGCGTTGTCGCGGCCGTCGAGATATTTTTGCCGGCCAACCGCCTTTACCTCGCCTATAAATAGGACCGAGCGAGCCCCTCGTCGCCACCATGAACGAAGCACGGCCGGGGAGCTCGAAGGGAAGCTCGAAGCTCATCATTTGCCGAGGCCCTCACTTGTCTTTAATTTCCTTTTTTCCTCCTCTCCATCATCCCTTCTTCCCTCTTACGCTTTCGCCAATGGGTGCGGCTCGGTGGAGCTAAGCGCCACCGGCCGAGTTCCTCTCCCCCTCTTCTCCTTTCCCTCGCCCACCTCCGGCCGAGCACCACCCAGGGCGGCGCCCGGCTTGCGCCGCCGGTGCCCACCTCCCTGCGTCTCTCCCCCTCCATCTCTTCCTTCTCTCTTCCCTTCTCCTCTGCTCTCCCGCCACGCTGAACGCCACCGGCGCGAGGGCCGCCACGCAGGGAACCACGCCGGGTGCTGCGCCTTGCTTCCTTGCTCTGCTCTCTCCGTCCCACTCTTCTCTCCCTACCGGGCCGGCGCAGTGGCTAGCACACCGGTGCATCCCTCCTCCATTCCCTTCCTCTTCTTCTCCCTCCTCTCACTCTTTCTTTCCTTCTCCCTCTCTTCTCTTCCTTCTTTCTCCTCTCCGCCGAGAGCAAGACAGGGGGACGAACGGATGGACGCATGTGTGCATCCAATGCCGTTGTCGCCCAATGAGGAAACACCACCTCCCCCCGCGGTCCCACACCTCTCCCATCTCTTTTTCACTCCCCCACTGACCACGCACGGACAGAGAGACAGAGGCAGACGGACGAGCAGCACCAGGAGATGGAAAACGTCGGCATCCTCCACTACATCCCCTTGGCCAATGAGAGCACGACACCTCACCGCGGGACCCACACAGCAGCAGCAGCAGCAAGTCCACCTTCTCCCTCCTTCACGTGAAAATCAGAATGGGGAACGCACATTGCACAAAGACAGTCCGGTCAAGACTGGACCCCACGCGTCAGCCAGGAGGAAAACGCTACGCGCACACGGAGAACGTACGCGGAGGAGTGAAAATGTATTTTCCCTTGCTCAGAAAATTTCCAAAAAATTTCTAAATAAACTAGGTACACCCCAGATCCTACCCTATAATTTCCATCCCATTTCCATTATCCAGTTTCCAGAAATAATTTCTAAAGTATATTCCAACTTCCTTTCTCCCATTTAAACTTTAGAAATTCATATCTCCTTCACTCCAATTCCAAGTCTAGAACTTCCACCACCAAAATTCTTCTAAAATCATGCCTTAATTATCCACATTATTGTTCCTAATTTTGGTGCCCATTTAAATTCTAGTGATAATTATTTCTTCTCTTTCTTTTATAATTAGTGCTAACCTGTTATAATTAATTTAAATGCTAACCATAGTAATAATCGCCCGTAGCCGCATGTGTCCATACACATATATACGCCCTACTTAGTATATAAATATGTGGATAAATGCAACATATAATATATTTGCACCCACGCAAATATATACGCGATAGGATATATACGTAGACCGGTATAGATAAATAATATACACAACGGTAGATATACCCACACACCTCCCACATGCATAGACGTATCTCGTATGTGCATATGAAAAATATATGCATCCGGAATATGCCAATGCATGGCTAACTTTACACCACCATAGTTAACCCTCGAAGTAACCTTTCGTCATAGTAGTAGCTAACCTCGTATATATGTACACATATATGGTAAGTCTTGTATATACAATTATATATATACTAGGACATATACCTATGTGTGGCTAACCCTACCCTCCAACCTTTCCCTTATCCTAACCTATCCTAGGCACATACATATGCATGTGCGTATGCATCGCTAACCTAACCCTAGGCATATATGTAAACACATACATGCCACTAACCTTAGCCACCGCCTATCCATACCTAGCCTAAACCCTACGTATGAGTATATAAGTACGTATGCCCGAACCTAACCACCTACACCCTATCTCCACGTGAACCCACGTAGCTAACCCCGCCAAACCCCAGTGGACCTGTAGAAGTAGGCCAAGCCATCTATGATGACTTGGTCAGGTTCTCTTTTTAGGTTCACATAATAGTGAAAGATAATAATGTAGTCTGGCTTTCCATCAGATAACCACACCACACTAACCCAACCCGTAAGAGCCGTCTTGTTGGATAGATAATCTTCATCTACCTCTTACTTCAAGTTCACATAGTAATGATAGGCTTAGAATAAACCTATCCATCACCTACAACCAACCCCGTTAGGATCCCTCTCCTTGCTTTGGTTGATTGTGCTTATTAGTTACGCTTGTTGTGTATGCATTGTTTGGTTTTGCTCTCTTGTTTGTCAAGCGCTAGATCGTGTAGATTAGAAGACGTACAAGAACCCGATGGATCCCTGGAGCATGGCTACATCAAGATCCGAAGGATTACTACTACACCAAGACGAAGTACCGCCACATCAAGACACTGGAGACAGAAGCAAAGGAAGCAAGAACCTTGGATATACTCGTCAGCGAGCGGAGGCAAGTCCTAATTCCCATCTTTTCCCTCCACTATTTTCCCTTCCACCATAATATTGCTAGCCTCCACCATAAAACCCACTATACCCTATCCCTCCTAACCAATAATTTCAACTTATACTACTAATCCCCATTTTGTGAACTAATAACAAGGAATTATGATGAATTATGAATTGAATATAATATTGTGATCTATAATAAGACAATGGTTACCTCGATGTGATAAGAATTTGAGAATAATGACTATGAAACTTTAAATGGTAAAACTGGACAACTTGACTCAAAACGGGTAGGGGTAATCTAGGTGTAGATTACTTGACGGATATGTCTATGGAAGAATATCCTGTCGGAGATACCTGTTTTAGTCACCCCTAAGGACCGGTTCATAGTCTCTTATTCATCCCTGTGTGATATTTCGTACAGCCACACGTCTATATGGGTAGGCTTGATCCCACACCCCGTTAGGTCAAAGTGCATTTCCACTTAGGGGGCCGGTGTAGGCAAACGGTAGAGCAGGAGACGGCGTAGGATGCTAAGTGATCTTCCATGGTCTGGCTGGGCGTGGATGCTAAGTGATCTTCCACGTAAAACTCTTGAGTGCACTTTCGTGAGCTATATACATATATAATCTCTTTTTAAGTGTGGATGCTGAGTGATCTTCCACAAGGTGTGTGAGGGCATGGGTTGCGAGTGAGCTTCCATGTCCGGGTTGGGCGTAGGATGCTGAGTGATCTTCCTCGTCCAACTCTTTCCCAACCCCTGAGCGCCGTAGTGGAAGTGTATGGAAACCTAAGTTAGCGCCCTTTCGGGTACGGGATCTCGGTAGTTCTTTTCTAACCACTGATCATGGAAGGAATCGTAATTACCGTGTGGAGAAATGTGTACACCCTCTGCAGAGTTACTTGAATCTATTCGAATAGCCACGTCCTTGGAATGGGCAGATGCCGGGATGAGACGCTATGATTAGACTACCACAACAATGGATAATCTGGTAAGACGTATTTATAATTTGGTAACCATAACTTAATTTGAGAACTGGTGAGGATGGTGAATACCCTACCAGGGCCCAACCTATATTATGACTACTACCTTTACCACTAACCCTTCCACATATAGTCTCCATCCACCTTCCCTCCACCCAAAGTTAAGGCTTGCTGAGTACGTATGTACTCAACCCCCCTTCTCCCTATGTTTTTTGGCAGGAAGCTGCAGGAGTATATCCGAGGATGAAGCCGTTCGAGAGCATGCACCAAGATGGACTACTGGAGCTACGCGAGGATAGGATACCCAGAGGATACACGAAGACGGAGCCGCACGACTACATGAAGAAGCTACGCTAGGACTACGATGTTCATGATATAGAAATAGCTAGGGTTTTGCCCGCACTCCGAGTTGCCTGTAGGAATGGAGCCACGATAGTATAGATCCGCTGTCATAGAACTCTGATATATGATATACGGCCAGTGGCCCAAGCTTGTAAACCCGAACCATGTATTATGTTTTTCTATTAGCAATAAAAGTATACTTTTTGATATCAATCTTGTGTACTTGTGCGTGTCAGCTACTGATCCAAGGACTGACATATGATGCACAGTGGACCCTAAAAATAAGGGGCCGACAGTCAGCCTCCTTCTTCAGCTCCTACATCTGAGGCACCTATCACAGAGACTGTGGCCGTGACTACGTCGGCAGTAGAGACCGTACCGGTGACAGTGGCTCCTTCTTCTTCAGTTGCACCTACTCCTGAGCCACAGGGTCAGACCACCACCGTTGAGATCCAGCAGGTTGACCCAGTCACCGAGTCAGCTGAGCAGGCCCCGACCGCTTCTCCACCAGCTCTAGAGACAGAGGGCCAGCCAGAGACTCAGCAGACTCCGAGTTCGGACTCCTCCACTGACTACACTCAGTTTGAGATGACACAGCACTCCTCGGGACCTGACTCGTCTGCTAGGACTCTTAGGTTTTGGTGCTTCACGCCAAATAGGGAGAGGGTCGACTATGATAGACTTAGGGGGAGCGTGTGAGGGGGAGCTAGTTCTTTTGGTACTTTTGGTGTGTCATACACTTTCATGCATGCATACCATTCTTGCTTTTGGTTTCATGTGAGATACTTGCTTAGATACTTACATGCTTTTGGTGGTGTGATATATCATATGACATGTGACATGTGGTTTGATTGTGCTCTCTACTTGATATTCTCTTATATGTTATGGCATGTCACTTGTCGTTGCTCATTTGCTCCATATCCTGTTCTATCTTTACTCAAATGAGCTTCGTGCTTTGTACTCGTATTTCATTTCTATCCTTTCGAGTACGTCTTGTTACTTAGTTCGGCTAAGCTTTACTAACTCCTTTTTGTCTTATTGCCATAAGCTTATATGAATCAAGATTTTCAAAAAAAAAACCTCACTTCTTTCATACTCGAGGTTGTTGTCATCAATCACCAAAAAGGGGGAGATTGAAAGCATCTAGGCCCCTAGATAGGGTTTCAATGATTGATGACAACCGTTGAGTATCATGACTAACGTGTGTTTTGCAGAGATAGTAGAGTGTTAGGTCATGGTAATGCGAATCAGTGCGTGTAATGGTTTTCATGCCCCCTTATGATGAAATCGTTTCGGTTTTCAAAAGGATGGACGACAAGGTTAAGGATGGCTAGTTCCGAGTGTCGATGAAGTTGGGTGACACTTGGATTAGTTTGTAGGACGTTGTTTCTCCTTTAGCCATACTATTAAGGGGGGTGCAAGTTATTAGCTCGACCTATAGTCGTGTCTAATGGTTAGGTGTGGTGCAAACTTGTCAAAATTAGTGCTAGACAGTTCTAGAATAGGCCTATGATTGATTGGAGTCGAAGCCATTCGCAAAGTGTTTGAAGCGGATGTGAAAGGAGGCAGTTTTGCTGCATCGGACGCCCGTAGGAAGGTCAACAGACGCTGCCGTCAGCGTCCGTTGAGTACTTGAAGTGCAGCAGTAACAGTGAACACATCGGACGCTCCGACCGGTGTCACCGGACGATCCTCCATACGTCGGACGCAACACGTAGAGGTTCAAAACCTGCCCCCGCAAAGCATCGGACGCGCCCGGTGGTGGGGCATCGGACGCTTCTCGGCGTCCGATGAGCGACTTTGATGGCGGGGGGGCTGATTTGCAATCTACCATCGGACGCGCAGACGCAAACTTCTCGGACGCGGCGTGAGCACTGTTCACCGTCCGATGACTCCTCCGCCGTAGCTTGTTGCTGGCCAGCGTCGGGCGTGTCCGGTGCCAACCGGCGGAGCGTCCGGTGCTTTATCAGTGGCGGTTCTTCTTGACCAGCCGCCACGGTAAATGAAGGTCTACATAAACCACATTCTCGCGCCCGGATTTTCAATCTCTCGGGCCGTCGACTTTGACCCCGAAGGGCTGCCAAAATTTGAACTTCGCGCCGCCGATTCCAACCCTAGCTAGCGTGTCGCCGCCGATTCCAACCCCTAGCTAGTGCCGCCGTCGTTTGCAACCCAAACGCCGCCCACCCATTCCAACCAGCGTCGCTGCCTATTAGAACCCTAGCGCCGCCGATCGATTCCTCCCGAGGTGCTCCCCTGCTCCGTCCATATCTTCTTCTTCTTCTTGTACTTCTTCTTCTATTCCCCACCGCAAATGCAGTGTTCTTGTATCTTCTTGTTCTTGTTGTCCAACTATAAAGCCATTTAATTAGCCCTCACTTTTGTAATTTGTTATTTGTCTTTTTTGTTGTAGCATGTAATTTTTGTATCCTTGTCCGAGTATAGAATATAATTGTAAATTGTTAAATGGGAAATTTGGATGTATACCATTAAAATATCCTAACTTTGGAGAAATAGCAAAGAAAGGTTGGTCCCTTGATGATGTCTACCATTTTGTTAACTTGCCATTCAAGTCCGGCCTATGTTGAGACTAATAGACACTTACCTTTGCCGTGCGAGGGTAGTAGACGTCAAGATCCAATGGAGGAATTCCCCCGGGAGGTAGATGAATGGCGTGACCCAACACCGATAACATGCTGATGATGACTCATCATCATCATCATCGAACGGGTCGAGAACCGCAGTACTTGAGTGAGGAAGTAACACCGTGCCCACGAAGGAAATTGCGTGCGGAGGAGGAAAAATGATCCCGACTATGATCCTGTGGCATATAATCCCGAAGATGGTACCACTACAAAAAGGCCCGAACAGTATGTGCACGAATAATTGACACTACGTGGGAGGCATTGTCATTTTACGGATAACTAATCTCGAGCTTTGACCATCTTAGATACCGGTGGTACACCTTCGTTTGGAGTTCGATGATGATGAGGAAGCAGCCGCTATGGTGGAGGAGCAACCCGTTGCTTCCATGAGCACTTCTTCAAACACCACTACGACCAAGTGGATCAAAGAGGAAAAGGGGCCAACACGGGAGACACCAAATTGTCCGATGAGGTGCATGTCATACATCGGTTGGGGGTGAATGGAGAGCCCCTAGCGCCAAGGGAAGTCATCGGTGTTTTTAGCAACCAATGCGCATGCCTCGTGAGGGAGAAGGTGGGGATTGCATACGCCGATTGGAAGGCGCACTGCAGAGGACTTGAAGGAGCTCGTCCGGAAGGAGATGCTTTGGCGGTTCACGCATGCGGTTGAGGGTTATGATGCGCATAAGTGTAGGGGTCATGTGAATTACATAGCTAGCAAAAGCCTTCGCACCTTCCGGTACAACCTCCATAAGAATTATCTGCTGAAAAATAAGTCACCATTGGAGAAATATAACTTCCTCTCGGCTGAATCTTGGGAATGATTCGTTCAACGGTACAAGAGCGATGATTTAAAGGCCAAGAGCAAGAAGTTTACAGAGTGGGCGAAGAGAAACACGATCCCCCACCACTTGGGCATGACAAAGGCTATGCCTAGGAAGAAGCCGATATGGCGGGAACAAGAGAGGGCGGCGGTTGAGGCGGGGCAGCCGATCCCGCATTTACGCGCTTGTGATGAAAGGGCAAGGGACTTCCTCTATGCCCGCCGGCCGAAAAAGCTAAAGCCGGGCAAGAGCAAATTCAACACGCTAGAGGCCGTGGAGGCAGAGAAGAAGATCCTGGCGGTTGTTGCAGCTGAGAAGAGCGGAACATTTTCACCTCGCCGTGAGAAGGACGTTCTCACCGAGGCGCTGGGAAACCCGGGAGCACCCCGGCCGCATTCGTGGACTGGCCGCGAGGAAGAGTTGGAAGACCGTAGATTCCCGGGCATCCAGCCGCGAGCTCGGGAAAAACAAGGCAGCATACAAGGAGAGGCTCGTCCAAAGAAGGCCGTGATGAAGCGATCATGGAGTTGGTCATGGGTCGATTAAGGACGTGTTCACAAGTAATGACCCAAGGATGCGAACCGAGGGCACGAGATGTTCGGCAGGCGGGCGTGGATGTGCCGTAGCTGCCGCATTCGGCGGGCGTACCTCTCATCGACGAGATCACCGAGCCATGCAATGTCTTGCTATTGATGCCCTACAAAGGCCGAGGATGAAGAGGAAGAGGGAAGTGGCCACAAAGAATGTTATATCCCGATGACCAAGCAACCAAGATGTACGGTGACATGGAGAAACCGGCCGATTATGCCTTGGTGATTACGTCATGGATCGCCGAAGGATTTGGCGATGAGGAACTCGACTATGAGACTCCCAACGGGGTAAAGTTCCTAAGAGGGGTCATCGGGGGAGGTAGTTACGTGGAATAAGACCGACATTATCATCGACGCGAAGACGCCACTGTCCTCACATCCTACGCCTTCTAGCCGGGCTTACAATGATGAATACCAATTGCAATGCAGTGGTGGGGATGACAATTCTCCCTATTACCCTCCTTCCGGCCCGAGCAATCCACCCACCGGCGCGGGGGCAACATCGGGCCTTGCAACACCTCCAAGTGTTGAGAAGGAGATGAGGCAATCCCCCCCCAGCGTCGACGAAGCCTACCGATGTCGATGAAAGTGTTACAGGCGACCCGGAAACTTTTCCCTGGCCGACAAAGGCTACCGACGATGAGATCAACGGGAGGCAGCCAAGGCCTTGGGCAAGGTTTTGGCCACGGAGTTCACCTACACCACTAAGTCTCAAAGGTATGACTACAAGCATAGTTTTAGTAATTCCTGTATGCAGGGGCCAGGTTGGTATTTTACTCTTGTGTATCTCCTGTGCAGGCCAAAGTCTCCCGTGTCGATGTGGGGCTTTCAGATGAATGCCCATACAACTACGAGCATGGGAAATTCATGCTGCCCTTGGGCTCCCTCAGGGATGAGCCGTGGGACGTAAGGAGGTTCCATGTCTGGTACATGGAGGCAGTGAAGGTAGGCCTCAAAGACTTCATTGTCAGGGTGCCAAAGGAGTACTTCCTCTTGGATAAGGATTATAATGCCCCTGTTGACTTGTGATAGAACTGCCTAAATTAATACACTCGCAAGAGTACTTGTCTTCCATTAGACGTTAAGTACTCAAGGGAGCACACTAATTTAGTCGATTCCGTCGAGCACACCCAACGGGAGAACTCGAAAATCCACAGTTTTCCATCAGGATCACAAATAAGGGAATAAAGCTTACATCAATCTTACATTTCTTACCTCACATGTTTACATTTGATCAGAGTATTATATAACAGCGGAAAGGATAAACACAAAGGCAAAGACAATAAAAGTTGATTCATTTTAAACTTAACTCGATGTATCTTGTACACTTGATCATTATTGCAACGGAAATAAATATTTATTCAATTCATGACTAACCATTTAACATGATAATAATATTATAGAACTTTTCTTTATAAAAATATTTGGTGAAGTTGAAAACAAAACTACTATCGCAGCGTAATTGGAATTCCTCACTGAGCCCACCAGGAGGTATCCACACACAAGGGTCAACAACTAGCATCCACCGCTACACCGCAATGGGGAAATAAAACCCCGAGTACTCAATTGTACTCAAAGAAGACTTACCCGACGGAGGAAATAAATTGACTCCAAGGAATATGTAAGGTCTGTTTTGGCTTCTTTGGTTTACATTTGCAGGAAGCATTACTAATGGTGCATCCTTATATTCAATTTTAGTAGCCATGATTAATTCATTAGCTAACCATTCTAGGTGAGCACCTGAACTACTTTCAAGCAAGTGGTAAGCAATCGGAACCTCTTTTATTCATCTTTCATCTTCCATTTCTTACTACGATGCGAGAATAAAGCCCTCGTCGTTACCGTTCAAGAACGGCGATTCGCGAATCAATGTGCCCACCGGGTACCCCGAGACACACTCCTCATCTGCATCCTAGACACAGACAAAAACAGCTTGCTTTCTCCTGCCCGGGGCTCCAGATCCCCGTCCTAACTGGGACTCCAAGCCCCCGACATTTCCGGCCCGGCCGTAATGCGGTGCAAGGACATCCAACCCAAAAAATAAAATGTATGTATGCACCACCCTATACAGTCGGTCCGGATAAAGCCGGAACCCAAGACAAGAGAGAGCAAGCCTTCCGAGCGCCCATACACAAGTATGTGTTCGGGATAAGGAATTCTGTGACTTGACCTTTAGCAACGATCGGTCCTTAATTGACACAGGCGGGATAACGCAACCAGAGCCTCGCTCTGTTGCCCAACAAACCAAGTCCATCCAACCCATCATACCGTCCCGCCCGGTCTCCATTTATTATCCATATACATAATCCATGTGATAATATCATGATAAAAGTAATATATCATCCTATCTCTCGCGAGTGACAGGAAATCACTCGACTTCTACCGAGAACCTGTAGCATAGCAATCTACACGATCCTATCATTCTAGTACGACTCTTAGGATCAGGATATATATACAAGTGGGTTCCATTCAACTCCTCAAAACTTAATGCACACATAATTATTATAAAGTGCAGAATAGTAGGGGTTATGAACCGGGGCTTGCCTGGGTAAAAGGATAACCAAAAGTTAATATTCCATCAGCGCAACAAGTCTACCATGACACCATGTCCATGCACACCAAGTCCTTCGGCGGATCCATCGATTCATCACCGTTCCTAAATGATATGCAAGATGCAATGCACGCTTAAGTGAAGCAGGTAAATAACAAGGATATTACAAACACACGGAAAGGCAGGAAACACATCGTAGAGGGCTATGGTAGAAAAATTCAGTTCTCGGCTCTTTTAACAAATCTTACCGGTAGCTGCTTTCTAAAGGACAAACCAATAATTCTAAAACATAACAAGTGTATACCAGTAAGCTAACTATCTAACCATACTACCACCTACCAGAATATTATCACGGACATGTGAGGAACTATTTTTCTAAACTACAAAGCTTCTATTTACGCTAATAGTGGCTGAGAGCAAGAACAGTTTTTAACTCATTCCCAGGACATGTTTAGAGGTTACAAAGATTACTGGAAGTGAATAATACTTACAGTAATCTACTGTTCAAATTTCAGGTCAAACGCATTTACTAATCAATCACAAAAATTGACACAACGATTAAGGAGTATATTTATTTAACTTTATTTTACTACTGAAAATAATATTTAAGTTGGCAGAGACCTAGGCGATATGTATCAGGGTATTTCTATTGTATTATCGGATTTATATTTCTAAGGGAAAGAGCCGTATAATACGTATGCATGACATCATGGTGATGTCATCAAGCCAATAAGGATCAAAGGCACAGACGGTCACCGCTTTGCTCTCGCCGCTCGTGCGACCCAAGCGAACTTCGGCTGGGGCGCCGGCGATGAGTTCGTCGATGGCAAACTTCGCAGCGGAGGAGGCTCTAATCCTGAACAAGGGTGCAACGCTAGGTGGTGCCGCAGCCAAGAGGCATCCGCGGCATAGCTCGATGCGGGCGGCGACCATGGCCGCACGGTTCAAGGTGGTGTCGTGGCCGTTCCGGCGGACTCGAAGCACGGAGATCAAAAGCTACTGCTGCCTAAGCAAAGGTGTATTATCGCGTACCATGCTGTGCTGTTGATCGACGCGGAGGCGGCCCGAGTGGTGCTGGCCACATGTGAGCGACAGGGCCGACGGCGCTTCCCAACGGGCACGGCGGCGGCGTCAGCTCGTCTCAGGATAGACCTCCGGTAAAAACAAGGTAAGCAACAGAACGGAGATGTCAAGGGCATTGCTCAGGTGCGAGTAATCGAACTAACTCCCAACGAATCGTGCTCACCGTAATCATGCTCGGTTCCGGCGGCGAGATGACCGGCGGCGGCGGCAATTTAAACTTGGCCGGCTGTGGAGTACAGATGCTACTCAAAGTGGATTCAAGGACTAGCTAGCTTCCGTGGCTCGACACTGTAACACCTCAGTGTTAAGCATGCATTAGGCACATAATTAATTAACCTTGAACCTTCATTAAGCATGGCATAAGCATCATCAAGCATTAATCTAAATGCATTGTCATTTCATGTGTTGCATTTGTTGATTTATTTAATTGCTTGCTTGATTATTAATTAGTGCATTAATTGTCTTGCAAACAACTTGATCAAGTTTGGATCCATATGCCCAGCCTTTCAAAATGATTTAACAAAATTTATTGCAAAAAGATTTGGTGCATTTTGGAGCAAAAAGAAAAATTATTGGAAAAATTTCCCTTTATGCCTTAAAATTCAAAATGAATTTGTATTTCAAAATTTATTGGGAATTTTGAGTTGAGCCCTAAATGAAAGTTGTTCAGTTTGAAATTCTCTACAACTTTTATTTTTGGAGCATCTCTTGAAAATACTTGCAAAATTGTCAAAAGGGTGCATTTTGGTTCAGATTCAATAAAAAAAAAAAAAAAAAAAAAAATTCACACCGCGAACGGCAGGCCGAATTCGCCCGCGTCGCCCCAACGGCCAAGCGCCTCCCGCGCGTCCGCGCCCACGGCGCCCGCGCGTCGGCGTGGCCGACCGCGGCGACCGCCGAGCGCCAGCGTGCCAGCGTGGCGCCGTCGCCTGGCCGCCGTGCCAAGTGGCCGGCGAGCCCCGGCAGCCGCCCCGCCGCTGCCGCATCACCCAGCGTCCGCCCGAAATGGAAATGCTCAGTTTCCATTTCCACTCGCTCACCGCTCTGCTCGCGCCGCTCGCTCTCGCTCTCCGCGCGCTCTGCAAGAAGCAAAGCCGCCCGTCGCCGTCGCCCGTCGTGCAGCGCGGCTGCGCCCGACCCCGCGCCACCTCCGCCTCGCCTTGCTCCACCCTCGCGCACCACTCACCGCCGTCGTTGACATTACCCGGTAAGGCCAATGCCGGTCGTCTCCTTCACGGCCGGCGGGAGCCGAGTCCGTCGGGCACCGCCCCGCCAGCGCCCGCACCCTTGCCTCCTCCTTCCTCCTTCGCGCGCACCGTAGCCGCCGCCGCCGAATCGGGCCCGCACCCTCAATCGAGGCAATGCGCGCCTCCACCGCACTGCGTGCTGCGCCGTAGCTCGCCGTCACCGCCGTGTCGCCATGCGCGTGGCGGGAACTCTTCGCCCAATCGGGCAACCAACTCTTCGGCAAGCTCCGCCGTGAGCCCGCTGAACTCGCGCGCTCCTTCTTTCGCATCGCCATCGCCGGAGCAGTCACCGGCGATGACATGCAGGGCTGCGCGCGCCGCCGCTCGCCGCCCGCCACGCCTCCGGCCGTCACTGCGCAACCAGCACCACCGACGGGTGCGCCGTGCGATGGGGGAGCACGTTGGTGCCACCCCTGCCGCCGGCGACCTCCGTCGTCGGCGGCGCCGGTCAATGGACGGCCCTGCCTCGGCCGGCTGACGGGTGGGGCCGGGTTGACCCCCTGGCCCGCCTGGCAGCGGCACGCGGTCCACTGGACCGGGTCCAGCCAGGGCCCAGCGCTCGGTTTTGATTTTAAATGTTTTCCAGAAATTGTTTTAAATGTATTTGAATTTGTAGCTGGTGCAAATGGAGTCCAAAATTGGTGAAATTTATTTTGCTAGGTTTCTACCGAATAGATCTACTAGGGAAAATTATGAGATGTATTTTTGGTGAATATTTTCTGTGTAGGTTTATTTAATTGCTTAAAAGGCTGAAAAATGGTTAAATGCATAGTAAATTGTATATTGCTCTGAAAAATGTGATTCTTGTTTTGTTAGTCTTGTCATGTGATGTAGTTTCTGGGAAAAAAATGTGTGTTATGCAGTTCCTGTACAAAAATATTGGAATATGATTTAATTTAATTTCTGGGCTGATTCTTGTATGATTTTTAATAAATAAATTATAAGGAATTATGCCCTGGTAATTTTGGTGACTGTTCTTATGCTAAGTAGGTATAGATAAAAATATGAAATCTGTTGTTTAACACTTTTCATAGTGCAAAGTTGTTAAATGTGCTTTTCTGGCCAGTAGCTTCATCTTTTTGTAGGCTGTTGTACTTGGTAAAATGAGATGAAAATTTTATCATGGCTCTGTTATAGCATAGTGTAGCTCCTGTAATTTTTGTAGAATTTTCTGAACTGTCTAGACAGAGGTCACAGTTCAAGCCTATTTATTCACATGAAATGATAAGTAATTGAACTAAATGATTTAATGGCTTTTGTATCAATTCTTGTGCTTTTTCAATTATGTTATGCTTGCTGGTCATGCATTGGAGCACCATGTCTGAAGTGTGATACTTGCCCATGAGTAGTGGTAGTACTCCTTGTATTCATGTTGTGCGTGTAGGCGAGTGTGTCCGCAAGACGCCACTCTTCTTTATGCACTTCTCTAAGTGTTTAGAGAAGAGGTATGCACATACTCAGTAAATGAGTTAAGTTGTAGTAGAGAGGAGATATGCACCTACTCTGTCAAATAATTTATTAATCATCTTCATCCATGATCATCATACGTTGTGCATTCATGATACTTATGCACGTGCATCGCATCATACAGGTTCGCAAGAGGACCTCCCTTATTCGGAAATCGAGGAGAATCGTCCGGAGGAACCGCAAAGAAGAAGTGCCGCAAGAGGAAGGCGAAGAGGAGGAGCTTCCAGAGTGCCCAGACCACCGCGCGTCTGACTTTGTGCAAGGCAAGCACCGGAGCATCTACTTACCTATGCTTTCTAACCGTCTAATTATGATTTCTGATTGCTGCATTAAGTATAGGAGTTGTGTGACACCGTTGCTGCATTATATCCTTGCTTTACCTTTGATTATCCTACCTTGATACACCCCGCTAGTCTAGGGCGAGTTTTATGCTTAGCTTGCTTAGACGGTAGAAGTCGGGTGATTTCCATCATCCGCGAGATAGGTGGTTACCTATGATTGATGGAAAAAGCTTATGTTGATATCATCCGGTTAGTGGCTATGGTTGATAAATGGAGACCTGGACGGAGTCTTGTGGGGTTGTTGGACCATAGTGATTCCGTCTCGTGTCGATTAAGGACCGCATCAAGTTGTTGTACCCCAAGTCATGTTGAACGCATGCCTCATGTTTAGCTGGGTCGGATAAGTCGTTCCGACCGCGAAGCCCAACACTATCCGGGCCGGTTCTCGATCCGTCTCGCACCGTATTGGAGATGGATGGGGGACCACGGGGCGCGCAAGAGTAAGTCCGAGGTCCAAAGACGGCCGGGCTAAAGGCAGTCGGGCGGTCCCCGGCACGGTGGTTCCGTGGCGAGTCCGCGTGCTTGTCTTCCCCGGATATGTGCCATGGTGATCTGTAGCTCACCGACGGGTGAGTGTGGTTTGCATGAGGAATACCCCCGAGCTCAGAGTAATCGATTCGAATCGCCATCGCTCCTCGACAAAGAACACTTGACTTGAGCCGCACCCTCGTAGTAATGATTATGGAATGTGGTTAATGATGATGATGGGTTAAGCTGAGGTTTATAATTATAGATACTACTTGCTTGATTAATCTTGACTAATATACTTTGCCATGATGAATAGTATAGCTGCTCACCTAGCATAAATAGGAATGATTAAGCCGAGCTATCACTTTAAATGTTACTACTTTGCTTTTCCGCAAAAAGAGTCAAGCTATCCCCCGATAAAGCCTGTCATCCTCCTTGGAGTCTTTTACTTTTGAGTCGGGCCGGGTAAGTCTAGCCGAGTACCTTCTAGTACTCGTGGTTTTTCCCGCTTGTTGTTTGTGCAGACGGGCATACCTACCACGGGTATTGCGAGACCTGTCTTTTCCCAAAGGGACTAGAAGGCCTTGGGCAAGGTTACTCTTAATATTCTCCCCAACTGCTTTTGATGGATAGACTCGGACCGGCACTTGTAATAATCTTTAAATGTGTGAGTTGGGTTGAGTTTTCAAAACTATCTTGTTTCCGCTATTTGGGATTTGAAGAACTTGGTTTGTAATAACTTTATTTCCGCACTCTGATGTTGTTTAACTATTTGCGAAATGTTGTAACATGCGAATGGTGACGCTAAACTTGTACGATCTTGGTTGATGATGTTTGGTTTGAAATCCTTCGAGATTTCCGGACTACCGGGTTTATAAAGGCTTAAGTGTGACAATTGCTTGCTTAGCGAGTGATTTTTCACTTATGCTTTTATAAATTGGTCGGTTCTGTTACAGCTGGCATCAGAGCAAGGTTTAGCGGTTACTGTTCACATGTCTATTTAAAACAAAAGAATTTGCTTTCAAAACTGGATTTCAACTTATAGATCTATAAGTCTTTTGAGAAATTTCTTTTGCAAAACTAAGAGGGTGCCAGTGGTCATATCCTTTATGCCCAAATAAGGACTCTAGGTGGCTATTTAAGTACTAACTTGGGGGCTTGCATCATATTTTATTTTGATCAAGGCCCATGCAAAGAAGGTAATTGTATGGGTGCCATTCGTTTGGATGGTAATGTATGGTTCAATTTGCCTCTACGCCTCGGTAAGTGGGAGTTGTGAGAGCATGGTTGTCCAACCGGCAATCTAGGGGAGTGCTAGTGTGATACTGGAAGTACTTACATGTCAAAACCATGTACTTACCAAGGTGTTTAATTGTGGGTTGTGCCGTCTGTTGAGACGATGCCGCCTTTGGACGAGGATCGGGTAGTTGTACTACATGTGCGTGTATTTGGGAATGCACGTACGTGTGAGTGCTTAATTCTTTACTTTCTCGCAATGCATTTATTCATACCGTTGGGATGGGCTGAAGTGGATTTTCTCGCAGTACATAACAGCGATTCGTGTAGAACGACTAGTTATACGCTATGAGAGAACGTTGTATGCCACCGTATATCCGCTAGAATTATTTTTGCTAAGTTTGTGAGAACGTAAGATACGTGCATACATCATGTTTGTTCATCTCATGTCATTGCATTTACCTTCCCTTATAAACCGATTCTTCGTTAATTAAAAATTGGTTAATTAATAACTTGACTCACCCGGGATAAATTTCGACGGATGGCTCGCACAAAGCGCATACCGCAAGTCCACGGGAGGACGTGTGCCACGTGGACAGCTCGCGCCGCACCACTATCCGGGAGGACTACTTCCCCGGAGGAGTTTGGGATGCCCACGCTTCTTTGGCGTGTGCCGCCCATGTGGGGTATACTGAGGAGCAAATGACCTGTATACTCCCCGGGTGACGGAGGAGCCGAGCAACATAGACAACCTGGTCGCCGTGGAGGTTACCGTCCCCACCACCCACGAGGACTCGGAGTGGGAGGGGTGGCGCATTCGTGCCTATGGAGTCACGCCCGAGGAGGGGGCTAGCGAGTTGCCTTCTCTGTCCCCCGCGCATCATCATGGAGCGTTTTCCGCCGAGCCCGGCACAAAGCTATGGCGGGAGTGTTCCCTCGTGGTGACCCCCGCCGACACCTTCTCGGGAGCAGTCTTCCAACATGGCACGCCGGCCTCGGAATTCATGAGATTGAGGACAAGTGACAACGCAAATGATGAGTGCCATGTTTGCTATGATGCGCACTTTGATGCTACCCAGCCTTGCATGTACAAGATTAGTGATCGAACAAGACTTTGATGGAGAAGCAAGAGAAGAAGAAGAAGAGGCACTCGGATCATGTCGAGATCCGAGGCTCCGATATAGATCTTCTCACCGCTACCGAATGACACCGAGGCCCGTGAGAGAGCCGCCAACAGGGAGATCGCTACTTTGCGTGCACGTGTGGCACGCTATGAGCAAGACGAGCGAATGCCGACAGATGATGGCCCAGCTTGGTCACCGAGAGGAATGAAGCCCGAACGATGCTCATCACCGGGGCACCGGCTCTTCGACCGCGAGCAAAGACATTGACCAGCTTGCACGAGGACTACCACGTCCCCGTATAACCAGGTTCATGGTCACCATGGTCCCGAGCAGCCGAGATGGAGCCGGGAGTTATCAACCCCGATGGAGGCGGCGGAGGACGCCGACCTTCCACCGCACTGCGCGCGCACCCGACGACGACGTTGTTCTTGCCGCCGCCGAGTCCGACGTTGGTAGTGAGCACGAGTAGGCTAGTAGTCTCATCGCTAGTCGTAGCCGCGCTCTTGTTCTTTTGTTGTTGGTCTCAGAACCTTATGAGATGTGACTCATGTGTGTGTTGGATGTCCCGAGTTGTGGTGCTACTTGAACGCCTAAAGTCCAAAGTGTATGTATGCTTTGGCAATTTTGGATGTTGTATGCCTCGGATGACGCTTTGTTCAAGAATATGATTAGTGATGTTATGGATTGTGGAAATGAATCTTTATGCCTGTGTATTGATGAATGAATTCATTTTCTTCCAATAATTCATTGGCATGATTATTACATTCGCTTACAATGTTGTAACATCACCTAATAATTACTTGATGCTGAAATATGCAGATGGTTGATACTCGCCGCACCGCTAGTGGCTCTCTCTGGTTGGAGATGGTTCCGGCCAGGGCGGTGGAGGCAATGGAAATGGTGGAAATGGTAATGGAGGCAACGGAAACGCCGAGGGTAACCTCGCCACCACCACCTCCTCCACCATTGACCGCCGAGCAATCTGTTTTCAACAGCTTCCTTGGCGGCGCAGCAACATGGAGGCCGTGATTGCGTGACATTGCCGCGAACACCGGGCGCGGGGGCCACCGTGACCGCCCCGCCAACCAAGATAGCACTTTCAAGGACTTCTTGGATACCGATCCGCCAAAGTTCTTGCAAGCTAAGGAACCACTCGAGGCTCTCGAGTGGATCAACACGATGGAAGACAAGTTTCGCCTCGCTCCGTATGACCGAAGTCACCGAAGGTTGAGTATGGGGCACATCAATCGCAGGGGGCCGGCGGGAATTTGGTGGTCCCACCAACGCACCACTTTTTCCGCCGAATGCTCCCATCACCGGGCGCAGCTCACTCGCATCTTCCGCAGAAGCACTTATGTTCCACCAGGTTTGATGGCTATGAAGGTATCTCGAATTCATGAAGCTCACTCAAGGCAACAAGAGCATGACCGAATATCTCGCAAGAGTTCAACAATCCGTCCCCGTTATGCTCCGCATATGTGGACACCGAAGAGAAGAAGATAGAAAGTTTCAAAAGAGGTCTCAATACAAAGATGGCTAAAACCATGGGTATCGGTTCGAGGGCTACATTCAATGAGTTCATCGGTGATTGCTTGACTCAAGAGAATAATAACAACTTGCATGCCGCTTCCAAGAATCGCAAGAGAAGCTTCGAGGGAGGATCTTCCCAGCCCGACCTCCAATGCCTAACCGCCGCCAGCACCGCCCTCCCTGCTCGAACTCAAGGTTCCGCGCACCTGCTCCAAAGAGAAATGCTCCACCACCTCCGAAGAATCGGAGGGGCTATCGCCCACCGCACCTCAAGCTCAAGCTAGGACCGGGTGGTCCCATCGCTAATGCACTCCGCCGTGAGAGGCCCGTGCTTCAACCGCAATCAACCAGTCACTTCGCCAAGTACGCCCCATACCCGAAGAAGCGCACAACCTATCAAGCCCGTGCTCACCACACCTCCATTAATGAGATTCCCGATGGCGAACCAGGGGCCATCGCTGGGTACGCGTTTCTTGTCAACAAACATCCTGCAGCTTGTTTTATTTGATTCGGATCATCGCATTCTTTTTATGAGTCAAGCATATGCACGATCGCATGAGTTAGAACTTAAGCAATTAGATTATGGGTACCGCATCGCCTCTGCTGGTGTGCGATGTCCTATCTAATCAAATGCTTGAGCATGCAATCTTTGAAATTGGAGATAAAGCATATAGAGTTAATTTGGTAGTGTTACCCGGGTTAACTATGGACGTGATCTTGGGGATGGATTGGATGAAAGATAAGCAAGTGGTGATTGATACTGGGAATAGAACCGTTACCCTCACAGATCCTCAGGGTAATGACACTTTCCAAGTGGTATTACCTCGAGTTGCGCACATGACCAAGTTAACATATGCTATTCAAGCTTCATCCCTTGCTAAGATTCCAAAGTGGTCCGTGAATTTCCCGATGTCTTTCCCCGAAGATTTGCCCGGGTTACCTCCTAAAAAGAGATATTGAGTTTGCTATTGATCTAGTGCTCGGCACAACCCAATCTGCAAGAGACCGTATCGTATGCCTCCCAATGAGTTAGCGAGTTGAAGAAACAGCTTGTATGAGTTGAAGAAGTTGGGTTTCATTAGGCCAAGTACTTCCGAATGGGGTTGTCCAAATTTTGTTTGTGAAAAAGAAAGATCATTCTTTGAGGCTATGTGTTGACTATCGGCCGCTCAATGCCGTGACAATCAAGAATAAGTACCCTCTGCCGAGAATTGATATTCTGCTTTGATCGCTTATCTAAAGCTAAGGTGTTTTCTAAGATTGACTTGAGATCGTGGTATCATCGATCGATTCGTCCCCGAAGATATACATAAGACTCGCTTTCGTTACTAGATACGGGTTGTACGAGTATCTTGTTATGTCTTTCGGCCTAACAAATGCTCCCGCATATACTTTATGTATCTTATGAATTCAGTCTTTATGCCCGAATTGGATAAGTTCGTGATTGTATTCTTGGATGACATTCTGATCTACTCGCAAATGAAGAAGAACACGCCCAAAGATCTAAGAGTTGCACTTACTGCACTAAGAGAGCATAAATTGTATGCCAAGTTTAGCAAATGTGAGTTTTGGCTAAAGGAAGTTGCCTTCCTTGGCCATATCATTTCTGAAAATGGCATATCAGTCAACCCGTCAAAGGTACAAGAGGTCATGGATTGGCAACCACCCACGTCTGTGCATGAAGTTCGGAGTTTTCTTGGAATGGCAGGGTATTATCGCCGCTTTCATTCCGTATTTCTCTAAGATTGCCAAGCCAATGACAAGTCTCGCTACGTAAAGAGCATAAGTTTGTCCGACAGAGGCATGTGAGGCGCAGCTTCCGCACCCTCGCGAGAGTTGCTAACCATCGCCCCTGTCTTGGCACGCGCTCGATATCGAGAAGCCATTTGATGTGTACCGTGATGCATCAAGACCGTTTTAGTTGTGTGCCGATGCAAGAAGGCCGAGTGATTGCTTATGCTTCACGCCGCTTGAGAAAGCATGAAGTCAACTATCCCACGCATGATTTGGAGTTAGCTGCAGTTGTGCATGCCTTGAAGATATGGAGGCACTATTTGTTGGGAAATGTGTGCAATATCTATACAGATCACAAAAGTCTCAAGTACATTTTCACCCAACCTGAGCTTAACATGAGACAACGAAGATGGTTAGAGCTAATCAAGGACTATGACTTGACAAAGGCACTATCACCCCGGCAAGGCAAACGTAGTTGCGCATGCTTTGAGTCGCAAGTCACATCATCTTGCCGTGAAGCCGTTGGTTGAAGAAAGATTCAATTTGATGCATCCCGCAGCCCCCCGCATGATATCCAAGTTCGATGTTCTCTCGACCAACAGATCATTGAAGGCCAAAAGACCGATCCCGGCATATATCACCTCAAAGAAAGAATGAAGAAGGAGTCAATTCCGCATTTCGATCGGATGACAAGTGGTGCACTTTGGTTCGACACTGCCTTGTCGTGCCGAAGGATCGAGAACTTAAGAACAAGATAATGGATGAAGCTCACCTTTCCAAGCTATCCATTCACCCCCCGAAGCAACAAAATGTATCATGATCTAAGACCTCGTTCTCGGGTGGACCAAGATGAAGAAGGAGATAGCAGCCTATGTGGCTCGATGCGATACTTGTTGTCGTGTCAAGGCCATTCACATGAAACCGGCAGGGGTTGTTAAAGCCGCTACCGCCCCTCGCTTGGAAGTGGGATGACATTAGTATGGATTTCATCACAGTCCGCCGACCACACAAAAGGGTAATGATTCAATTTGGGTAATCGTTGATCGACTAACCAAATCAGCTCACTTCTTACCCGTCAAGACTACCTACGTACCACCTCAATATGCTGACCTGTACATTGAAGAGATTGTCCGCTTGCATGGTGTACCCAAGACCATCATATTCGATAGAGGATCGCAGTTCACCGCCACTTTTGGACCCGCTTTGCATGAAGGTATGGGTACTAAGTTGCTGCACAAAGACCGCTTATCATCCCCAAACTTCAGTCGACCGAAAGACTTAATCAAGTTCTTGAAGATATGTTGAGAGCTTGTGTGCTATCTCGCTAAAGGTTCATGGGAATCTTGGCTACCTCTCGGGCTGAGTTTTCCTACAACAACAGCTATCAAGAGAGTATCAAGATGGCACCATTTGAAGCTTTATATGGCGTAAAAAGTGTAGAACTCCGTTGAACTAGGTCGAGGCGGGAAAGAAAGGAGATACTACGGTATTGACTTTGTTCCCGAAGTCAAGAGAAAGTTCGAACTATCCAAGAGCACATGAAGGCTGCGCATATCCCGACAAAAAGAGTTATGCCGACAATAGAAGAAGACCTTTGGTGTTTGAGGTGGGTGACTATGTATATCTAAGAGTCTCCCCACAAAAAGGTACCCAAAGGTTTGGAGCCAAAAGGAAGCTTGCACCAAGATATGTGGGTCCATACAAGATCCTTGAAAGAAGAGGTGAAGTTGCCTACAAATTGCAGTTGCCAGAGTCAATGAGTTCCATCTTTCCGGTCTTTCACGCCTCTCAACCGAAGAAGTGTTTGCGTGTGCCCAAGAAAGAGTCGATGAACGAGATTTGAAGCTAGCAAATGATCCGTCTATAAAGAAGAACCCGTGAGGATTGTTGATAGCAAAGAAAGAGTTACCCGGAATCGCTTGGTGCGAACTTACAAGGTTGTGGGAGCTACCATGATGATAGAGATGCATCATGGGAAACTGAGGATTACCTGAAAGAAGTTTATCCCGAATTCCATAAAACCTGGTTAGTAAACCCAAATCTCGGGACGAGATTTCTTTAAGGGGGTAGGGCTGTAACACCTCAGTGTTAAGCATGCATTAGGCACATAATTAATTAACCTTGAACCTTCATTAAGCATGGCATAAGCATCATCAAGCATTAATCTAAATGCATTGTCATTTCATGTGTTGCATTTGTTGATTTATTTAATTGCTTGCTTGATTATTAATTAGTGCATTAATTGTCTTGCAAACAACTTGATCAAGTTTGGATCCATATGCCCAGCCTTTCAAAAAAATGATTTAACAAAATTTATTGCAAAAAGATTTGGTGCATTTTGGAGCAAAAGAAAAATTATTGGAAAAATTTCCCTTTATGCCTTAAAATTCAAAATGAATTTGTATTTCAAAATTTATTGGGAATTTTGAGTTGAGCCCTAAATGAAAGTTGTTCAGTTTGAAATTCTCTACAACTTTTATTTTTGGAGCATCTCTTGAAAATACTTGCAAAATTGTCAAAAGGGTGCATTTTGGTTCAGATTCAATAAAAAAAAAAGAAAAAAAAAATTCACACCGCGAACGGGCAGGCCGAATTCGCCCGCTGCCGCCCAACGGCCCGCCTCCCTCCTGTCCGCCTCCGCGCGCCGGGCGCGCGCCGGGCGTGGCGATCATGCCGCGCCGCCGAAGCCGCCGGTACGGCACGCGTGGCGCCCGCCGCTCACCGCCCCGCCAAATGGCCGGCGACCCGCGTCCACTCCGCACCGGGCCCCGCCGCGGCCATTTCACCCTCCACTCCGCCCGAAATGGAATGCTCAGCGAGGGAGCCACTTTCGAGCGCACGCCGGCTCGCTTCGCTTCCGCCAAGCTCGCCGCCGAGCTCCGCCACCCGCCATCTCGCGCCGTCCACGCGCCCCATCACCCACCTCCACCTCCTAGCCTCGCCTTGCTCCACCCTCCGCACCAGGTAAGGGCCAATTTTGGCCATCCTTCACCGCGGCCAATGCCATGGCCTTAAGCCCGGCGGAGCTCGGGCTCGCCGGGACCGCCCGCGCACCCGCACCCTATGGCTCCTCCCTTCACTCCCTAGCGTAGCCACCGAAACCTAGTAGCCGTCAGCCACCGCACCCGCACCGAGGCAATGCGGGCGGTCCACCGGCACTCGTGCTCGCCGTAGCTCGCCGTCACCGCCGCCCGTGTCGCCATGCGCGTGGCTCGGGCTGGGTCGCCCAATCCGGCAACCAACTCTTCGGCAAGCTCCCCGTGAGTCCGCTGGCTTCAGCGCGCTCCCGCCGCTGCCGCCATCGCCGGAAAGGCCACCGGGCGATGACATGCGGGGCTGCCGCGCGACGCCGCTCGTCGCCGGCACGCCTCCGGCCGTCACTGGCGCAACCAGCACCACCGACGGGTGCGCCGTGCGATGGGGGGAGCACGTTGGTGCCACCCCCACCGCCGGGCGACCTCGCCGTCGGGGCGAGCCGCGCCGTCAATGGACGGCCCTCGCCTCGCCGGGCGACGGGTGGGGCCGGGTTGACCCCTGGCCCGCCTGGCAGCGGCACGCCGGTCCACTGGACCGGGTCCAGCCAGGCCCAACGCTCGGTTTTGATTTTAAATGTTTTCCGAAATTGTTTTAAATGTATTTGAATTTGTAGCTGGTGCAAATGGAGTCCAAAATTGGTGAAATTTATTTTGCTAGGTTTCTACCGAATAGATCTACTAGGGAAAATTATGATATGTATTTTTGGTGAATATTTTCTGTGTAGGTTTATTTAATTGCTTAAAAGGCTGAAAAATGGTTAAATGCATAGTAAATTGTATATTGCTCTGAAAAATGTGATTCTTGTTTTGTTAGTCTTGTCATGTGATGTAGTTTCTGGGAAAAATGTGTGTTATGCAGTTCCTATACAAAAATATTGGAATATGATTTAATTTAATTTCTGGGCTGATTCTTGTATGATTTTTAATAAATAAATTATAAGGAATTAGGCCCTGGTAATTTTTGGTGACTGTTCTTATGCTAAGTAGGTATAGATAAAAATATGAAATCTGTTGTTTAACACTTTTCATAGTGCAAAGTTGTTAAATGTGCTTTTCTGGCCAGTAGCTTCATCTTTTGTGTAGGCTGTTGTACTTGGTAAAATGAGATGAAAATTTTATCATGGCTCTGTTATAGCATAGTGTAGCTCCTGTAATTTTTGTAGAATTTTCTGAACTGTCTAGACAGAGGTCACAGTTCAAGCCTATTTATTCACATGAAATGATAAGTAATTGAACTAAATGATTTAATGGCTTTTGTATCAATTCTTGTGCTTTTTCAATTATGTTATGCTTGCTGGTCATGCATTGGAGCACCATGTCTGAAGTGTGATACTTGCCCATGAGTAGTGGTAGTACTCCTTGTATTCATGTTGTGCGTGTAGGCGAGTGTGTCCGCAAAGACGCCACTTTTTTTATGCACTTCTCTAAGTGTTTAGAGAAGAGGTATGCACATACTCAGAAATGAGTTAAGTTGTAGTAGAGAGGAGATATGCACCTACTCTGTCAAATAATTTATTAATCATCTTCATCCATGATCATCATACGTTGTGCATTCATGATACTTATGCACGTGCATCGCATCATACAGTTCGCAAGAGGACCTCCCTTATTCGAAATCGAGGAGAATCGTCCGAGGAACCGCAGCAAAGAAGTGCCGCAAGAGGAAGGCGAAGAGGAGGAGCTTCCGAGTGCCCGCACCACCGCGCCTCGACTTTGTGCAAGGCAAGCACCGGAGCATCTACTTACCTATGCTTTCTAACCGCCTAATTATGATTTCGATTGCTGCATTAAGTATAGGAGTTGTGTGACACCGTTGCTGCATTATATCCTTGCTTTACCTTTGATTATCCTACCTTGATACACCCCCGCTAGTCTAGGGCGAGTTTTATGCTTAGCTTGCTTAGACGGTAGAAGTCGGGTGATTTCCTGTCATCCGCGAGATAGGTGGTTACCTATGATTGATGGAAAAAGCTTATGTTGATATCATCTGGTTAGTGGCTATGGTTGATAAATGGAGACCGGACGGAGTCTTGTGGGGTTGTTGGACCATAGTGATTCCGTCTGTGTCGATTAAGGACCGCACCGTTGTTGTACCCCAAGTCATGTTGAACGCATGCCTCATGTTTAGCTGGGCCGGATAAGTCGTTCCGACCGCGAAGCCCAACACTATCCGGGCCGGTTCTCGATCCGCTCGCACCGTATTGGAGATGGATGGGGGACCACGGGGGCGCCAAGAGTAAGTCCGAGGTCCAAAGACGGGCCGGCTAAAGGCGTCGGGCGGTCCCCCCGGGTACGGTGGTTCCGCGGCGAGTCCGCGTGCTTGTCTTCCCCGGATATGTGCCATGGTGATCTGTAGCTCACCGACGGGTGAGTGTGGTTTGCATGAGGAATACCCCCGAGCTCGCAGTAGTAGTCGATTCGAATCGCCATCGTTCTCGGACAAAGAACACTTGACTTGAGCTGCACCCTCGTAGTAATGAATATGGAATGTGGTTAATGATGATGATGGGTTAAGCTGAGGTTTATAATTATAGATACTACTTGCTTGATTAATCTTGACTAATATACTGCCATGATGAATAGTATAGCTGCTCACCTAGCATAAATAGGAATGATTAAGCTGAGCTATCACTTTAAATGTTACTACTGCTTTTCCGCAAAAAGAGTCAAGCTATCCTCTGATAAAGCCTGTCATCCTCCTTGGAGTCTTTTACTTTTGAGTCAGTCGGGTAAGTCTAGCTGAGTACCTTCTAGTACTCAGGGTTTTTCCCGCTTGTTGTTTTTGTGCAGACGGGCATACCTACCACGGGTATTGCGAGACCTATCTTTTCCCCAAAGGACTAGAAGGCCTTGGGCAAGGTTACTCTTAATATTCTCCCCAACCGCTTTTTTTGATGGATAGACTCGGACCGGCAATCGTAATAATCTTTAAATGTGTGAGTTGGATTGAGTTTTCAAAACTATCTTGTTTCCGCTATTTTGGGGTTTGAAGAACTTGGTTTGTAATAACTTTATTTCCGCACTCTGATGTTGTTTAACTATTTGCGAAATGTTGTAACATGCGAATGGTGACGCTAAACTTGTACGATCTTGGTTGATGATGTTTGGTTTGAAATCCTTCGAGATTTCCGGACTACCGGGTTTATAAAGGCTTAAGTGTGACAATTGCTTGCTTAGCGAGTGATTTTTCACTTATGCTTTTATAAATTGGTCGGTTCTCATTACATTTCTCGACGCGAGTAATTGGATTACCATGCCCTGAGCTGTGCGAATTTTGTAGAGAGGCGGAAGAGAGGGTGCTCGGTGGACGGGTTGCATGAAAGTGGAGTGGTGCAGCGGGCAGGGGAGGGCTTGGCATGGCATGAATCAAGTCGGGGTGGTGTCGGATGGTTAGACGACTTGATGGCGAAGCTGTGGATGCGATGAATCGACTCGATTTGACCTTTCCCTGCCAGAATTAATGGCACGCTCAGGCGGTGGGGTGATGGAGGCTGTGCTCGGCACGACGTTCTTCAAGCCGAGGCGTAGGACAGCAACCGGACGTTACTCCGAGGCGACGGCACCGAGCAGCGGAGTGAAGGCGAGGCAGGGGACGTCCAATCGTCCAGCGATCGGACCCAGCGGAGCAGTGGCGTGCGGCGTTGGTGCGGAGCTGTGCGCGGCCCGCTCACGCGAGGGGTGAGCCGCGGGCGGTGGCGCAGTGCGCCGTGACGCCGATCGGTCATCGGGCGCCGCCGCCCGGTGCTCCAAGGCATGCTTCGCAAAGACGGCACCGCGGGCACGGTGTGGTGCAGCAACGGACCGGGCCCTTTGGCGCGCCTCGACGTTGCACGAACGTGGTGACTGCGGCCAGGCGACAGGAAGGCCCGAGCAGAGCTGATGCATGAATTTTAAAGCGATCACCAAGACCAATCTAGCTTGAACACAGCCAAACCAACTAGACGAAACTCAAGAGGGCACTTAAGCCTACCAGACATGGCATCCTACTCGGGCTATGCCCGACCAGGGAAGAAACTATGGACATGCCAATCTAGGTTTGTCAGTGATGTTGCTGAGCTCGGCCAGGGTGTGAACAAGGTCAAGGCAGTGAAGCTTTAGGGCTTTTAGTTCAAGGTTTTCGGCACTTACAAGCTGGATACCTCCCAAACCAACTTGACCAATCTAAAGAGGGTTCATTAGGCTACTAACCAGGGCTGTAACATGGCACCACTACTAGCTAGATTTTACTAAAATCACTTACCAACATAGCACTGTCAATTGATTTCCAGACTTAGGGAAAAAAACTAAGTCCTGAGCTGAAATTTAATTCAGATTGGATTTCTGAGCTGCTGGTAAATCTAATTAATGAAATTATTTTTTTCAGTGGAACAAGTTGCGTTGTAATCTACAAACTGTATACTTCAAACTCATTTTGGTGATACATACATGTTCTATATTAATTTTGCTCAATAAAAATTGATTTTAATCCTTACTTGATAAAAGGAGCTATAGAAGCTAACTTTCATTCAGCATTTTTAATGGCCTGTTCAAGTTACTAGTAATTGTTTCCATACTCAACCACATGCATTAGCACATAAACACGATGCTCACAAAATGATTTGACAAGCGGTTAAGCGTGTAACACCAGGGGTGTTACATGACTTCAAAGACCTGTACTACCTACTACGTCGGGAGGATCTTGACGTCTCTCTTGTCACCTTATTTGCACTGTAAGTTCACCACCACCTTCACACTTTTGTTGCATCGACGATGGTACTTTAGGAAGAATCTACTACTATTTGGCATGCCTTCTTATCCTTGCAGGATGCAGGCCCATATATGCAAGCGGCTAGGCATAAATGTCGTATACGCCTCTCCGATGCATATTACTGAGAGAATCATCGCGGGTTATGAGGTGCCAGATGATCATCCCAACTTAGTGAATTTGACATCGGAAGCGAGAGCTCTTGCTCGGAAAAAAGCAGCAGACATTTCGAGGGGTAATGTGGGAATGTATCTCAAAAGATGCATGAAGGCGGTCGGTGAAACCGGTTGTCTCCCGGCCGCCCACCGCCTTCGGGTTAGTCTAAAGGATATACTTGTATTCAAAAGTTTGGGGACATTCACTTTCCATGTTTTGATATTCAAAAATCTATATTGTTTGAATGGTGCAGCCGAGGCCTTGTGGGCCACTGGATTACTTTCTTAATCTATCCTTAGGACGGAAGGGCCTGTATATTGGACTCTTTGTACACTCTAAAGGAAGGCTACATGGAGTTCGAAAGGGTATTGAAATTGTAAGTTACTTTACCTATCCCATTACATGTGACTTATGTTTAATTTGGCACTGACCTATATGTCATGCGTTTACACAGTGCTTATAAGTACTTGGAAGACCCCGAATGTGTTGATCGTAGATCGGAGGAGAAGAAGCTGAAGAACAAGCATAAATTGAAAATCAGGCGCAACTTTCCGGTATGTGTGTACCTGAAGCCATGCTTTTCAAGTATTTGTTCTTGCTCTATATGGTTGTAATTCATTGTATAATACATTTTGTGCAAAGGCGCGAAACAAACCTATGGATCAAATTTATGTGGATTCTTCGTTTGCGAACACCTTAGAGAGTGCCCCGAATTTAGCAACACCTGGAAGGTTCTGAAGACGGCGATGAAGAAACAGGACCCAAAAGAAATAGGAGACAAGCAAAGACACCCAAACTGTAAAGTGACATAAAGTAAGTTTATCCTGCAGGATTGCGTACTTGAAGGGGGGTAATGCGTTCTTTAATATGGAAAGCGATTATGCACTCGACGAGAAGTATGAGAAGATCAGAAACTGGCACACCAAGCTCCGGATCCAGGATTACAATTTCGCAGACATCTTCTTAGATGACAACGAGGCTTATCCTTAGGAGAAACACGACCGATCAGCCTACCTGGCTAAAAAATAGCTATATAGGTTAGCAGAGGAGAAACAATACTAGAAGAAGTTTTAATTCGTATCTACGTAGATTAGCTTGTGGTGACTTTTGAATGATAAACTAATCAGTATGTATATATGTGGTTTCTTTTTATGTTTAATTGCTCGGTTTCAAATTTGAATTCAAATTTCAGGATGTACGTAGATTAGCTTGTGGTGACTTCTCGAATGATAAACTAATGATATCGGTTTGTATATATGTGGTTTTAAATTTGAATTCAAATTTCAAATACAGAACGTAATTTTTTTTAATACTGTAAATTATTTACTGTGACGGTGGACTTGTAAGGCCCGCCACGGTTGATGTCTTAACCGTGGCGGCTACATTCAAACAAGCCGCCACTTGTTAATACATTAACCGTGGCGGCATGGTTAAAGTAAACCGCCATCGAAAAAATTTTAACCGTGGCGGGGGTTCCACCGCCATGGTTAATAGTTGATTAACCGTGACCTTTGTTCGGTGGCGGTTAAGAAAACCGCCACCATTAATGTATTTCCACCGCCACCATTAAAATTTCTGTAGTAGTGCCATTGGAGCGCCCGGTGCAGCTCTTGAGAGGCGCTTCGCCGAGCGTTGTTTTCGCTGCCTCGCCTCCGACCACCAAGTCGCCAAGTGCCAGGATCCATCCATTTGCATCATCTGCGGGGAGTCGGACACTTCACCCGTTCCTGCCCGTCTCGTCGGCCGCGCCAAGACCATCTCCGCCCACCTCCGTGCCCGTCTCACCTTTCCCCCAGATAACACTCACAGCCACGTCGCTTTCCCCCCGCTCCCAAATCCTGCCCACCCTACTGACATGGAGGGCTACCACTCCAACGCTCGAAAGGTGGTCGACGACATCACCGTGGCGCTGTCCGCAGTCTCCATGGAGGCAAAGCAGGTCAAGGCGTGGCTCTCCGACGCACAGGCCGAGCTGGAGGCTGCCAACACCGAGTACGACCGGCCCGAGGCCTGCTCCAGACGCCGAGGCGTAGCTGAGGTCGGCCGATTGGGTCAACGCTACTCGCCGCCGAAGGACGCCGCGCCGGTGGCGCCTGTGGAGAGGGCGCGCCGCACGCGCGCATCGGGCCGCGGAGGAGGCTGGTCACCATTGCGCGAGGGGAGAGCGCCGACCCTGCCACGTAGAGCCAAGGCGCCGGGCGACGAGATCTCCGTGCCGCGATACGCTACTGAGCAAGCGGTCAAGGAGGCCAACGCGGCCGCCGAGGTAGAAGCGCCGCCGCGACTTCATCAACACCTTGCACCCCGTCGGCCACCATTCATCGGATACCACTACGGTGGGTGGTCTTGCTTCGCCTCCTATGAGCCCGCGCATGTCCGTTCAGGATGAATTGGAGCCGGAGCAGGCTGAGGGATCCCCACCTCGTGTCTAGGTTGACTACCCCAAAGAACCCGGAAGATGCAGACGGAGGTGGCCCTGCCACACCAGCTATTGATGATGGAGCGCCTCACACAACGGCCACGATATCGACTGAGGACTTCATCGCTGCATTCAAGAAGCCGCTCACAATGCCTGTCTTGTCATCGCCTCCACGGCTGCGGGTAACCCGGGCAGCCAGAGAATGGGCGGGGGAGCTAGACGACTCGGAGCTCGTCCTGTAGCACCCGGACTCAGGGATTAATAGGATTAATATCATACTCATACCAACAAGTTGCAACTTCTTTTCCGAAAATCCATCTAAAAAAACTCTAAAGTTAAGCGTGCTTGGCTCGGAGAAATCTAGGGATGGGTGACCGACCGAAAAGTTTTTCCCGGGTGCGCATGAGTGAGGATAAAGTGCGCAGAAAAGACTGGTGTTGGTCTGTGAGAGTAGTATTAGTCCTATTAAATGACAGCATAGCACGTGCGTTGGCACTGGACACACAGACGTGGCCAAAAGAGGAGGTTTCTGGCCTAGAGTTGATCGATGGGGACATCGATCTCTTAAGGGGGCGAGGATGTAACACCCGGACCCAGAGCTTAATAGGATTAATATGATACTCATACCAACAAGTTGCAACTTCTTTTTCGGAAGCCCATCTAAAAAAAACTCTAAAGCTAAGCGTGCTTGGTTTGGAGAAATCTTGGGATGGGTGACCGACCGAGAAGTTCTTCCCGGGTGCGCATGAGTGAGGACAAAATACGCAGAAAAGACTGGTGTTGGTCTGTGAGGGCAGTATTGGTCCTATTAAAGCTGTCAGATATAAGCGGGTCCGACCTTAAGGAGGCGGGACGTTACTGTTAACACTGGATTTTGGTAAAGACCAATGACAGGTGGGCCGATTCGGTAAAATCTATGAGAAAGCAGAAATCCAACGCGTTCGGCAAATGAGCGTGCGGTCGGCTAACTTTGAGCTATTCAGCAAACGTATGTGCAATTGACTCTGGGTGATTCGGCAAGCATTGGTGCGGTCGGCTATCTTTGAAGACAGTGGCTCCATTCGGGAAGCGAAAGGTGGCAAGCAAGAAGCCGAATAGAAGGAGAAAAGCGATGATCAAGGACTCCGAGGAGAATTATAGCAAGAGTCTCGCCATACTTTTGAGTTACCTTTAACATATTATGTACGTCGTAATCTCTTAGGATTCATGTTATGTCCAGGGTATAAATATAGACCCTCAAACATTGTAAAGGATATACACAATCAAATCAATACAACCGGCCACGTGCCACGTTTCGAGTCCCTTTTGTCGTGTCGTCGAGTTCTTCGAGAGGAGCCAATCGATCCGTCGACCTCCGTAAGTTCCGGCAACCTTGCTATCATGTCTAGTATCATGCGGTGGATTTAGATCTTGATGCAAGTAGTCTTGTTCGTCTCGATGGGATGGCCGTGCGGCAGGCGTCTACTTGATGGTCAAGAAGTCTTTGCTTATGCTTTGTCTATCTCGACTAGATGGCCGTGCGGCAGGCGTCCGCTTGATAGCTCAGCGAGGCAAGATAGTTATCGATTCTTGGTTAAATCGTGAGTCGTGCGGCAGGCTAGGATCTGGCTCAAGGATTAGTTATCGGCTCTATTAGATTTGGCAAGATCTAGTAGATTCATTAAGTTATCACGTGTTGCATGACTTTAATATTTTATTTATTTGTAACACTCTTTTGCCCAATCTAGATTTGATCGGTTTCGGCTTCTTATTTTATAGATCTATTTGCTCTCTAATGTTCTTTACTCTTATATTATCATGACAAATAGATCGTATGCTTACGTAGCAGAATTGAATCAATCTAGATTGTTACATGTTGCGGGTTCTTGCATGTTAGAAACGCTTAGACTTTGATAGGATCGGGTATCGTGCGGCGGATGCAGGTCTTTGATTAGTTTAGTCGTGATAATTTGTATGTTCCTTCTTCATGGACCCCGAGTCGGCTTTGTATTGCCGAGCTTGGTTATGCTTCAATTCGTAGTTAACTTTCACTTGTTCAAACATGTCTTCTCATACATGCATGTTCGGCAATCAATGCATTACGTGTTTCACCCTCATATTAGCCGAATGAATCGTATGCATGATTGGCGAGCAGCTTCTATAGCTGTATGTCGTCGTAAGTGGCCCGGGCCGTATATACGGAACTGTCTGCGGTCTCATCCGACACGTTCCGATTTTGTATTTAACAGTTTCTTTGTCCCTTGTCGGTTTTTTTCAGGTCAAACCCGGCCGCACGCTTCGGATCTCCAAACCGTGCGGCTGTCCGATTGAAGTCACGCTTTTTTCGACTTCTTTGTGTGCTTGGCGCGAGGTGCGGCGATTTTGTGCCAACACACTTTTTTTGGCACGCCCGGTGGGACCATCTCTGATTCAAGATGTCGGACGTCAATAACAATCATGTTCGGGCGTGACGCTGGATGAATTGCCGGACCCATTGAGAGCTACGGTGGAGCAAGCATGCGAGCAATACAAGCATAAATGCTTAATGTCTTTCTCCAAGAACAAGAGCAACAAGGTTTTTTCGAAGCGGTCATTGCCAAGGGTTCTTCTTGCACATCAAACTGATTGCTCAAGAGGAAGAAGCTCAAAAGGTATCGATTTGGTCCATAAAGCCTTGGCGATACCATCGGGAACCACAACACGGCCTTTCTAAATACTTTCCGAGTAATCATGGCTAATACCTTCGGCCAAGCTGGCGATAAGTATTTTGAAGAGGGTGTGGGACCAATTCGTGGACCCGGTGCTTTTCAACATTCCAAAGTATCGAGAGAAGCAAACCGAAGATGAAGGAACATCACGGGATTAACAAAGATGAAGTAGAGACTCATGAAAAGCAACCACCTCCTACTTATGGCCAAGTGACATTTGGCACTCTTGAAAAGAGTACCGCAATCTGCATACAAGATATCTCCGGCATCAAACAGGTTACAAAGGAACATGTATGGGGATGGATATCATGAGTTCACGACTATCTTACTGCTCTAGATGCTCTACCGAATCCAGGATATAGAAGTGCAACAGGGATACCATCTGGAGGGCAGGCACGTGGAACTCCGAAGACAGACATTGACATAATCATGCAGAGGATGGCTGATATGATGCAACATCAGTTCGGCCTAAAGCCAAAGAATCAATCCTATTCATACAAGTCTGCATACCCGAGAATGGTATAACGGGGTTGCACTACCGGCAAGGGTGAAGCCACCAACGGACTTAACCAAATTTTAAGTCGGGGATGATACAAGTACCACGAGCATATTAGCCGATACCTACGATACGACTTGGGGAGGCGTCCACAGACGAAGCTTGGAGGATTCGGTATTTTCCATTGTCTCTCACAGGCCCCGGCTTTCACCTGGTTTACTTCTCTACCAGGTGATTCTATTGGTACTTGGGCAGAACTTGAGCAAGTTTCATGCTTATTTCTTCACGGAACTCTTGAAAAGAAGGCTGGTAGACCTTACCGGTTTAAGGCGAGAAAGCTAATGAGACACCACAAGAATATCTTCGCAGATTCGGAGAAACTAAGAGTCTTTGCTTCTCGCTGAATTTACCAGACGATCGGTTACTGGAATAGCAATAGCGAGGGATCTTTGCCGAATGTCGAGGGGAGAAGTCTGTTCGGCATGGAATTTGATGATCTCGGTCAACTTCGCTCGGAGATTAGCTGTCATGAGTAATCAGGCTCGGGGGTTTTGAAGGGATAACCGCTATCGGAAGGGTAATGTTGCTAGTGAGATGTATCGAGTTTCTGGAAGAAGCAACTGAGTGAGAGGATGAAGATGAAATAGCTGCGGCCGAGTTGACTTAGGATAAAGAGCCTACCCAAGTAAGTCGGCGGTGGCTGAAACAACAAAAGGGACTTATGATTTTGATGTGTCCAAATCGGATAAACTTTTTGATCTGTTGGTGAGGGAAGGACGCATCAAGCTACGAGAGGGGCATCCCATGCTACGCCCGAAGGGGTGAAAGATAAGAGATATTGTGGTTATCATAACACTAATTCTCACTCCATCAATGATTGCCGAGTGTTTAGAGTTCGGATTCGAGAAGGCAATTCGGGAGGGACATCTGAAATTTGATGGCAAGATGAAGATTGATGGCAAACCTTTCCCTCGAGAACATGATTTCTTTCTCTATCGGAATGGTCTCTGCAGATGACCCTAAAGGCAAGGGAAAGATGAAAGTGTTGACATCGAGAAAGAGCTCGAGAAAAATGGTACTTGTAGACCCCAACCCGACAGATTCTTCTTTGTAATTGAAAGAAAAAGTTCGGTTCAAAAATAGCCGAACCAAAAGAGGTGAAACATCCGGGCCAAGGGTGACATCACGAATCTTCTTTGAATAAATGGCGAGAGGCAAGAAGAGCAAGAATATTATGAAGAACAAAAGTTCTTAGAAGAACGGTGGAGATATGAAGAAGAGATGTACCACCGAGAACAAGAAGAACACATGAGGGAACTAGAAACAGTCTCATTGGGGTTGTTCATTCTTTAAGCATTGTTGGAATGAAGGCTTGAAGCTGCACTGCTAGAAACAATTGCCCGAAATGCGGTGATCGATATTATGGCTACAGAGCAATCTCGAGTCAACCACCGACCAGTCCATGAAAGACTTGGAGTTCAATTTCACGAGGGCGATCGGCGTATAAAATTAAATGACTTTGATCATCGGAGGAAGAGATTCGCGGATCAGCATTGGGTTCATCCCGAAAAGGAGTACGATGAGGAAGGAAATACTCATGGATATAGATGGCGAAAAAGGGCAATGGTGCCCTCGGGGGTTGAGAAAAAGTCGAGAAGAGAAGAGTGCGGCGGTTGAGAAATAAAGAGCTGGAGCAGGCTGCTGCGAAGAGAAGAAGGAATGGCGCCCAAAGAAGAAATCCGATGAGAAGGGTCCTTGGGGTGATGCATGCATGGCTTTCTTCCTCCCATCGAAATTCATAGCTCGACAATCAAAAGTACAAGAGGAGATTTACTCGATTTCGATGAAAGTGAGTTTCAAGGATCTAATGGCTCGGCTTATACTAACACGACAAGCAACTTTTTTACAAGCCGGCCAAACATCGTCACTTGAAACCGCTTTACGTGAAAGGATACGTCAATGGGAAGCCTCGACCAAGATGTTTGTTGATGGAGGAGCTGCTATCAATATAATGCCATATTCCACGTTTAGAAAGCTCGGGATGACGGATGAAGATTTGCTTAAAACCGACATGATCCTTAGAGACTTTCTTGGCAATCCTTCGACACTCGAGGAGCTGTGCATGTTGAGTTGATGATTGGGTCTAAAACCACGATCACTACGTTCTTCGTCATTGACGGCAAGGGGGCATACAGGTTTGCTTCTTGGGAGAGACTGGATTCATGCTAATTGCTGTATTCCTTCAACCATGCACCAAATCCTTATTCAATGGATAGGGGATGACGTGGAGATCATACATGCCGATGATTCGGTAAGTGTGGCTGCTTCGGAGCCAGCTTCTTGGGAATATGATGGTGTTGATTGTTTCTCGGCAAAGTATGGAAAGAAGGTCCTGTAATGTATTTAACAAGGATCAACGGCCGATCAAAGCGATCGGCTCGAACAACAATTTTGATGGGTAACCCAATCGATGGCAACAAAGGAAAGTTGGGACACGGTTTTATGTCGGCCGACAAATTAGAAGAGATAAATGTTGGCGATGATTCCAAATCAAGGCCGATGTACATTAGTGCAAATTTGAATCCAGAATATAGAGAACAATTAGTAAATCTTCTTAAGGAGTTTAAAGATTGCTTTGCTTGGGATTATCTGAGAGATGCTGGACTAGATCGTTCTATTGTTGAACATCGATTACCTATTAAGTCGGGGTATCGACCCTATAAACAACCTCAGGAAGATCTATAAAGAAGAGGTACTTGGCCGATGTGAAGAAGGAGATTGAAAGGCTATTGGAAGCAAACTTCATTCGGCCGTGCGGAGTGCACGATTGGATTTCGAATATAGTTCCTGTTTACAAGAAGAATGGGAAGATGAGAGTTTGTATAGACTTGAGAGATCTTAACAAGGCCACTCCAATGGATGGGTATCCGATGCCAATTGCCGATTTGTTAGTAGACGCAGCGGCCGGGGTATGAAGTCATTAGTTTTATGGATGGTAATGCTGGCTATAATCAGATCTTCATGGCAATAGAAGATATTTCAAAAACGGCTTTTAGATGCCACGGCCACATTGGTTTATTTGAATGGATTGTAATGACGTTTGGATTGAAGAATGCCGGTGCAACTTATCAAAGAGCCATGAATTACATATTTCATGAGTTGATCGGCAAAATTGTGGAGATCTACATTGATGACGTAGTAGTCAAATCTAAAGACTATGAGAGACACTTAGGCTGATCTAAGAAGAACTTTGGAATGCACTAGAAAACATGGTTTGAAGATGAATCCAAACAAATGTGCTTTCGGAGTGTCATTTGGTGAGTTCTTGGGATTCCTTATTCATAAAGGAGGAATTGAAGTTGGAAAAAAAGCATGGAGGCAATAGATAAAGTTGTTCCCCCAACTAATCTCACGAAATTACAGTCCACTGCTTCGGCAAGATCAATTTCGTAAGAAGGTTCATTTCAATTTATCGAGAGAGAATCTTGCCCTTTTCTCCATTATTAAAGCTCAAGAGGAATCAAGAATTTGTATGGGGTGACGTGCAACAAAAGGCTTTTGATGAAATTAAAGAATACATGAAGGCACCACCGGTTTTGGTACCTCCACAACTTAACAAGCCTTTCAAGTTGTGCGTGGCGGCCGATACCCTAACGATAGGATCGGCCCTCATGCAAGAGTATGAAGGGAAGGAGCGAGTCATAGCTTATCTTAGCCGAAAATTTGTTAGACCCGAGACAAGATATTCGGCTATGGAAAAATTGTGCTTATGTGTGTATTACTCATGTACTAAGCTTCGGCATTATTTATTAAAAGCCGAATGCGTGATTATTTCAAGTCATGATGTGATCAAGCATATGTTGTCAATGCCAATTTTAAATGGAAGAATTGGCAAATGGATTTTAGCTTTGTCGAATTTGATTTAAAATACGAATCGGCAAAAAGCGGTGAAGGGTCAAATTATTGCTGATTTTATTACGCAACATCATGACCTTAGCACCCGATATAGTAGGCATTGTACCTTGGACTCTATTTTTCGATGGTTCATCCTGCGGCAAAAGGTGGGGGCGGCATTCTATTAGTTTCTCCACGAGGGAATAACTTTTGAGTATGCTATTCCCATTGAATTTCATGTGACTAACAATCAAGCAGAGTATGAAGCATTGCTTAGAGGGCTTCGGCTTCTCATAGAAATAAAAGCCGTTGCTGTTGAAATCTTTGGAGACTCTGAGCTGGTGATCAACCAGTTGATTGGCCAATATGAGTGTAAGAATGACGCGCTAAGAGAATACTATGAGGAATGCCGGGAACTTTTAAAAAGCTTTCGGGTAGCAACCTTGCATCATATCCCTAGGGGGCATAATGAAGAAGCAAATAGGTTGGCCCAAATTGCTTTTGGATATCGTGAAAATCAAGAAGTCTTCACTATAGGAGAGAATATTCCGATCTTTGAGCAGGTGGTTGGCGATTGGAGGCATGAAATCATCAAATATCTGAAGGATCCATCGCGAGAAAGTTACCCGGAAGCTCGGTACAAAGCCCTTAAGTTCGTCCTTCTCAATGATCACTTGTATTACAAATCTATAGATGGAGTATTGCTCAAGTGTCTAAGCCAAGAAAAGAGGCCGAGAAAGGTGATGTATGAAGTGCATGAAGGATTATGTGGTGCACATCAATCGGCTTACCGAATGAAATGGATAATTCGGAGAACTGGTTATTTTTGGCCAACTATCTTTGGAAGATTGCTTTGACTATTATAAAGGATGTCATGATTGTCAAAAATTTGGCAATATTCAAAAGGCTCCAGCATCTGTTATGAACCCAATAATCAAACCTTGGCCATTTAGAGGATGGGGCATAGATTTAATTGGTCGAGATACATCCTCCTTCTAGCAAAGGACATTTAAGTTTGTGCTCTTGGCCCGCATGGATTATTTTACCAAGTGGGTCGAAGCTATTCCTTTGAAGAAAGTTACATCGAGAAAATATGATCGGTTTTGTTAAAGAGCATATAATTTATAGGTTTGGGATCCCTCAAACTATAACAAGCGATCAAGGAACCCGGTTTACTTCTTGAATTTTGCGACTTTGCTTTGCCGAAGACATGGGGATCAAAAGCTGTATAATTCTTCTCCTTATTATGCACAAGCCAATGGGCAAGCGAAGCATCAATAAGATTATGATCAAGATCATTCAAAAGAAGATTGATGAGAAACCAAAAGAGATGGCATTCGGTTCTCAATGAAGCATTGTGGGCTTATCGGATGGCTTGTCATGGGTCAACTCGAACATCTCCTTATGAATTGGTTTACGGGCATCATCTTTGTCTTACCATGGGAATTGCAATCGGGTTCAAGAAGAGTTATGTTGCAAAAAGATTTGGAAAAAAGAAGATTATACAAATTTGATGATATATGAATTGGAAGATTTACATTTTATTCGTCTCAAGGCATTGGAAAATATTGAGAAGAATAAAATACGTGTTGCCCGTATTATAACAAGAAAGTTAGAGAAAAAGCAATTCTTGGAAGGTGACCTGGTTTGGAAAACTATCTTGCCGATTGGATCGAAAGACAGGGGCATTCGGCAAGTGGTCTCCAAATTGGGAAGGGCCCTTTCGGGTAGAAAAATGCGTGCACGGCAATGCATATATTTTGAAGACTTTGTTTGGGGAAGAATTTACGAGCTATCAACGGACGATATCTTAAAAAATATTACCCCATATCGAAGTTGGTTCGTAAAGAGAATTTGAATCAAGCGTAGATGAGATAACATCGCCTTTAGTGAAAAAAAATATGAAGTTGGTAAATAGCCGATCGATTAGTGTAAGCCTTCGGTTCAAAATATAACCGAATGATCTTATGTTGACCTCAACATTACGGTTGGTTGGTTTATCGGGAAAAAGAAAAGATGAGATCTGAATGATCTTTTGCTTTCGGTGACTCGTCAAATCGTTTGTGGCGTAAGACTAAGATCTAATCGACTAAAGTGATGTCACTTTGCATTCGGAAAAATCACTCAAGAACTGCTTCGAATCGAGAGAGGACACTTGAAGACATTCATTTGGCAATCAACACAAGATCATAAACAAGACACATTCTCGGAAGATGATTTCATTATTCACGAGATCAATCCCTAGTTACAAACTACTCACGGAACAACTTATTAAGAACAGTTGGGGATTGGTGGATTCGGCAAGAGGCGATAGCATGGTCCCCGTAGAGCTCCATTGCTCCTCGATGTCCTCCACCTCGTGAGGATGACCTCTGCAAAAAGCCAACGGCCTGAACAGAATAGTCCTCATTGGTGCGAGAGGACATCGCTGCCGGCCGAGGGACACGCCAAGGTGGACACCTTGGATGACGGCACGATCAACACGGCCATCCATGGCATCGGGGCGTGCCTCGGGAGTTTCTCCACAGGGCATTCACCTTGTCGGCCGCCCGGGTCATTTCTTGCCCTTCAACCGATCGTTCTCCGCGAGAGAGTCTTTGAAAGATGAAAAGTTAATCGATACAGCGAAGAGGATTGAGAGAAAAAAAAATCTATGTGAGGATACCGAACCCGGTGATGGCGTCGCGCGAAGCGCTTCTTGCTGATCCTCCCATTCGGCTGCGCAATGCCGAACTGCTTGGAGACGTCGCCCGGCTCGGTCGGGGCTTCATCCCTTTCCTTGCGGAACCGGGCGCCTCCTCATGAATGTACAAAGGGTCCTCGCCCTCGATTCCGCCCGGACCCCAAGGGTTGGCGTTGTATGAGTTGTCGGACTCGGAAGAGCTCGGCGAACTCGAAGAACCGGAGACAGACACCGGTTGGGCTGGAGGTGCCGGTTGAGTCACCACCATTGGGGGCAGCGGATGGTATTGCCCGTGATGACTCGCGGCTTTGAGGAAGAGGAAGAACCGAAGGGGGTTAGAAGATGAGCAGTGAGCAAGAACACACGAAGATGGCAGATTGATTTTACCCATGGCGTTGCCGGCGTCGCGCCCTGCTCCCTACTCTTCTCCCTCCCTCGGGGCGCTTCCCATGGTCACCGGCGCTCGACATTGGTGATTTGGAGGTGGGGTTTTTTCTTCCTAAAGGTTTCGGCGAGAAGATGAGAAGATGATGATGAATGCTAACCGGCGATGGTGGTGGAAGCCGGAAGGGGCTTTATTTATAGGCCAAAATGGAGTTAAGTGGCGCCGCGACTCGGAGTATACCAAACGACAAAGTAGGGTTTACTTCTCTTTTGGGCCGTTACCGGGGCCCGGCCAAGCTTCGGCTAAATCGAAAACGGCGGTTCGGAGGAATCGACTAATCTTCTGATCGGGAAATCGAGAATGATGGCCGTCTGTCTATTCGGGAAGCTTAAAAACATTCGGCTATGTCATCGGTCGGACAAGAATGGAAAAGACCAAAAGCACAACAAGGAATACACAATTGTTTAAAAATCACGGTGTGTTACAAGCCGAATGTTTTTTACTCATTTAAAACAGTTTGATTGCGTCTATGACATCATCTCTAATTCGGTGACTTCTTCTAGCACCTTCTTGTCATCGTCCTCGAAACTCGGATTACGGTAAGCTTTGGTTTTTGATCTGGCGATGCTCCTTGATGACGGATGATATCTTTGTTTTGGCTGCATCTATAGAGTTCGGCAAGGTGGCAATTTTATCTTTGTGAGATTGGATTCTCACATTCAATTGAGCCAATTGAGCTTCCAACCTGGCCTTTTCCTCCTCCATGGCTACCGTTCAGGTTCGAGTTACCAAAGACTGCTTAGCGACTGGATCTGAAGTGCAGTTCTTTAACTTGATGCTTTTTCGTCGATTATCATTTTGCGAGAGCGGCTCTAGAGGCTATGTTCTGTTTGCTCTCGACCTTGCCAAGGTGATCATCAAGATGAGTTGCAGATTCTAGAGACCTTGAGAGTTGGAGGGGATATCTTGGTCAATAAGCTCAACCGGTTCTCTTATCTGGTGCATCTTGAACAAGAGCATTTATATCTTTGGCCCGATAAGAGGGATATCTCCTTTAGCCGAGCTTGGTTCTCTGGCGATAACCTCTGGCTGAGAAGTAGCCTCTTCACCACCCTCATTAATGTACTCTTCAATGGTGAAAGAGTAGGCGGCGATCGGCTTAGCATCATCCTTTAAGAAGGAGAACCATTAGCCGATTGATCAGAATTATTTGAGAGATCAATAAAATAAAGTATTACCTTTTGTGCGAAAGCTTCTTGAGGTGATTCTGTCTGGCTTGATTGAGGGCTTAGGCTGGATGCCCAGAGAAGATGAACTTGAAGCCTTGATGAGGGAAGATCATACGCTATGTCATCAAGATATCATCTGAAAATAAAGTAATGAGATGCAAAGTGCGATAGATAAACCTTGGCGAGAAGAAAGAAGGAAAAATATGTAGAAAACATTATTACCAATATGACCAATAGCCTCATGAATTTCTGCACTATCAATAGAAGCATGAGGAGGAGATTCTTCTGCCATTTTATCCAGGGAATGATCTGCGCTTCGAGTATCAAGTAGCAAAATCAGTTCATTTGGTGCAAAAAAGGGAACAATCGAGTTAAGAAGGTAATCACCTGTATGGCCAGTGGACTCTTGAATTTCTGCATCTTCCTCTTGGGTTTCAACATCTTCGGGGAGCTTGAGAAGATGTTTCGGTAATTCTCAACGCATTGGCTGATTTTGAAGACGCGACACTGTGGTGAAAGAAAATATATAATAAGTAAAATAAGCCCCATCATGGTTCGAGAACAAAATGACCAAGAGTATACCTTGGGAGAGAGCTTAGCCTTCTTGGATCTTGTTCTTACGGGCACATTAACATCTACTGCTTGATCCGATAATAGCTTTCCTCTTGCCTTCTCCTTTCGAAGAAGAAGCTGCACCCAGAGCTCTTGGTGTTTTCATGAGGGTTGCCGGGGATGGAGCATTAAAACCTAAAGGCGGGGGATGGGTCCAGCTTGGTAATATTGGACTACTTGTGAAGGAGGGGTAGGCTCGGGATCACGCAAAAAAACATTACAATACTGAAATTTAAAACAAAGTCGGGAAAAAAGGTAATTGTGAGTATGAAGAAAGTTACCTCACTTTGTCGAGAATCAAATTGAGCATACAAATCTTGACACAAAGGGTGCACTGATATGTTAAAAATATGGGCACGCCACTCTTGCCACCAAGAGGAAAACAAAGGATGAGCAGCTTCTATTAATCCCAAAGGTAAGGGCATGAATTCAGCGGCAGATCCCATCCAAGCTCAAAAACCCTTTTGGCCTCCATTTCATCTCCTATTCTCTCTCTCTGGGCCTTATGATGGTTGAGAAAAAAAACAGTCTTGGGGCGGTTGCCCACAACCTAATTGCTGGCAAACATATTTGGGTTATAAAATTCATAAGATGGATTCAGCAATCTCCCATGGTGAAACTTCTGCGGGCAAGACACGGGGCTTAATGAAAGAATTGAAGATCTTTGTAGCAACCCTATGCGAGCGGCCAGGACTCATAGCTGAATTTGCAAGGCGAGTCAAAAGTGTCACTTTCTCTATAAAGGGAGCCATATCACATGATTGAAGCCCTTAAAGAATAGCTTGAATAGATGGCCAAGATCTATATCAATGGTGATGGCAGCTGCTGCTTCTCCATAAGTTTGACAGGCCTTCTCTTTCACTTGGCCGTCCTCATCATCATTGACAGAAGGAAAACCCAAAGTGTTAAGGTCCACGGAGACTATCTGGTGCATGTACAATTGTAGCCACATCTGCACAAACCACCAGGGACCATTTACACAATGAATTTCCCCATGTTGGCCTTGTCCCGAACAATGATCGATGCATCATGTGATAGACGACTCCCGAAGATATTTGCCCGGAGGAATTAAAGTTCCTGCGGCCGGCTCCTCGGCCATCACCATGTGATTGAGGGTTGGCTCATTGATTTGCCACGAAAAAAAAACTGCTGCAGAGCCACATGTTCGGGGAAAGCTTTATATTCCTTGTTGTCAACGAATCCGTGGACATGTAAGTGCGGATATATTTGGTCCACCCGCTTCCCGATTTGACTGCTTTTTACGGTTCTTCTTTGTGCTTGTATTTAGAAGGGTATCTTGGCTCCGTTACATTGAGGCTGTCATCATGAAAACGTCGGCCAAAGTAAAAGACATCGGGCCATGGCCGAAGATGAAAAAAATTAGTAGCATCGGACCCAAAGTGGGAAGCTGCTATCAAAAGAGAATCATTCCGAAGTGTTCCCGAAAGAGATAACTCAAACAATCTTTGGATATCACAGGAGTCCCAGTGGATCGCTTTGCTCTTGTTCACCATCCTTTGGTACCACTTCCGCCATCCGAAAATCGGAGGGAAAGGCCGGGTTTTGAAAGTGTTTGGCCATCGGTTCGGGAAACTACTCCGGTTTTGAAGGGGATCCTCAAAGTTTCTTTCTCCATAAATTCGATTGGATTGGGATCTCCCATCGGACCCAAGAAGTGCGAATCGGGGTTCGCGGCATAAGGAATCAAAATTTCATCCTTATATTCCTTGAGAAAGAGTGGAACGGCCGAAAAGAATCGAGAAAAGTGAAAAAAAAAAAAAGGAAAGAAATTGCCGAATACATGAAAAGAATCGAAGATACCTCTGGAACTCCATCAAGGGTTGCCATTGGGGATTGGAAGTAAGCTCGAATCTGGAACGAGGAAGAATCGGGTTTTTGAATGGCGGCCGCGGATTTGAGCAGTGTTGACCTAGATGAGAAGAGAGTCCGTGTTCAATTTCGGAACAAAATCACTTTTATCCCGAAATTGAGGGGGCATGTGTTAACACTGGATTTTGGTAAAGACCAATGACAGGTGGGCCGATTCGGTAAAATCTATGAGAAAGCAAAAATCCAACGCGTTCGGCAAATGAGCGTGCGGTCGGCTAACTTTGAGCTATTCGGCAAGCGTATGTGCAATTGACTCTGGGTGATTCGGCAAGCATTGGTGCGGTCGGCTATCTTTGAAGACAGTGGCTCCATTCGGGAAGCGAAAGGTGGCAAGCAAGAAGCCGAATAGAAGGAGAAAAGCGATGATCAAGGACTCAGGAGAATTATAGCAAGAGTCTCGCCATACTTTTGAGTTACCTTTAACATATTATGTGCGTCGTAATCTCTTAGGATTCATGTTATGTCCAGGGGTATAAATATAGACCCTCAAACCATTGTAAAGGATATACACAATCAAATCAATACAACCGGCCCGTGCCACGTTTCGAGTCCCTTTTGTCGTGTCGTCGAGTTCTTCGAGAGGAGCCAATCGATCCGTCGACCTCCGTAAGTTCCGGCAACCTTGCTATCATGTCTAGTATCATGCGGTGGATTTAGATCTTGATGCAAGTGGTCTTGTTCGTCTCGATGGGATGGCCGTGCGGCGGCGTCTACTTGATGGTCAAGAAGTCTTTGCTTATGCTTTGTCTATCTCGACTAGATGGCCGTGCGGCGGCGTCCCGCTTGATAGCTTAGCGAGGCAAGATAGTTATCGATTCTTGGTTAGATCGTGAGTCGTGCGGCGGGCTAGGATCTGGCTCAAGGATTAGTTATCGGCTCTATTAGATTTGGCAAGATCTAGTAGATTCATTAAGTTATCACGTGTTGCATGACTTTAATATTTTATTTATTTGTAACACTCTTTTGCCCAATCTAGATTTGATCGGTTTTCGGCTTCTTATTTTATAGATCTATTTGCTCTCTAATGTTCTTTACTCTTATATTATCATGACAAATAGATCGTATGCTTACGTAGCCGAATTGAATCAATCTAGATTGTTACATGTTGCGGGTTCTTGCATGTTAGAAACGCTTAGACTTTGATAGGATCGGGTATCGTCGGCGGCGGATGCAGGTCTTTGATTAGTTTAGTCGTGATAATTTGTATGTTCCTTCTTCATGGATCCCGAGTCGGCTTTGTATTGCCGAGCTTGGTTATGCTTCAATTCATAGTTAACTTTCACTTGTTCAAACATGTCTTCTCATACATGCACGTTCGGCAATCAATGCATTACGTGTTTCACCCTCATATTAGCCGAATGAATCGTATGCATGATTGGCGACGACTTCTATAGCTGTATGTCGTCGTAAATGGCTTCGGGGCCGTATATACGGAACTGTGCGGTCTCATCCGACACGTTCGATTTTGTATTTAACAGTTTCTTTGTCCCTTGTCGGTTTTCGGTCAAACCGACCGCACGCTTCGGATCTCCAAACCGTGCGGCTGTCCGATTGAAGTCACGCTTTTTGGCTTGCTTTGTGTGCTTGGCTACCTGTTGAGGCCTCCTTTGACGAATTCCGCACCGCCTTTAAGCCCCCTTTGACGATGTCGACGCGGGAAGCCATGTTAGCCCTCTTCCCCTGGTCACCGCTAACGGGTGACACCTGCCCCAAACCCACCCCGCTCCAGAGCATACTCCCTCCGTCCCTAAAAAAGAGACGTTCTCGCTTCCCGAGAAAAAACTGCCGGCAATTTTATTTTAAAAAATATTAATATTTACAATACACAACTAGTATCATCGTAAAGATCTTTACATCTAGCTTTTCAATAAAATTATTTAGAAATATAAATATTGCACGTATTTTCTATAAATCAAGTCAAACTCATGGCACGAACATCCAAAACGACTCCTTTTAAGGGACGGAGGGAGTATGAAACAACTACCCACACCCAACCCGACCCCAAAAAACAATTAATTAACCTGCCCCAACCCGCCCCACTGCTCGCGGGACCCGACCCCAAAAAACAATTAATTAACCTGCCCCAACCCGCCCCACTGCTCGCATAAACCCGCTGCAACCCGTCCAGCACTCGACGCAGCCCCATCCTCGTCCGCTCGTCCTTTTATCTGCAATCAATAAGGCTTTGAAGGAAAGCAGGTCCGTGCACTCGCCACCATCTCGTTCCAAGAGAAAGCAAGCAACAGACGTAGTAAGACTTTCCAGATTGGACGAGAAAGTACGTACATGTCAGTACTGCTCAGTCCAATGGCCGCCACACTCGCACTGCGTGGCTTCGTCTTTGCTCATGCCCAGCAGGTTGCAGAAAACAGGGCTCTTGTACCCAACCCGCCCCAACCCGTATCTGCTGTAAACCCAACCCGCCCCGACCCAGGACATAGCAGCACCCGTTCCACCCATCCACAGGCACCCCATCTCAAAACCCACCCCAAAACACCCATTACACCCCGCCCCATTAGCAAGCTGACTTCCTGGGTAGGAAGCAGTGGGTCTAGATGGTCGCTTCAGTCTTGTCGATTTGGCCGCAACACACCTTTCTTATGTAATTGTCTCTAAGTGTATCACGAAGCGACCGTCTAGACCCGCTGCTCGCTGATGTGATCATGCACGGGTGTAACGAGAACTTTCTTCTCTTAATGAAAACGGGTGAATGGCCCGATCGCGAAAAAAATACGGCATAGTATTTGGTGATGTCAATGAATACTGAATCAGTGACGTCAATTTCATCATTGCTTGTGTAAAGATTAATAGCAATTAAGTTGCCAACAATTATGCTAAAGTTGATAGTTTGTATTTCCTTGAGTTAGCACAAAATATGGCTCTGTGATTTTTAATTAAACACAAAAAACTCAAAAACTGGCATGCAGAATTTTTTTTTACTCATTTGATGCTTAATTATAAATCAAGTCCCACAAAAAATTTAGGTCTCGCCAGAGATCTAGATTTTAAACTTTTTTTTGTCTTACATGAAAACAATAATATAGCTTACCCCTTCGATGCAGCCATAATTTTGACTTCACGAATTCAGGTCCAATAGTTCGTGGTGCTAATTAATATAATTCTGCCAAACACATTGAAATAAATTTTAATATATCATACGGTGTGTGTTAATCACCTAGATAGAGAGTACTAACTATAACCATACTCTGGTTTTTTAACAACGCCAATGGTAATATGAAAGTTATTCAATAACATCCGTGTTATTATTGTGCCTTTTCCTTTTTTTTTTTTTGTGCCTAAAATTTATTGATTTTTTACATTTGTACGATGAACTGATCATGCAATTAAGATATAATGACCAGTTTAAGTTATACTCAATAACAAGGTACTGTGCATCTCATTTCAGGAAGAGACATACTTATGCAAGTGTTGAATTCGTCACTGATAGTACAAGCAATTGGACTTGGACTTGCATTCATTTTCCTCTTATTGCTACAAAGATGGCTTGACAATAAAAAAAGGCACCGTCGTGTAAGGCCCCAATTGTTCTCTCAAACTTATGTATGAATGATGAACTGAAGTTACCTATAACTTCATACAAACTTTCCATGGCCGGCACCCATTTCGGTCTGGCTCCGTGCAAATGTACTTGAAACTGGTTTCTCCGATACTCAGCCTGGCCGGCACCTGACCTGGCCGGCGTGGTGCAGAGCAAGCAAGTGCCTTGCCGGCATGGAGTGAGAGAGCAGCAATGCGAGAGCTCTGGGTGCACCAAATCTGACCAACGATGGCTTCGTTCAGGGTCATTGCGCCTTGCCGGCTTGCCGCCGGGCTCACCGCGGCGCTCTGCAGTGCCAATGCAAACGTCAACGGTCAAAGTCGTCGCCCACGGTCGCCACTCGCACACCCAGGCACCCAGCGGTACGGCGGCCAGCTGCTCGTGCTTCTCCACCCACCCACCCGTTGAACTATATGAGGAGACCTGTAGTCCTCGCCATCACCTCATGTTAGACTGTTAGTCTGTTACCATCATCGTCGTCGTCATGGAGAATCTCTCCCTCCTTTCCTTGGCCGTCCTCCTCGCTGCCTCGCCCGTCGCCGCCGCCGCATGGTCGGACTCCGACGTCGTCGTCGCCACCGCATGGTCGGGCTCCGACGTCGTTGAAGAATTGTCGGAGTCGGAGTCGAAGTCGAGCATCGGATGCGGCCGGAGCAGCAGCAGTTATGGGGCTAACAGCACCTACGCAGCCAACCTCCGACACCTCGCGGCCGTCCTCCCGGCCGAGACCGCTGCATCGCACGGTCGCAGCATGGACCGTGCCATCGGGTACTGGCCTAACCTGGTGCAGGCCAGCGCGAGCTGCTGGAGCGGCGGCGACGGTGACAGTGACTGCGCCACCTGCATCGCCGAGGCCTTCAAGGAGGTGGAGCGCGCGTCTTGCCGAGGTCCGGATCTTCCGAATCGATGCCTACGGTAAGTTCTGCGATCGCTGACAGTCATCTCTTTGTCTCACTAAATATATTAGTGGTGGTGATTTGTGGCCAAGACTTCCTGAAAAGAAATTTTTCTTCCCTTCATGGCCGCGTGAAACAGTCCCTGTGCCAAAAGTAACAGTGGCAATCACAGAGCACTGAATCATCATTGATTGACAATGCAAATAAGCAGTTGCCTGACAATTAGCCATACAAAATTTTCAATCAGATACAAAGAAGCAGTTTCTTATTCGTCATATTAATGGCAACTGAATGGTTTACAATTAATTATGTTTTAAAACATGGATGATTTACATGGTAACATACATACTTACATAATGCTCTGAGTTTTTTTGAAAGACCATAAGTACTCTGAGTTTCTTTTTATGACAGATGCTGCTTTAAATCATGAAGTTTTTCTCCAGTACTAAAGTTTGGGATAGGTTTCTATGGCACTTGGAACATTTGTCAAACACACAAAACTCAAACTGTAACATCTGTTCCGATGCAAGTGAGTTGTACTAGCACATAATTTCTCTTCGACCAAACAGAATAGGTAAACTTTGTGAACTCCTACAAAAACAGAGTAAATATGTAAAAGTAATTCAAGACATATGTGAAATTTGTATTAAAAAAATATCATGATATGGTTCTGTTCCTTTCTTTCCATGTACCTATATTTCATTGGTATCCAACTATTCATATTTAAACAGTTTTATATAACTAATGTACTCAAGAAATATTGTTCAGTTATACTTAACATCAGGTTTTCTGCATCACATTCCAGGAAGAAACACAATGCTTGAAGCTTTGGCTATGGCGATGATGTTTCAAGCGTTCGGTCTAGCATGTCTTTTCTTCTTGTTTATACAGGCTTGGCGGCATGAAAGTAAAAAGGAACCATGACGTAAGGACCCCCCCCCCCCCCACAACATTTACCTGAGTTTAAACTGTTTCCTGTCAAAATCATTAAAAAAAAAGATCTGTGAAACTACCACCAAACAAGTTAGAAGTCTTGTGCTAACAATACAATAAATTTAATGTATGTGCTTCCAATTGAGATACTGTTAAAGGTTATCTTATTTTCTAATACAGAGTAGCATGGAACTGCATAAATTCCTCTTATATACGTAATGCAGGCGTCACATCCCTCTTCTATCTGGAGATCAATAGTTGAGCGGCTTGGCCACAAGTTTGATGACACCTAATGTCATGGACAAGAATAATATTGAGGTAAACGGGGTGAATAATGGATGTGAATATTCTGATTGGCGAATAATGGAAGGATACTGGTTTTCCAGCAGCTCAAAGGTCTTCAGATTGATCCCTGCATATAAATGGAAAAGTGTTCATTTTACATCCTTTTTACATACTATGTGGTCTTTTTCGATCACAATTTCATATTCGTCGTCTGACTGTCCATATCTCAGAATATGCATGTAACTCCATGGTGCAGATATTAAGCACTCAGCAGTTCTGAATCATCAAGGCTTGTTCGAGTGGGCTCATTGATTTCTCTCACTACATTAATAACATACTCTCTCCGTCCCTAAATAAGTGTCACTATGGGATGCGTGCCACAAGTTTAACTTGATTTGTAGAAAATACGTGCAATATTTATATCTCCAAATAATTTTGTTAAAAAACTAGATCCAAAGATCTTTCTGATGATACTAATTATGATACTAATCTATAATATTTATTATTTATTAAAATTACCGGCATTTGTTTCTCGGAAATGAAGAAACACTTATTTAAGGACGGAGGGGGTATACACGCATAAAGATGTCCTCAATTTGTCAAGTACCTCCGCTTCTTATTTTACTCACTGGACTCTCTTCGTTCAAAATTATAAAATGTTTTTTTTTAGATACATGGTTTTTCTACGAATTTAGACATAGTGTATGCCTAGATGCATAGTAAAAGCAATATAATAACTGCAATATACCTAAAAGATAAAACCTTATATAATTTTTGAAACGAAGGGAGTACTAAGTATACAGTGCTAGCAATAGCAGCATGCATGTCATGGAGGAGCTCATGCAGTCAGGATTGGTGCAAGCCTGCTCCACTAGTGTCCAAAAGCCAGCATTGCTTCTTTTATAGAAAATTCGTGTTAATCCTTGCTTATATTTCGCTCTCGTCTCATGTGGTAGCCTGGCCAAGTCCAAAGTAAGCACAAACATGAAACACCTCACAACCATGCGGTTTTTCTGCCTGCTACTTCTATCCCTCTGCGTCCTGCTCCTGCCTCTTGCCGCCAACGGCGACCCCCGGAACCGGAACGTCGTCTGCCTCGGCCATGGCAACAGCACATCGATCAACAGCAACTACGAAGCCAACATCCTCAGCCTAGCCGCCATGCTTCGATCCGAGACGTCCGCCTCTGCCTCCCCCGGTCTCTACGCCTGTCATGTCGTCGGAGATCACCCTGACGATGTGTACGCCGTCTCACGCTGCCGCAACGGCACCGACTCGTCGTCCTGCCGATCCTGCGTCACCTTGGCCCTCCAAGCAGCGCGATCAGCATGCCCGTACCACAGGGAGTTTGCGTTCTTCAACGGCAACTGCTCTCTTCGCTTATTATCTCCTGTCTATTACGCTGATGACACCATGAACGTCATCTTGCGTGCTTACCCAGAAACAGAAACAGAAAGTGAGTTTTCTTCTTCTTCTTCTTCTTCTTCTTCTTCTGCTTTTCCATTTTTTTTTCCATATGCGGTCGCCCATACTTGATGGAATTACTTTCAAATCACTTGCCACATATTCAAAACAATAATGTACATTTCAAATATGTGTCAGTACTAAGAGTAGATTATTGTTTCCTCTTATGCATGCATTAAATTTTTATTTCCTTTTATTTCAAATAGAGAAAATAGTTATTATTATCAATAGGGGCTCACAGCCCTCCTGTTTCATAAAAAAGTAGAGAAAAATATTTTAAATGACACTTCTTTGTTACCATCTGCAAGCTGGAGCCTTGCTAATATCTCCTACCTTGATAACATCTGCTGCCTTGTTGGGTTATCTTTGGTCCTCGTTAGTATATACTCCCTCCGTTCCAAATTATAAGTCGCTTAACTTTTTTGGTACATTAATTTTGCTATGTATTTAGATATAATAATATGTTTAGATACGTAGCAAAATAAATGAACCAAAAAAATCAAAGCGACTTATAATTTGAACGGAGAGAGAGTAGTGTATAAGAAATTCTAGGGACAAAAGTAGTTCTCTATTAAATAGTTGCATAGATTTGGTAGGTATTATATTTCCACTGGTCATTTATCAACCAATCACAATTAATCATGTTTATAATGACATCTGATTAGGAAATAAAGTGAGAGCGCATGAGTCTTATGTGTTCTCTTTTAATATGTTCTAAAATCTCTATAATGCAATGTATTACAGGACACAATGGAGTATGTTTTAGAAAATTTATAGTATACCATACATAACTATATATTGTTTTTTGTTACGCACTTAGATATACATTATATCTAAACACATATTAAAAGCAATGACTTAAAATTGGAATGGAGGGAGACATGCCTTCCAAAAGCATACTTTCTTCCCTTATGTGTACCACCGGTCTCAATTAGTTATCACATCTTGTTAAATGGAAGTGAAAAGGAACATTTTAACTTATTAGAACACATGGAAGCATTTTAGATTAGTCTTTCAATTATATCGTGCCATTACACTCAAGAAGTAACTCACGCCAATTTATAACTCCACTCAAGAAAAGGGAGTCTAAGAATTATGAAAAGCCTATGTTCAGTTAATCACCCTTTAAATAAGCGAAGGTATGTGAAATTGTAGCTCCCTTTTCTTTTGTCAAATTGGGAATGCATGGTATGCCTACGTGCATTTAATCACCCTTCAAAAGCCTAATTCTGCTTGTGTCATCCCCTGTACCCCTAGAAACTACTCCATCCGTTTCAAATTATAAGATGTTTTAGTTTTTTTTAAATATATATCGTTTACTATATATTTACTTAGATATACACTATTTCCAGATACAATTATCTAGAAAAGCCAAAATGTTTTATAATTTGGAGCAAAGAGAGTACTATTCATGAAGCTCTCTACTTGAGAAATTAATAAATTAATATTATTTGAAATACCTGTACTTCTGCATTCCAGCATTGTAGGTATGTCTTACACGTTATCTTCTGTATCTGCTAATGATTGCCCACAAACATATTCTGAAGGGACGATGGTGCTAAACGTCCAGCCACTCCAAATTCAAGTTTTCCTTTTTCTTTTCATTTCAGAAATAAACATTGTGATGAGGAATCTGTCCTTGGCTATGGTATTTCAAGCAATTGGATTCGCATGGCTTTTCTTTTTGCTTCTGCAGGACTCGCGTAATAGGAAAAGATGCTCTGAAATGTAAGTTTTTTGAACTATGCAAGTCCTATATGACTATATGGTTTTGACAATGTGGAACAAAATACATTGTGATCATATAACATCTTGTCCAAGTAATTTAATTTTTTCTACGTTTTTCATGGAACATTTGAATTGTACATTAGCATTGTCAGTTTAAGCAATTTCTAACAATATGGTTCTGACAAGCATTGTAGCTCTCTTCTATCAGGAGAAGATGAATAACATTAGCATTGTTATGCAGGAGTTCAAGGTGCCTGCCATTTGGAGACAAGTAACCAATCAGCACATACAGAATTTTCAGAATCAGCTCCTAGTTTCAGTGGATCCTTTCCCACTTCCACTTAGATCCACAAAACTAATTCCAATATGAACTTCTCCAGTGCTGATATTAAGTTATGGTTGGGGATATGTAATCCTGGTATCTGTACAGCCTCAACTTATTATAGTTAGCATTAAATAAAAAAATACAGGCAGATCGGATGCAATGGATTGAGTCCAATGGTGTGATAAATTGCAAGAGGAGAGGGGCTCAACAAACCATGTGACTTGTGAGAATATCTAAATTGGATTGCATCATATATATGAACAATATATACGTCCAAAAAAAGTGTATGCAACTCTAAACGTGACCTAATCAGCTAGCCCAATTAGACATTCACGCCGTGTTACAAAAATAAACATAACAAATCCCCTAAGGCCAGTATCAGTGAGGAATTTTATAGCGTTGTTTCCAAGATATTTAATTTGTGTCATATAGAATGAAACTAAACATGGATGAAATACTTACTCTTAATAAAAAAAGTATTATTTTATGGTTTCATAGACATTTAATTTCATTTCAGAGAGAATTGGTAATCGTGTCAAAAAACGCGTTTCACCCACTTCTTCTCTTTCTTTTTAAAAATGTTGTCCCACAATCAAAAGCGCTTATGTGACAGATTATATTAAATATAAATAAAACTCTAGTGAAACTAGCCTAACACGAGAAAGCAACAATAACATCGTCATCTACAGAACCATAAACAAAATAAATAAAAAATATATAAATATGTCATATCATTTTCAATACCATGTCTCGAGGACAGCGGCGGACCTGGGATTTAAATCCAAGGTATGCTAGCAAAAATAACTATTATTTAATATGGTATAATCCAATACATAATTTAAATTAATCTAGCCGGGTGTAGAGGCGGATATTTTATCCATTATCTAAAAATGCAATCGGATGAGCAGATGGATGGTCTAGAGATGGAAGTACTTAAAGATGTTAGACCTTTTTAATTTGGATCTTCATAATCTACCTAGTAATATATTTTTTGTCCAAATTTTAAGGTAGGCTTTAGGTCTATATAGGAACTGGTGGGACCGGCCCAGCTCGAGGAAGAAAAAAAAGAAATCGAAAAGGGCTACGCGCCATGAATATAGCTGGGCTGGTTCTCTATTCGAGAAAGTTTGGGCCAGAAGCTAGCTGACTTCGTGGGCACGCTAGTGGACAGGACGCACAAGAATAAGCTGGCCCAGAAGGCCAAAAGAAACGATTATCTGGTGGCAGAAAACAGAAATTACACCAAAGTCCTTGCATGTCTTTGTAAGGATGGTATTGTAATGTTTTATCTATCTATCTATATATATGAAATGCAACCCGGTTTTCTCTAAAAAAAAATCTGGTGGCAGAAATTCCCCTCAAAAAAAATCTAGTGGCAGAAATGCATCGCTGCTGGCTCAAGAATGATTACTTCTTCCTTTATTTTTGTGTGTCATGAGACATGATACATCACATGATAATTGACAACACAGCTAAAAGGAGTTTTATAATGTTTGAAATTTCATAGGATATTTTACGCAATTAGAATATTTAAGAACATCTGTGTAGGTCATGAAAATCTAAACATCATTTTTTTTACTCCCAAATACTCTCTTCGTTCCAAATTATAAGTCTCTTTGATTTTTTGGTATATTTATTTTGCTATGTATCTAGATATATATAGTAATGTGTCTAGATATATAGTAAAATGGATAAAAAAAATCAAAGTAACTTATAATTTAGAATAGAGGGAGTATTTGTATTGCCTCTGAATTGGCTTGGCATGATCCGAAGAACCATTTCATTTGATACACTTCGTCACTGTCCAGGTCTACATGACCCACCATTGGTGTCGCAAGCCAAAATGGCTCTAGTGTCCTCCGAAAATAGCTTTATTGTTGTACTAGGGCTTCTAGAAATGCTAGTGGGTCTCTCAACTTTTCAAAGGTCTCTCAAACTTTTAGAAATGGATCTTTTATGGGTGAATTTTTAACAAATGTTCATGTGGCTATTTTTATGGGTATGTTAATTGTTAATCAATGGATTTTTTATGGGTATTTTAATTGTTAATCAATGGATTTGTATGGGTTTGTTAATTGTTAATTGTTATCAAATGGATTTTTTTATGCGTATGTTCATGTGGGTGTCCAATGTCGTCCGAGTAGGACGCATGACATCAAGCAGCACGGCAAGGGCAAATCAAAATCAACAGGGACGTGTCTGAAATCGCCGTTGCCGCGTTGCTAACTCCCAAGCCCGAAAACGATCTGTTCATGGCAGAGCGGCACGATACGGCGTCGCAAGTCTTGATGCTGAGCGCAGCCACTCGTTGCTCTTGGCATTGCATGCCAGTGACGTCGCCGACTAGGGATGCAAGCGGCGCGGGCCTGTCCACAAGCCCGCATAGCCCGCCCCGCAAAACAGGCCCACTGGATAACCGCGACCTGCTTGCTTTTCTGTTGTGGGCTGATGCGGTGCAGGCTGCTAGCAAGTGCGGCCACTCGCAGAAGCCCGCAAAATCCTGCAAGTCCTGCCCTACGGCTTGTTCTCGTGTATTTGCGTAGAAGTCTCCGCCGCCGCCGCCACCTCCGCTAGGTATCGCGACTCCCCAACTCCGTGCGCAACAGTGTGCTCCCCCAGGCTGCTCTATCCGCACCCATGGCCGAGGATCCAGCGGTGCCGCAGATGTCGATGCGGAGAAGCGGTCGATCGCCCGCCACCGCGCCCGCCAAGAAGAAGCCGTCGTCTTCCTCCAAGGGCAAGAAGAGGAAGGAAAAGGGCCCAATGGACCTCGCCCATTTGCCGAGGTCCCGTCGCCAAGAAGCCTAAGAAGATCGACTCGAGCACGTCCACGGCCGAGCCCCCAAGGTCCATGGCGCCGCCACCGCCGCCGCTGCTTCTTTGACCGTGGCACGCTTGGTCGCCGGATCGAGGCAGTGTAGGCCCCCCTCCCGCATCGTTGCCGGCACCGAGATCCACGCTACCCCCCGCTCCTGGATGCGGATACCGACGGCCGACGTCGCAGCAGGTACCTTTGCTCTGTGCTCACTATTCTTGCTCTCAAAATGCTTATACATTAACCTATGTATCAGTTCTAGTAGTAGTGGCCACGTTCACAATTAATTAATAATCTACTATATTAAAAAAAAGATACGAGTTCATAGCTGGTGAATAAAATTTTATAATGTTATCTGATTAGCACAAGTATCATCTCCAGCGAGCCTATAGGATATACAAGGCCTTTATACACGGCAGCGCTATTCTACACCCTAGATGTAGAATACACCATGAACCGGCCGGCCAACAACCCGAACCACTCGTCCGACCCGCCCATCCGACCGGTCCTTGCGGCACCCCGCATCCGGCGCACCCGACACCCAGCGCGCCGCACCTCACACGTACCCGTGCGCCCGACCCCACAGCCCCCGCACCCCGCACATTGTCGACCGTCGCTCAGCTCCTCCGACTTTTTGTCTGTTTGCGTGCATGAATGTGACCAGGGTCTGGTAGCTGTCAGCGATGCACCTCCTTTTCCCTTCCGAGATGACGTGACAGGCGTGCATAGCAACAGTAAATACGTGAGCTGCAGAAACAATAAACAAAAGGGCGTGTGAGTGTAAAGCCGAGAAGAAAGGGATTTTATTGAAAAACATGCTAGATTGGCTACTGAAAAACATGCTAGATTGGCTACTATTTGGTGGCTACTCCTTGTCCTTCAGACCAATAGGATCTCATTTTCTTGTGTGACTAGTATAATGATAAAATATTTAAAGAACTGACAAATATTTGAAGATAAATACTTCAGTATATTGATAAAATACTTAAAGATACTAACAACTATTTAAAGATACTAGCAACCGGCAATACCAAACTACTTGACAAAAAAAAAAACTTCAAGATGATACTAACAAAATACTTGAAGATACTAACAATATACTTAAAGATACTGTTAAAAATATCGACAACTACAGAAATTATAGGATCACCAATACCAAGATACTAGGAAAATACTAGTGTAATAATAAAATACTCGAAAATACTGACAAAATACTTGAAGATACTAAAAATATACTTGAAGATAAATACTTCATTATCTTGATAAAATATTAGAAGATACTTGATAAAATACTTAAAGGTACTTGCAAGTGTTGAAGCTATAGTATCGGTTGTACCAAGCTACTTGATAAGAAAATTGTAACACCCCCGTGTTACGTTAACCTAAACCCGACCATGTCATCATCATCATTGCATAAGCATTCATGATTAGAGAACCCCGATTCAAACAATTAAAATGAGTTTACAATTCTAGGGTTTTTGTTTGCGCTCTTTTTATATTACATGTGTATATGTTTACCATTTAATCTCTCTCATATGTTTAATGTTGTTTATAAAAGCAATCAACTAAAATCAACCTTGATGTTTGCAAGTGTTTGGCTAACCACGACTCACATCTCAAACATGTTTTATAAGTCAAACAATGTAAAAGAAAGAATCGAATTTGGAATTGGGATTCAAATTCCAAACCCTAGCCCGAGTGGTTAAGTCTTGAAATTCTAATTTCATTTTCAATTTCGGGGAGCTAACTATAATTAATTTTCTAAATAAAATTTGCCAAACTTTGGTACTATTTCGAAGTATGAAGTTTGTACTTTGAAAGTGTGCCATTGGTTGGGTTTGAAAAGTTCCACAACATCATAAATTAATTGCCCAAAAGTCCAATTTGAAAATCATTTAAAAAGGTTTGGATTTTAAAAGTGTTTTTGCCCCTTTTCAATTTCACCTCAAAATATTCAAAATTTGGGAAAACTCCAAAAATACAGTTTGTGCATCTCTTTAAGCTCTACAACTTTGGTATACAAAGTTTTTCAAGTTTTTGAATAAAATTTGAATTAATTTCAAAAGTTCTCCAAATTTGGAATTGCCCCTTTTGAGTTTTAAACTCAATTTCAAAAATTATTCATTTTCATGAAAAACTTTCTACATGAAAGTTATAGATCTTGAAAAATAGAACAACTTTTATTTTTGAAGATTTTCATCTTTTATTCAAAATTTGAAAGTAATTTTGAAACCCCAAAAGTTAAGGTTGTGTTTTTTTTAAATTTGAATTCAAATTTTAAAATCTGTTTGGAATCTGACCAGACTCCTTTAATCAAAGTTGTAGAGCATAAAATTCTGAACAATCTGTATTTTAGGAATTTTTCAACTTCTATTCAAAATCTAGGAGTAATTTCAAAAAGAAGGAGATGAGTTGGCACTGTGCTACAGTAGCCGGGGGGGGGCACCTCACCCTTGAGCCCATGCCGGTCGGTGATCCGCCGTCGCCGTGGCCATTCTCGGCGATTCCCCGGTTTTCACGCGTCTCCAACCACCTCACCGTCGTCGCGCGAAGCTCCCCGCCACCACCTTCCCAACTCGTCATGGTCCTATAAAAGTAGGGCACCTTAGGCGCCACCACCCGTTTTCCCTTTCTGCTCCAACTCGGCCGTCACCTTCGCCGGTGAAATTCACGGTCCTTGCTCCACGATTGCAGGCCAGCTCTCGTAGTTAACCCCGTCTCTCTCCTACGCACCTACTGAACCAGTCGTTACCTTCTTTGGCCGTCGGTTGTCTAGGCGCCATCGTCTTCCCAGTCGGCCCGGTAGCCGCCCGAGATAGATCTGCCCAGCGGCTAGCTCCCTACGCTCCGTCTTCAATCCAACCAATTCGCCAAACAAGTCGGTAAGCCTCCTCCTGCCCCTCCGAGGCTCAATCGAGCCTTGTACCCACCGTAGGCATCATCCGATGCCATTGCCGTCGTGGCCGGCATGGCTAAGCATTTGCGGCCGCCGCCCCTTGGCGCTCCGGTGGCGCGATGGTAGTGTAATAGCTCGTTGAGGTCGGGTGCGGAGAGAAGCACGTTGGTGTAATTAGTTTCGCGGTTGGGTTTGCCGTCGGCGATGGCGGCCGCCGGTCACCGCCGCCGTCCGTCGGTCGAAAAAAAGGAGGGGAAGGGGGCCGACGGATGGGGCCCAAGTGTCGGCGAGAGGGGAGAAGAAGGAAAGAGCAGCGCCAGGCCGCGCGGAATGGGCCGAGCAGGCCGGGCCGCGTGTCGGAGCGGGCGCTTGGGGGGGAGAGCAGGCCGGGCCATGCGGATGGGCCGCCTTGCGGTGGCCCGCGATGGAGATTTGCGTTTTTCTTTTTTCTTTATCAATTTCCAAAGCTGAATTTCATCTTTTTTTGTTACAATTTCATTTGGGCACCTAAAAATATGCAAAAATATGTTCTGAGCTCCTTGTGCTTTGATCTGTCAAGAAAAAATACTAACTCTTTTTTTCCAATAAAATTTAATTATGCTTTAATTTGCTCTTTTAATTGATAAATGCAACTTCCATGTTTTTTAATAATTAAAATATAAGTCCAAAAATTATGAAATTTGTTTTGCATGCTATTTAGATGATAATGATCTTAATTATAAAATTTGATCCTGTTTCGATTAATTTTTGTATTATGCTTAATTAATACCTTAATTAATTAGTGTTTAATTAATTAATCCTTTGGTTAATTAGTAATTAATTAATCTTTAAATTAGTATGTTTAATTAGCGGCTTTCAACAACTGTAAAAATGGTTAATAAATTAGTAATCACCTTTAATCACTATTAGGGTTGTTTGATTTTGGGATTGAGTGATGACCCTAGGTCATTAACCCTAATGACCTTCGGCATTTCATGTTGATTGCGTATCGTTAATCCGTCGTCGTCGACGTTAGTTATACCTTCTTAGTGCAACTATACCGTGAAGGAAAGTTGTACTCAAGATAGGTTAACAATCGTTGCATCATTATCGCATGCTCTTTTTACTACTGCATCATAATCATGCATCTCAATCGTGTAGCCGTGCCGTCTGAAGAAGGTGTTCGACGTGAGGAGATTGGTCCTGATCTCAGCAGTGCCATCGCTAATCCTAACTTCGTCGAGCCCCAAGGCAAGCCCCGGATGCATATAAACCCTTCCTTGTATTTCGAAAATCTTTTATATTGTATGTTGATGATGTGATGCATTAGGTAACAGGAGTTGTGTGATATCCTTATTTGATGCATTTACCGTACCTTGCTATACACCCTGGATACCTGTTTTGATTTCGCAAATGCTAGTGTATGCTTAGTCTTCTTTGATAGCCTAGGCTTTACAAATGAAACGTTTTCCAAAAATGTGATAACAATATCCCCGTTGAGGGCATTTACGAAAACTTGATGTTACTTGTTGGTATCCCTTCACTTCGATCGGGTCAAGGGTGCGCAACAAGAGCATGATGATGAGTAAATTGAGACCGGGTGGAGTGACTTGCATCGGGAAGGGCTAGTGCCCCCGTGTAGTGTCGTCCCACTTGTGAGTCGGTTAAGGACCGTCCCGTTGTTTGGCCCGGATCATGAGGTTATTGGATAGTACTAGTCGCATGCTAATGGCGGTAAGCTCCCTTGTACTATCTTCGACGAGAACGGATAACCAGGACGAGTGTAGCGTGTACCCATCCTACGGGGCCACCGTGGAAGGGGACCGCGGCGTAGGGAGATGGTGTACTGTACCTCGTAGCTAGGACCCGTTCTGGTCGGGAAAAATGCAAGCGTGAGTTGATGTATGTGAGATGCTTGGTCCTACATACATCGTGTGGCTAGGAAGCCCCAGCTGGGTATATTAAGCGATTCGAATCGTCGTGTGCTCCACGATATGGGAGCCGTGATCCGAGTCCCGGCATCGTAGTAATGATGAAAGTGAGAATGAAAGGTTTTGAATTCGGCACATGGTTGACAAGTGATTGTTGTAGTAAATTAAGGACTGGCTTAGTCTCTTTTTGCAAAAAGGTGTCTTTTGATCTTGCTAAAGCCTTATCTTGATTCCTATTAGCCAGCATTCCTGAGTCTTCTCCCCAATTTTTGGTTGGGTAAGTCTTGCGGAGTACTTTTTGTACTCAGGGTTTGTTCAACCCCTCATTGCGGGGTGAACCGGTGTGAACAAGTGTGCTACGACCCTTGTTGTATGACGGTGATCGAGGAAGAGTCTGGCGAGGAATAGATTGTGTGGCCCGTGGGCGGGGGCGCTTTCGTTGTGTGATTGTAACAAGGTTACGTAATGATACTTCCGCTGTTTTGTAATAATGCTACTCTGGTTTGTATAAGTTTGACAAAAGTTTTGTAAAATAAGTTATTGTAAGTCTTCCCGCTACTCACGGTATTTTGTATGAAAAACCGTTGTAATACTTTTGTGATGTCTCTGTAAGTATCGATCCCGGGGAAACGTGGTTTATCGGGGATCCACCCGACGGAACATTCTAGGTTATGTGGTGCACAATTACGGTGACAGAGGTCTTAAGGACAATGTCAGGTACTTGTGGGCCATGTAATTTAGAAGGTTCTGCCACAAAAATGCTTGAAGATTACTGACAAAATACTAAAGATATATCCCAAGATACCGAACAAAATACAAATACTGACAAAATGTTTAAAATACTGACAAAATACTGAAGATATACCTAAAGATACTAGAAAAAATGCTAAAGATATTGAATTAATTTTGCACTTGATGGAGCAGCACAAATATGTCTACACAGTGGCTTAGCACATTGGATAGTACAGTTGTGCGAATGCACATGCACTCATGCAGTACAGTTGTACTCTCTCTCTCTCTCTCTCTCTCTCTCTACTCATACACCTGCACTCCTTGTGACTGTAGACGCATGGACGGGCATGTACTGCACCTGCACTTGTAACAATCGCACCAACAAAAACCTGCATGCACCTCCCATTCATGTGGCTATCACTGAGTTACTGAAATAAACCAAAATAAACTGATTGATATTAAAACGTACTAATCACTACCGAATCAAAAATTTGAGGAGACCTAAAAATATTGATAAATACTTAACAATACCAAACAATACTGAATGATACTAAAATATACTAATAACTACTGAATCGAAAAATTGTGGAGTACTAAAGAAAATACTGATAAATACTGACAATATCAAATAATACTGGCTGATATTAAAAAAACATATTGATAACTACTCAACTAAAAGTTGAGTATTGAAGAAAAAAATATTGACTGAAAATACTGACATAAAAAAGAAGTGTGCTAAAGAAAAAATACTGAGTGATACCGAGCAATACTAACCGATACTAAAACATACTAATAACACTGAATCAAAAAAAAAATTAGGCACCATGGAAAAATACTGACACAAACATTGAGTGCCGTGGGAAAAATGCTGATCGAAAAAATACTAACAAGTATGCGTGGTCAGTATAACTTTTTTCGTGTATGGCTTCATGCTCTATGTACTAGATTACTAGTATATCCGGTCACGTTCGTGCATGACTGCATGTGAGTTTCTTACGTGCCATGGCAGTGGCCGGTTGGAGTCGCGTACGTGTGTATGTATGGGTGTCGTCAGCGTCGGTTCAGTTCCGGAAGTGAGGCAGCCACTGGGCCGGGCACATGGGCCTCGGGGTGCGGCCTGTGGCGCAATGGTTAGCCGCGCGGGGTGGGACGGAGGCGCGCGGGCCGGGGTCTGATGGTGGCTCGTCTGTTAGGTCCGTGAGTCAGCTGGGTTGGTGTAGAATAATATTCTACACCCAGTATATATATATATATATATATATATATATATATATATATATATATATATATATATATATATATATATATATATATATATATATATATATATATATAAAAATAAACTATAATCAATCTTCCTCTCTCTAATAGAATTATTAAATCAGCAAGACAAGCCAGCCAGCGGAACAAGCCAAAAAACCATACTGAGTAGTAGTATCAGTTCTAGCAGCAGCAGCAGTAGTATGTAACTAATTAAGTGGCATACTTCTAAGTTAAATGCATACATGGGAGCTAATTTATTTCTTTCATTAATTCTCAGTCGATTGTTCCGTTGTGCATCGCCGGCTGCTTGCTTTATAGATTTTCTGTATACTGCTTAGATCCTCCCGTATGCACATATTATGTTTCAGGCTTGTTTTGCATCTTCATTCATACTAGTACTTGCAGTTAGTATTTCTGGAGCACACCGGTTGTGAAAACAGACTGAATTTGTGAATGCACACCGGTTAGTGACCTTAACGTTTTAGTTTGAAATTGATGCCATCTGTGAGCATTGTCTGCAGTCTTACCTCTCATGGTTTGAATTTAGCCATTTACATAGAGGCTGGTGACATTCTGCTCTTGAAGGATACAAAGAAAGGACTTCTTGTGATGATTAAAGTTATGCAAGTTTCATAGTTTGGTTATGCGGCAGAGCTGGTTGATACTTAATATTGTGAATAGGCGACTTTGTTCTGCAGCCTTGTTTTTGCATGGAACATATGCTAATGTTTTTTTCCTACTGAAATTGTCATAATAAAACTCACTGTAGTTGCTCATATTTAGGAACTGCGTGATTCCCACATTGAGAGTTGTACGATTTTGGTGGATTCTACATTTATTCTCCTAATGGACCCTGGGTGTAAACATTCTTGCTTTTGCAGCAGGATATATTAAGAAATAAGAATTGTGATATAGAGCATATATGTAACGTGAACTGACTCAGTCTAGTGCTTGAATGCTCGAATGAACTTATGCAGCAGGCAGCAGCCAAGTTTGCTTGGCCAGTTATCATTCAATATTGGCATGCTTGAAGGATTCATTCAGTGTTTCTGTCGTTTTTTTCTTTGAATTGAGCAAGCTTATTAGTTTGGGTTGTGACTAGTGTAAGTATAACTGGAGATGTTTTCTTGCCTGCTTGATCCAGTCCTTCCATTGTGCAGTGTTTGCCAGTATTCAAACATGGCTACTCTGATTGCCAGAGTTGGGAGCCTATTTTTTTTTTTTAACGTAATAGTTGGGAGCCTGTTTTTTTTAACGTAATAGTTGGGAGCCTGTTTAGCTTCAGTGTCAAGAGTGTGTGCCAAATGATTTCAGACTTTCAGAGTTCGTGAGGCCGAATTAACTGTGATGCATGTGGCTTGTGTTTGATGTCTCTTGTGCTGCACTTACAACATTTGGTCTGATAGCGGTCAATTTCAGAGTTGCAAATACTGGCTTTGACTTGAGACTTGGAGCGTCCATCAGCATGCATTCAGAGTAGTTCATGCACATGTGACACGGCATGCATGTTTAGTTTGATCAACGATGTATGAATGCGTCCATCAGTCAGCTTAGCAGCTGGAGTAGTGAATTGAAAGGCCTGTATGCATGCGGGGCCATGCAGGCTTTGCAAGTTGACCGCAACGGCCCAGCAGATGCACACAGGTTGCATCTACAGGCCTTGTTTAGATTCTAACTTTTTCACTCTCTCTCTCCATCATATCTCCATCACATTAAGTTTCTACCCGCATTTATGGAGTATTAAATATAAGTAAAAAAAATAACTAATTACACAGTTTAGTTGTACATCACGAGACGAATTTTTTGAGCCTAGCCCTTGTTCAATTGGAATGAAAGTTGTAACATTCTCAATTCTCTCCATCACATCAATTTCTACCCACATGCATGGGCATTAAATGTTAGTAAAAAATAACTAATTACACAGTTTAGTTGTAAATCACGTGGCGAATCTTTTTGAACCTAGTTGGTGCACGATTGGACAATATTTGTCAAATACAAACGAAAGTGCTACAGGAGTTCGAATGCAAGTTATTTACGAACTGAACAAGACCCTAGTTGGTCCACGATTAGACAATATTTATCACATACAAATAAAACATACTACAGTTACGAAGTTAAAATTTTTTCAGTTTTTTTCCCAATCCAAACAAGACCATAGTCCGGTGGACACCTGCACAACCTGCAAACATTCGTTGCGGCCGAAGCGGCATTTTTTTTTTTTTTTTTTTTGAACTCGGCCGAAGCGGCAGTTGGCGGCGGGCTGTTCTGCAGAGCAGACCGCTTGCATCCTTTGCCGAGCGGCTCCACCGTCGTGTACTGCACCCTCGGCAGCCACAGCTTAGCTGGTGTGGGCCCTCAGATATTTATGGCTTGGTCCTATGGTGTCAGTCACTCAGTCAAGTCAACCGAGCCCCCACACGAGTCAACACTTGGGACCCCACAATACAGTGATACACACACCTGTCCTGTCCGGCTGTCCCGGTGTCCCCTCCTCTTCATTCATTTCACCATCCCATCCTTCGGCAGCATCCTTCCTCCGCTTCGCACGCCTCTCTGCCAGACCCGGACCGGCACCACGCGTCCGCGCCCCGCCCCGTCCTCCGGCCTCCGGGCTCCGGCCATTGCGCGCGCGCCGCGGGCACCATGGGCATGGCTGCTCACCATGACCGCCTGCGCTCCTACCTCGCCACCACCACCGCGCTCTTCCTCTTCCTCGCATTCACCTCCGCTCCTCTCGCCGCCGGGGACCCCCTGGGCCAGTTCTGCGGGACCAGCGGCAACTACACGGCCAACAGCACGTACCAGGTCAACATCCAGCGCCTCGCCGCCACGCTGCCGAGGAGCGCCTCCACCTCCCCGACGCTCTTCGCCAGGAACACCACCGGCGCCGTCCCGGACATCGTCTACGCGCTCGCGCTCTGCCGCGGCGACACCAACGCCTCCGCCTGCAGCGACTGTGTCGCCACGGCGTTCCAGGACGCGCAGCAGCTGTGCGCCTACAACAAGGACGCCACCATGTTCTACGACCCCTGCCTCCTCCGCTACTCCAACCAGAACTTCCTCGCCGACACCACCAGCGACGGCCGCGGGACCGCCCTCATCCTCATGAACACGCAGAACGTCACCGCGCCGTTCAAGGTGTTCGACGCCGCCGTCGCCGTGCTCCTCAACGCCACCGCCGCCTACGCGGCCGCCAATTCGTCCAAGAGGTTCGGCACCGGGGTGGAGGCGTTCCAGAACTTCGACAGCAACAACCCGACGATCTACGGCCTGGCGCAGTGCACGCCGGACATGACGCCGGCGGACTGCCGGAGCTGCCTCTCGGGGATTATTCAGGATGGCCCCAAGTATTTCAGCGGGAAGCAGGGTGGCAGGATTCTTAACCTGCGGTGCAACTACAGGTATGAGCAGTACCCCTTCTTCACAAGCACCCCCCTGCTTCAGCTGCCGGAGCCTACCGTCGCGGCACCGGCGCCCGCGCCCGCGGCGGTGAACCGAACGCCAACGCCACCGACGACCGGAGGAGCACGAGGTGAGAGTTGGGGGGATTGGATTAAAGGTGCCATCTTTTGCATCCACGCGCATGGTTCACTATCTGCAACAGGGGAATTTAGCAACAGGGCTCATGTTTTATTTAGTACTATATGCAACGAATTTGCTTCGATTCCAGTAAAATAAAGTAACCGGCGAGTGTCAAGATCACTGAACCCTGAAGAGGTCTTTGTTGTTTGTTTTCTTCCGATTAGTTTGCACAACACTTTTTACATTAAAAATCGAGGAATCAAATAAGCGAAGAACAAATCCGTGCACGTGTCTGCTAGTTTTCTATGTTCCTTTGTCTGATCTTGACATTAAAAATGCAGTCCCATAGCTATCAGTTGCCTCACTAGTCTTTGCGAACATGGAAATATGGAAGTTCACACATGACCCGACTCCTGAGTTCTGACCAGTTCAGCATCTTGGCTGAATCGAAAGTCCAGTCAGGACTCAGGAGTCAGGTGTAAAATAGGGGAAAACCGGAAAAGTGGTAAAAAGAAACTCCTTTATCAATTTGTCCGACATTTCCAGGTTAATTAGCATTGGCCATATACACGTGCATTTTCTAGACTGGTCAGTTCAGGCAAGCTTGTATGACCCTGCACCGTAAAAAGCAATATCGGAAATACCGTTATCTATCATCTACTTCTAGATGAAATTCAGATAACGAGGAGTATAAACTAAGTTGCTTACTAGAGTTCTTTCTTTTTGACCTGAAGCATATACGTGTACAATTTGCTAGTTGTTTTGTATACCAAACTAAGCTTAGTTGCTCTTGTTTTGCTCATGGTTGTAGCACTATGAACATCAAACCTGTTAATTCATCCTTTTGTGTAGCTTATGTATTTCTGAACAAGAGGATTGATATAGCTAATAGGCACTTAGGCAGGGATGGAGGTATCCATACCATCTTTTTTTTTTTTTTGGGGTGGTGGTGGGGGTGTGGGGGGGGGGGGAGGGGGACTCCATTCCTCTTTCTTCCTTCTTTTGACCAACCCCATTAAATTTTTTTTGGATTCCTGTTATATTATTTATTCAACGTTCATCTTACAGGAACAACAGGAAACAAAACTGGTAGAGTTTTAGCCATTGCACTGCCTATAGTTGCTGCAACACTAGCTACTATAGTAATTTGTTCATGCCTCTGGAGGAGGAAGAGGAAAACACCAGTAAGGTCATCACTACCAGGTAAGTCCCTTGTACAGTCCAGTTAATTCAAATTTCATTCTTTTGCTTTTCCCAATACGTTAAGAACTGGCGTTTTTTTTTCAGAAGTTTTGTACAATCAATTTTTTTTGCCTGGTCTAGACATAATCCTCTTACTCCCTCCGTCCCTAAATAACTGTCGCTTCGCTTCCCGAGAAGCAAATGCCGGCAATTTTATAAATAATAAATATTATCAATTAGTATCATAATTAGTATCATCGGAAAGATCTTTAGATCTAGTTTTTTAACAAAATTATTTAAAGATATAAATATTGCACGTATTTTCTATAAATCAAGTCAAACTTGTGGCACGCATCCCACGGCGACACTTAAAAAGGGACGGAGTATGAAAATAGGAAATGGACTGCTGTTTTAGACATCATATTAATTGCACCATTTCTTATGACAGATACAACTAATCCAGAGGACATACAAAGTATTGATTCTCTCATTATTGATATATCAACTTTGCGAGCTGCAACGGGAAACTTTGATGAAGCCAATAAGCTTGGTGAAGGAGGTTTTGGTTCAGTATATAAGGTACGACTCATATGTTATATAGATCTTTTTTATTCTATATTTTGCAGTTTTGGTACTCAAATATGTCCATCTGTACAGGGAATCCTCCATGATGACCAGGAAATAGCAGTGAAAAGGCTCTCACAGACTTCTAGACAAGGGATGGAGGAGCTGAAAAATGAGCTTGTATTGGTTGCTAAACTGCAACACAAGAATTTAGTGAGGCTTATTGGGGTTTTGCTTGGAGGACCATGAAAAATTGCTTGTCTATGAATATATGGCCAACAAAAGCCTCGACACCATTCTATTCAGTATGGTTACTCACTCAGCATCTTTGAGCAACAGTGAAACAACTGAAATTTCACAGCATACATTTATGAGTTTTTTCTTTGCGTCTGACAGATCAGGAGAGATGTGGTGAGCTGGATTGGGGGAAGAGGTTTAAGATAGTTAATGGGATTGCCCGTGGCTTGCAGTATCTTCATGAAGATTCTCAAGTGAAGATAATCCACCGGGATCTTAAAGCGAGCAATGTTCTACTAGACAATGACTTCAATCCTAAGATCTCAGATTTTGGCTTAGCAAGGCTATTTGGAAGTGACCAATCACGAGATGTTACCAATCGGGTTGTCGGAACCTAGTAAGTGTTGTTAACATTACCCTTCTATGACCTAAGTGTACACTAATGTGTACAACACAATATTCTTGTCACAGTGGATACATGGCCCCTGAATACGCCATGCGTGGGCATTACTCTGTCAAGTCCGACGTGTTCAGCTTCGGTGTTTTGATCCTAGAAATCGTCACCGGAAGAAGAAATGGTGGCTCCTATAGCTCTGATGAAGCTGCTGATCTCCTTAGTTTGGTGAGAGCATAACCAATGCAAAACTTTGTGCCCCAGTTACACTTTACAGGTTTAGAACAACAACATCGAAGTAATTCGGTTGTCTAATGCAGGTGTGGGAGCACTGGACGACGGGAACACTAATGGAGATCATGGATTCATCCTTGAGCAGCCTTGCTCCGCGAGACCAGATGTTGAAGTGCGTCCACATCGGGCTCCTTTGTGTTCAAGATGACCCCACAGATAGGCCGATGATGTCTACAGTGAATGTCATGCTTAGTAGTAGTACGGTGACCCTCCAAGCTCCATCTAGGCCGGCGTTTTGCATCCCAAAGAGTGGCTTCAACTCAGAGATGGACTCTGTAGTGTACCTACCAGGAGCTTCACAGTCCGCGAGCAGGTCACCTATGTCGTTGAACGACGTTTCAATCACTGAGCTTGAGCCCAGATGATGATGATTCTCCTCGAAGCAGTGGCCGACCAATAGGTATATTGAGGGTGAAATACGTCCTTATTGAGTGTTGTGTTTTACCTGGGCCGAGCACGTAAGTGTGATCGGTATGCAAAACTAGTAAACTACCAATATGGTGAAATAGAACGTCTATTAGTTCTCCAATTACTTATGTATCTATATGTCATTGCCTTCCAATGTAGAGAGGTGTGTAGAAATAAGAACGTGGATAACAGAATGTATCGGCGGTTGCTGAAAATGCCATCTCCGTATTGGTTAGGTGTGACTAAAGGGAGTGTTTTTCTCCTGGGCAGCCTATAGTCAAATGGGTAATTCATGCTACACTGCTTCATAAATTGCTCTCATACACTATATGTGCTACGTATGGACTTCTATTTCCTCTCATTCCCTTAATATAAACGTCAAAAGTAGTATAACATAAAACTTGGATATTGTAATTACATTTTTGCAGAGGTAGATCCATCCTTTAAGCTTAATATCCATGATTAAATTAATCGATGACTTTCGCTATAGAAATAACAAGAAACAAGACTGTTAAGCGGGTTTTAGCCACTACACTGCCTGTAATCGCTGTGCTACTTGCACTAGCTACTCCACTAATCTGCTTGTGTCTCCGGAGGAAGAATAAAACACCATGCAAGCCATCACTGCTACCAGGTAAGTCCTTCATTCAGTAATTGAAATTCATTCGTTTTGTATTTTTTTTTTCTAGAACACGACTTCACGCGTATTTCATTAAGAAGAAGGGGTGCCGAAAGAACGGCATACACAGCACAAAGTGCCAGTTACAGAACCACAGAGAGAGTGGCTTAGAAACCAAAACCAAAACAAAACAACACAGAACTGAAAGAGAGGCGAAAGGGAAAGGCCCTCCACCACAAACCTAAACCAAAACGACTGAACCTGCAGTAGAAAGAATACATCAATGCAAAGTTGCAAGCAAAATAGATGAAGCCGCGGTGGCCAAGCATCCACCGAGAAGCGACGAGACTACGGCGGCAAAGAATCCGCCCAAGCAACACAACGGCAAAGCATCCGTCGAAGTGATTGCGGCAAAGTATCCGCGATAGAAAGGGGGCCAACACGCCCTCAGCTTGCCAGCATGAGGGGGGCACGCCCAAAGGGACGTGGCGGCAAAGCATCCGCCCAAGCAAAACGACGGCAAAGCATCCGTCAGAGTAACTGCGGCAAAGCATCCGCGATAGAAAGGGAGGCCATCACACCCTCAGCAAGCTAGCGTGAGGGGGGGCACGCCCAAAGCAACATAGTGGCAAAGTATCCACTCAGACGACAACGGCCAAGCATCCATTGCGAAGAACCAAACGACGGCGGCAACATCAATTAAGCTAGACAAAACAATGCAAAGACGAGCTTGAAGCGCACACAGGCACAGCACAGGAGGGGGCGACTCCGGCGAAAGCAACGGGAGATGGGCTGCAGTAGTGCTCAAACGATGCCTTCAGGAAGGTCTTGACATCCGCAGACGCCAACAACGCTTGGAGAAGCACACGAGTAGGTCTTTCAACCATAGCCTGCCACGACGAACAGATGCTTCGACGACGCTTTATTTTGCTTGGCCTTGACATCATTCTCACATTAAAATAGGAACGAATTCTGTTAATGCTTACCATTATTAAGTCGTTGTCCTCTCTCACCACTGATTCAACTAATCCAGAGGACATACAAACCATCGATTCGCTCATTATTGATCTACCATCTCTGCGAGCTGCAACACAGAACTTTGATGAAGCAACTAAGCTTGGTGAAGGACGTTTCGGTGCAGTTTATAAGTGTCAGTCATGTTTATTGCATAGACCCTTTTGTCCTATATTGTAGTGACTTAATTAATATCTGAATTTGTACAGGGAATCCTTCCAGATGACCAAGAAATAGCAGTGAAAAGGCTATCACAGAGTCCTAAACAAGGGATTGAGGAGTTAAGAAATGAGCTTGTTTTGGTTGCTAAGCTTCAACACAAGAATCTGGTCAGGCTTTTTGGTGTTTGCATGGAAGATAATGAAAAACTGCTTGTCTATGAATACATGCCAAACAAGTGCCTTGACACAGTTCTTTTTAGTACGGTTACACCCCCACGCACCCACCCACTCACCTATTCTAGTTAGCATAGGATGTTTTTTACCACATAAATCAATGAAAAATTGGAGTTGTCCTACATTGTTTAACTTTGTATGACAGATCCTGAGAGATGTATTGAGCTAGATTGGGGAAAGAGACTTAAGATAATTAATGGGATTGCTCGAGGATTGCAGTATTGGTCTTGCAAAGAGAGGCTGCTCAAGGAAGACCCTGCAGATAGGCCGATGATGTAGACAGTGATCGCCATGCTTAGCGCTAGTGGTGACCCTTTAAGCTCCATCCAAGCCGGCGTTCTACATCCGGAAGGGACTTCAACTCAAACTTGTATTCACAACCCAAGAGAAGTTTGTCTTCCTCGGTGAACAACTTTTCTATTACTGAACTTGAGCCACGATGATTCTACACGAGGTGATGGTGAATTATTGCACTATTCTTGCTTTTTTTATATAGAAAATGGAAGAGACTTCTCGCTTCTGCTCTCCGCACATAGCGTTTACTTTATTATATAATTTCAGCAACATTGCTGATCGGTCAGAACAACAAAAAATGCAAAAATTATGCATGACAGGGTCTATTAAATTTGCATCCATGGCAAACGAACGGCTCCAACACAGTGGTCTCTAGTTTTTTGTTCACTAACTTGTGGAAGATTCCTTTGTTTGATCATCATGCTATATTAGACTGTCTCTAATAGGTGACCTATAAGGCCATCTAAACGCAAAACGGATTGTATTGACCTCCAATAGAGTATCTATATAGAAGATCTATTTTGAATGCCAGAAGAGACATGACCCAAATCTAAGTGTCTTCTCTCCCGATGACGTATTTGCAGAAAGGGTTCTCTTTTAAGTCTGGTTGTAAAAGACAAAAAAATGAGTATTGAACCTTTTCTATAGTGCTACCCAAACGTGAAATAGGTCTTATATTTAGGTTGTCATTTTTGGACATAATCTTAGGGGTCCCAGGTGCCTCAAATCTAACTTGCCTATTCGCTTGTCTTATTAGTTTTTTTCTCACAGTAAATCAGTTATTCTAACTTATCAGTCGGCTTATAAGTCCAGTTGAATAGGGATCGAAGAATAATGCACCACCTAGGAAACGTGGCAAAATTAACGGCAGAGCCAGATTTTTTTTTTTTTTCTAAACGAAGGGAGTTGAGTAGTCCTAACAGGCCGTAAGTACGCGGACGCGGGTGATCTATCACTGGTCAGCTGTCGTTGTGGACAATTCTGTAAAGCTGAGCTGCCAGCGCTGGCAGCGTGATGGGTTTGTGGATGACACCATTCACCCCTGTCCGCTTGCACACGTCGCGGACGTCGATGCAGCTTGCTCTCGGTGGCAATGGCAGCGCGACGAGTATGAGCAGCCAGCTGAACCTGTCGCCGGTGACCTCCCGGATCCTAAGGGCGACCTCAAACCCATCATCCATCGAACTGGCAGCGTCAGCGCTAGCTGCGGTGGCAGGTTTGTGGAGGTCTAGAAGCACCGCCTGGACTTGCAAGTAAGGGAATTGGAACGAAGGCTGATCGCCGCCGCCGCCGGCGGCACTCCCCAGTAGAAGGCTGAGGCAGTGAGCGGCAGACGTGACCGGCAGCACCTGGCAGCCTAGCCTCTCCAGGAGCTTCCGAGTCACCTCCCGGCTGGTGTCGTCACTGTCGGAGAGCAGGACGCGCAGGCCGTTGAAGTTGTACTGAGGAGGGGCACCGGCGGACGACGAGGGCGCTCCGAATCTGCCACTGACGCGGTAGAATCCGCCGCCGCCACCGCCACCGCCTGATGGGGAGGAGGCAGAGGGCGATGCCACTCCATAGCCGAGCTGGAAGTGCAGGATGAGGCTCATGTCATGTGCTCTCCATACTGGCCTCCGGACTCTGACGTGGATTCCAGCCGCATCTTGCCGTTCATCATCTGACGAGATCAATCAGCCAATTTTAAGTTCTTGATTTGTTTCGTACAGTACATAGGAACAGAGCTCACCTGCACGATCTTGTTGCACGTAGCGATGCTTAGCCGCGTCTCGGAGCTGACTGAAACTGAACTGATGCTGCTGCTGGTGCTTCTTCTGATTCTTTCTTGAGCTCGTGGGCTGTACGGAAGCAGCAAGCTGTCTCTGATGTGTCTGGTGATCCCAAATCGGAACCTGACGCACACCGTGTTGCAGCCTGAGCCTGACATGGTCTCTTGGTCACCCACCGCAGTGTCCACGGCGAAGCAGAGGTCGTGGCAATGGCATTCGCACCGGTCCAGCAGAACGCCGATCATGTGCAGCAGGAGGTGGAACACGCGCCTGTCGTCGCCGACCACCCAGCATTCGGCGGGCAGAGAGCTCATCTCCGCCCGATGCGAGAAGCCGATCCCCCTGCAGCGGGCGAGGCACCCGGCCACGCCGGCCGCGTCCTTGACCAGCGCGCGGGGATCGAACGGCCTCCGCGCCAAGCTCACGCCGGCAGCCGCCGACGCCGGCTCACCACGGGCAGTCGCCATGACGTCGTCGATCAGCGTGGAGGAGAGGGCGCTGATCCTGGCCATGGCATCCACGGCGACCCTCTGCTCGGCGCAACGGAAGGCCCCGTCCTGCTGCTGCTGCGCCTGCATCAGGGAGAGCAGCCCCACGATGGGGTGCATCGGCCTTAGCACGCCGTCGCGCATGGCGCTCTTCGCGGCGTCCCTGGTCCTGGTGGCCACCGCGGCGTCGCGCCGGGCCTGTGCCAGGACCCTCTGCCGCTCGGCCAGCTTCTGCCGAGTCAGCTGCCACTCCTCCAGCATTGCCGCGTGTGACAGAGCCACGGCTAGCTGGTCTGCCGCAACCTCCACGATCTCCAGCTCCTGCCTGCTCCACTCTCGTGCTCCTCCTCCTCCTCTAGTCCTGTGATTCTTGGTAGTCGTCGGAGCTGGAGCTGGAAGAACCAAGGCCATGATCGCGTAGTGCACAGGCACAGCAGCTCCATGCCCATCTGAGGATCCGTCGATGAAGTTGGACACTGTCAGCATCGGCATCCGTATGGCAGCCGCAGGTCCATGACCAGACGTCGTCCCGAGCGACGAGCCCGGCCTCAGCACCTTGGCGTCCTTGCTGGCCATGACGGCGGCCACGTCAGGGTCAGTGATGCGAATGGCCCGCCTTGCCGCCACGTCAGGGTCATCTTCAGGCATCTGATGGGCCAGGTGGAGCAAGCCGGAGCCATCATCATCACCGGCCGCCGCGGGCATCCAGACGGCGCAGCTGCTGAGGCCGAGGGCGTCGGCGAGGTGGAACACGGCGGCGCGAAGGACGGCGAGCTTATCAGGCGGGACAGAGCCCCCCACCGCCGCATCGGACGTGCTGCGTGATGGCGCGGACGACGCGCGCGGCGGTCTCCTCGCGGCGCCGGACGCGGGCGACGTCGCGGTCGAGCTGGCGCGCCTTGTCCCGGAGCAGCGCCTCGCGGGTCTTGAGGCGGAGCAGCTGCGGGATGAAGGTCGGGAGGAGACGGCGGCGACGGAGGCGGCGACGGCGGCCAGCGCCTTGGCGGCGGTGAAGGCGAGGAGGAGGCGACGCGAGTCCGGGCGGGTGTAGGTGAAGACGGCGACGAGGTGGACGAGGCCGCAGAGGACGATGAAGGCGCCGAACTGGAGGAGCACCCAGCGGGCGGCGCGAGGTCGGCGCAGGTGGCGAAGTGCAGCAGCTCCAGCGGGATGGACATGTAGGACGCCCCGATGAGGAAGTCGCTCACCTTCTGCCACTGCACCAGCGCCTCCACGGCGCCGTCCTCGCGCCCGTCGCAGCCGCCGCTGCACCGCGCGCTCATCGGCTTTGGTTTTTGGGCTGCGCAACCGCATAAATGCACAGATTAGCCATGCGAGAATCATACATGATACATCACACGCCTGATTTTGATCAGAATACGAATTGATGCACATGCAACTATGCAAACATTGCATCAATATAGGACGGAGGAAGAATCTTTTGTCCTGTGTATCTATCCTCCGTCTCCTGGTTCACCTTGCAGGCATACAAGCAACAAATATATAGCACTGAAAATCGAGATAAAAAGTCTTCCTTTTTGCCCCCAAGTGGAAGATGAAAATAAAGACTGATCACCCATCATCAAAGTGGGTAGTCAGCTAGTATTACCTCTCCAGTATGTTGTAGAGAATGGAACTAAACTATCCCGGTCTCTGCATTCTTTGGGGGCATCTGCTCAACTTGAGAGAGACACAACATGAAACACTGCTATCTATGCATGCGCAGCTAGATAGATCACCTGTTGATAACTCACAAGCCAGTCATTGGTGGCTAACAGATGAAGAGAGCCTCTCTGTTTCCGTCTCTCCGTGTTTCTATCGCTACTCTCAACTCTGAAGAGAAGAGTAGGGAAGAAGAAGAAGAGGGAGGAGGAGGAGACGAAGATGAACCTCATCATGCATGATGCATTGCAAGGAGAAGGGAGCTGGAGCAAGACAGGTGTAGCTAGCACAGTAGGATCGAGCCAAGGTGGTGGGCTGGTGGCTGCTGGCGCCGCGCAGCATTCAGAGCTAGCCATTTCTTTAGGAGCTTGGCTGCAGGTTTGCTGCGACCCTGGCTCTAGCTGCTCGGGATTCCGTGAGACTTCCGATACGACCATGCGTCCATACCCATATGCCTGCTGCGATGCACCGCGGTATGCAGCCAACAACATGTCAACAGCACCATTCTGTGCACAGGAAGAAACAAAAGGGAAACGCTGAAGCGTACTTGGGTTGCTCCCAAAATGGCACCGAGGTAGTAGTACAGGATACTCTTGTAGAGCCAAGTGGGCACAAACCAACATTGCAGCGCGTTAGTGCCGGCAGTGCGCGGTCGGTGCCTGGTCCAGGTTCCGGTGTCTAGCTCAGTCCCGGCGGCCGCCGGCACGTCGGCGTGACACGTCGTCCATCGCGCATGCACTCGTTCGACGGATGACAGCAGATCGGTGTGATATTTTTTTCTTTTCATTTTGATGAGGGATGGGTTTTGGGTGTCATATTGATAGAGCAAATAGCCATAGTAGGTGGGCCTGCTCGCTCCTGCTATTTGCAGTTGTTTGGGCTGCGGCTGTACAGAAAAGCCCATCGTTGGCGAAACGGCTGCACCTGCTTCTGCAACAAAAACCCATCCGCTGCAAACCAAAGACCCCAAACCGTTTTTTTTTTTTACCAAAGACCCCCAAATCGTTATCTGGCGCGCGTGGGCCCATAGAGGTAAGCGGGGCACGCGGCTCCATTAACGGGGAAGAAGTGGGCGGGGCGGGGGCTGGGGCAAGTGGGTGGGTGTGTGGGGCGGAGGGGTGGCGGCGGCCTCGCCCGCCGACCAACGGTAACAACGGGCGTCCGGAGTCGAGGAAGGAGCGGCCGGAGTTAGGGTTGCAGCTCTCCCCGGCTATAGATTGCAGGCCGGGCGCCCTAGCTGTAGTCGCGACACCGCGATTGTGGCTAGTTGGCCGGGTGGCGGTGGCGGCACCGCGCCCCCCGGGTGGGATAGGATAACCAGTGGGCGGGGTAGGCGGTGGGGGCGAGCATAGACAAGGTTAGGTGTGGCAGAACCTTCCAAATTATATGGCCCACAAGCACCTGACATTGTCCTTAAGACCTCTGTCAGCCGTACTTGTGTACCACATAACTCAGAATGTTACGTCGGGTGAAACCCCGATGACACCACGATCCTCCGGGATCCACTTCTTACAAAAAGAACTTGCGGTATTACAACCATTCATACAAACATAACGAGTAGCGGAAGATTTACAAAAGAGGATTACAACACTTGATCGAGTTTGATTAAACAAAACTTAAGCGGGTTTTGCGGAGCGAGAAAAGAACTTTGTAGACGGAAGATATTCGATCATGCCAAGCCCAGCGGGTATGACCAAAGTCGGCAACACTAGTCAACACACACAACGGGGGTCAAACAAACCACGAGTACAAAAGTACTCCATAAGACTTACCCGACGGAAAAAGGGTGAGAAGACTTCGGGAATCTTTGGTTGATAGGAATCAAGGTAAGGCTTTAGCAAGAATCAAGGACACATTTTATGGAAAAGCGACTAATGTTGATCCTTACTATTCATTCTTATCTGATATTTCATTAAGCATTAAGCTATCCATCTAGGTTATCCTAGTCTAGAGCAATCACTTGTCAAGCAAGATCTCGATTTCCAAAACTTTCCATCCTCGGCAACTTTTCTCATTACTACGATGCGGGGACTCGGATCAAGTCTCCCATATCGTGGAGCAACGGCGATTCGAATCGCTTATATACCGGCCGGGGCTTCCTAACCACACGATGTATGCATGGCCCGACCATCTTACATACATCAACTCAACGCTCGGATTTCTCCACACGAGCAGGTGTACGGTACTCCACCTCTCTACGGCCGCTCGGTCACTTCGGCGGTGCGCATCGTAGGATGGGTACACGCTTCTTGTCCGTTCTAGTAACGAATAGTCCAAGTGGAGCTTACCGCCATTAGCATGCGACTAGTACTATCCAATAACCTCATGATCCCAGCGCCAAACAACGGACGGTCCTTAACCGACACAAGTGGGCGACACTATACCGGGGCACTAGCCCTTCACGATGCAAGTCACTACACCGGCGTCTCAATTTACTCATCATCATGTTCTTATTGAGTACCCTTGACCCGATCAAGTAAAGGATAAACAATAAGCAACATCAGGTTTTCATAATTGCCCTCAACGGGGATATTGTGATCAACTTTTGAAAACATTTTATTTGCAAAGCTTATGCTATCGGCAAGACTAAGCATATACTAAATATTTTTAAATCAAAACAGGGTTTCGAGGGATAGTATATTAAAGGTGCGGTAAATGCATCAAGATAGGATATCACTCAACTCCTACACATAATGCATCATATCATCAACATAAAATTATAAAGAACTTTCGAAATTCAAGAAAGGGTTTAATGTATCCGGGGCTTGCCTGCTTTGCTTGCTGCTGCTGATGCTCGAGCACTGTAGCAAACTGAAGACATGATTTTCACCCTCGATTTGCTCTGCGTTTTATTTGTAATAGCAAGCTAGTGCAGTTGAAGAAGTTGTAGAGATACACGAGCTTTACAAGATTGGTTACAGGCTCATGGTTTAATTCTTGATGGTTTGCACAATCAAAATCAAGGAACACACCTAGATCACCACTGTCCCTGACAAGTTCAGTTAACTGAACTGAACTACAGTTCAAGGGTTCTGAAACTCAAATTTCTCCTCCTCTTTTCTCTCGATTTTGCATGGTGGCTTGAGATGGTGTAGTGGAACAATTTGTAGAACAAACTGAGCTCTACACAATTGATTCAAGAAGCAAGGGCTGGTTCTCAGTAGTTTAGAAGATAAAGATCAAGGAGGAGCCCCTGAATGCCACTGAAACCAAGTTTCAGTCTTAACTGAAACTATGCAGTGAAGGTTTTTGAAAATTATTTTCATTTGCAAACTTTGGGCAAGATGAAGGTGATTAATTAGTGAGCTCTGGATCCAACCAATAGCACTATTGCAAAGTATAAAGTTTGAACTTTGAAATAGAGCTAAAGCTGGGGAAATTTTACTTAGAAAATTGGTTGTAATTAGCTCCTCAAAATTGAAAGTGAAATTCCTATTTCAACACTTAGCCAAAGCAGCCTAGGGCTGAAATTTGGATTTCAATTCTCAATTTTGATTCTCTCTTTTACTCTTTCTGGCTATAAAACTTGGTTAGGGTTTTAGTTAGATGATTAGCCACGCACTTAACACTCCAAGGTATATTTTAGTATTATCCAAATTTTTAAATCCTAATTAAGCTTAGGTTAATTAAGAAATGATCAACACACATAAGCACGTGAGGTAAAGAGCTCAAGCACTTGATCAAACCATAAGATGAGTTTTTAAAGGTTTAACCAACTTTAGAAACCTTAATTACTTGCTAAGTTGCTTAGGTGATGAACATCACACCACACTAATCATAGCTCAAAGATAAATAACCAGGTCACAAACATTGACAAAATATTAGCATTCATATGAGAGATGCATATCACATCATGGCTCAAATTGACCTAATGAAGCTTAACTAATGCATTATGGCATTATCATAGAATTAATAAACATGACACTTAATGCATAACATGATGACATGGTGGGTTTATGGTGGGTTCAGGTTAACGTAACACCAGGGGTGTTACATTAGGGAGGGCAGGTTTGTCCGGCGAGGATGGTTAGTGGGCAGCAAGGTCGCCAGGCGGTGGGGGGGGGCGATGGGAGGTGGCGGTGGGGAAGGGAGGAAGGAAGAAGATGAATAGTGCCATGTGCGCTGCTATCAGTGTTGGCACACACGCGCGAGGTTAGATGGTCGCTAAAGACCTAGTATCACTTTTCTCGCTCCCCTTGGCAACTGCTATGCATCCGGCATCCCCGCTCCCCATGTCCCGCGACAGAGAGCGAGCGAGGTGGCTCGGAGGGGAAATCGGGGTTGTGTCTTGCGGTCTCACCCGACCTGCACCACACCGCTATGGTAGGCCCCAATCCTCTGCCGGGTACCCGTATGGCCGTATCTCTAGCAGATTGATCCCGGCGATGGTGCCTCCTTTCTCAACCTTTCTTCTCACGCGCCGCGTCGGCGTTCATGGGGGGCACCACCACGAGCGACCGTACTCCCTCAAGCTCAAAATAAATCTTGTTTTCATTTCTTGAGAATTAACTTTAACTAAATATATATATACAAAGTATTAACAGTTATGGTAATATTAAATTTTAACTAAATATATATATATAAAGTATTAATAGTTATGGTAATAAATTAATATTATTAGAAAGATCTTTGAATCTAGTCTTTTGATAAATTTATTTGAAGATAGAGTACAAATGTTGAATGTTGTGCGTATCTTCTATTAATCGAAGTCAAACTTACGACACGAAAACTTAAAAAGATAATCTTTTCTGCATTCCTCAGCTCCATAGCGAGCTTCGGTTACAACAACTCGTGTCTAACACTAATCCTTATATGATGTATAAACAGTGTTGTCTTTTACTAAATGAATTTCTTTTACTATGACAATTGACTTACGGACACTATAGCTATTAAAATAATAACTTTGAAGTGGATGGAAGATAGAAATTAAAATTGATCAAAATATTCTGACTATTATTCAGAACGTCAAAAGGTCTTCATATCAAAACTATAGCTCAATGAGATATACAACTTCGAAAGCCAAAAAAAGAGAGGTAAAAATCACTCAAATGGTCAAAAGCTAAAGAAAAGCCAAAACCAAGTCATTGTCCCGAAGACATGGATAGCGGCTAATACAGAAATTAGGTAGAAGCATGTTTCTCAATTATTATTCTTTTATTTAGTGGCAGTGATGGATTAGTATGATACCGTTCAAAGTTTTCCGGTCCAAGAGGGCAGGTCAATGTGAACTGTTTGGTTGAGAACTTGAGACTAGTATATTGCCTAAGTCATCAAGATATAGCTCTCCTTTAAACTTTAAAAAGTTGTCTCTGGCCAATCTGTTCTCCCTTATTAATAAAGGTAAAAAGGAAGTCAGCAAATCTTCCCGTTCTATTCATTCAGCACACCCGATGCACTGTCTACGCCATTAATTATTGCCTCACCTGCCCACCACCGCGTTGGCCATGCACGGCAACTCGCTCCGTTTCTCCTCGTCCACCGTCGCCGCCCTCCTCGCCGTAATCGTTGCGCTTCCAGCCGCTGCCCAACTGCCATGGGCGCACTGCGGCAAAAGCGGCTACTTCACGCAGAACAGCACGTACCAGGCCAACCTCGAGCTCGCCTCCACCGTCCTTCCCCGCAACGCCTCCTCCGCCGCGTCCCTCTTCGCCGCCGGCAGGGTCGGAGCCGCGCCGGATGTGGTCTACGCCCTCGCGCTCTGCCGTGGCGACACGTCCTCCTCAGCTTGCGCCGCGTGCCTGGCGGTCGCGTTCCCGGACGCGCAGCAGCTGTGCGCGTACAGCAAGGAGGTGGCCATCTACTACGACCTGTGCTATCTCCGGTTCTCCAGCCTGGACTTCCTCTCCGGCACCGACAACGACGAGATGCGCCTAATCAAGGTGGAGAACGTGAGCGCGCCCACCGCGGCGTTCGACGCAGCCGTGGGCGCGCTCCTCAACGCCACAGCGGACCTCGCAGCGGCGGACCCGGCCAGGCGGTTCGCCACGGGCGTGGAGGCGTTCGACGGGAGCGTCACGATCTACGCGCTAGCGCAGTGCACGCCGGACATGACGCCGGCGGGCTGCCGGAGCTGCCTGGCGAACATAACTCAGATGGCGCCCAAGTATTTCAGCGGAAGTCCGAGCGGGAGGGTTATCAGGGTGCGCTGCAACTATCGTTACGAGCTGCAGCAATTCTTCTCAGGCACACCTCTGCTGCAGCTCCCGGCACCGGCACGGCCATCACCATCCCCGTCCGCGCACATGCCGGAGAAGTTAACGCCTTCAGCGAACGGAAAAGGTAATTTTTTTTTTTTTTGAGAAATTTGTTACCTTGTGCTAGTATTGAGAGGAATTTTGTCTTAATGTTATGTGGTGTGAGAGGTGAATCATAAGCCATCACTGATCAATTAAATTTGGGCACTCATGGTTCATATGGTGGTTACTGGTTATGGTTAGTCATGCAATCATGCTCATGGTATTAACTCATCTTCCATCGTTTGAATTTTTCTACACAGTCCCATCACAATCAGAACCAGCGAACTAAAACGTCACATACACGGCGAGTAAAGTCCATCCTTGATCATTTCGTCTGATACTAACCACTTCAATCCATGTATGCAGGGAGAAGAAATAGAGTCACAAAAGTCTCTGCAGCTGCCACTTGTACCGTTCTCTTGATGCTGATTGGTTTAGCCTTTGCTTTCATCCTTTTGAAGAGAAGGAAATCTGTCAAGAACCAAAACAGTGAGAAGCATTCTGTCTAATAGTTTTGAGTGTTTGGTCAGCAATGGGACTAGTTTGCTCATGTCATTTACTATATCTCTACTCTACAGCTCCAATGTTGATTGTCTCTAAGAAAGCATCATCGCCAAAGAATATTGAAAGGGGAAAATGTGCGGTGTTTGATTTACCTACCCTGAAAGAAGCAACCAATAACTTCCATGAGAAGAATAAGCTTGGGGAGGGTGGGTTTGGTACTGTATACAGGGTAAGCAACCACAATAACTGCAGCCTCTCTCTCTCTCTCTCTCTCTCTCTCTCTCTCTCTCTCTAAGAGAGGTTTGTTTTACAGGGAAGGCTCTCTAATGGACAAGAAATAGCCGTGAAGAAGCTATCCCGGTGTACTGTACAGGGACTGAACCAGCTGCACAATGAAGTACAATTGTTGGCTGAGCTTCAGCACAAGAAGCTTGTCAGGTTACTGGGGTTCTGCTCACACCAGGACGAGATGATCCTTGTTTACGAGCACGTAAAGAACGGGAGCCTTGATAAATTCCTATTGGGTATTTTTCTTCTACAACTACTAACGCAGAGATTTTTTTTTTTTTGTGTGTGCTCTGTCATGTTTCATAATAACATTTTTTTTCTTTAAGAAATTAGTTTGTTGGTTAGGTTTACTTGAAGATGGTGTTTGAAATCCGAAAACTCATGCCAACAAATTTGTGAGAATGAAATGGGACGACCACTTTGGTTGCAGCACAAGAACTGAGTATTCATATTTGGTATTCTTTCCCTTTTAGAAAAATAGTTTGTTGGTTTGAATACTTGATGATGGTGTTTGCAAATGACACTGGAATTTTGATTAAGTTTTGCCGACAAATTTCCAACAATGAAATTGGAATGACCAGTTTGGTAGCAGCACAAGTAAATTAGACTCGTTTCAGTTAGGAGTGAAATGGGCATTGACTGTAGCATTGCTGGCAAGATAGTTGCACACAGGCCTAGTACATACATCCAAATATATAAGTTCTGACTGTAAATTGGACTTCATATATCTTCTGTATGAATAACTCTACATTTTGACTCACCCATTTGGTTGAATCAGATACTAGTAGGAGAAAAGGTCTGAACTGGGAACACAAATGCAATATCATTCTTGGAATCGCTAAGGGAATATTATATCTTCACGAAGATTCAAGCTTAAGGATCGTACATCGGGATTTGAAAGCAAATAACATTTTGCTTGATGAAAACATGAACCCCAAAATTGCAGACTTTGGACTAGCCAGGTTGCTAGGAGGTGGCCATACTCAGACTAAGACAACAAATGTAGCTGGAACATAGTAAGCTTCTAGCTAGAGTCTATGCCTAAATGTTTCAGAGCTTGAAGATCTCTTTTTTTTTTTTTCACAGCGGATATATGGCGCCAGAGTATGCCTTATTTGGTAATGTGTCCACAAAGACTGACATTTTCAGCTTTGGCGTTTTGGTGTTGGAGATTATAACCGGGAGAAGAAATAGTGGTTCTGATGATTTGGATAAAACAGTCAATCTCCTAACCAAGGTAAGTAGCATTTTCATCTTGACTGAAAGATGAACTGTTTATGTGAGGACACTTGGAACCAGAAAATGTGACAGGAATTCAGGAAACATGCATAACAGGTATGGAACTGTTGGACCAAGGGGACAGTATCGGCACTGATAAACCAATCACTTGATGGGGATACCAAGAGCAAGGTGATAAGATGCATCCACATCGGTCTTCTTTGTGTCCAAGAGTACCCGGATGACAGGCCCAACATATCTTCTGTTATCGTAATGCTAACCAGAAGCAGGATCAAGCTCCAGCCGCCGCGACAACCTGCATTCTTCTTTGGGAGGGACTATAGTTCTGTTGCCGATCATCACGCCCATGGGAGGAACTCCATATGTGAGAGGTCTGATGCGATTGTGGAGGATACTTTCTCTGTGAATGATGTTACCAATACTGACCCCTTTCCCAGATAAACTGCAATATGACGGTTTGGGTGTAATCCATTATTGTTCAAGGGGTCGTCCCTATGTATATTATTAGGAGTTTAGATGTCGGAGTGATCTTATGAGCCATGACTCTAAATAGTCCACTATAGATTTTAATATATATACCACTTCGCTATTTTTTTTCTGAGGAAAACTGGAGGGATTTGCATCCCTACAGCACTTCATTAGAGAAAGGTAAAAACGTTAAACAAAACCAACAAAGCCACAACCCGGCTTGGGATTCAAGAGACAAAAAAGGAAACAAAGAAAAAGAGCAGTAAAACTGCCAAGAGCCTAGCTAAAATAGATTTGAGATCCATTGGTTAATAGAGGGGGAATAACTTTTTTTGCCCTCAGAAGTAACCTACATTTCTTCAAAGAAATTCAGCCTCGCCTAAAGCCATTTAGCTCTACTTAACATCATTATTTGGCATCAATGAACTAAGCAATAGGGCTGTTTCACATGGTGGGAAATTCAAAGGAGGAACATGACCGTTTGGTGCAATCCGGTGTCCATTTTTTAACATCTGAGTAGTATCGAATTGATTCGGTGTGACTGTTGTGGTGGTCACCGGACTATGCATTACAGAGAGAATTCGATCGTTAGATTCCCACGGCTAGTCTCTAGTTTGAGCGCATGAAGCCATCGGGTTGATCCGATGGCAGTGTTTGCGGAGCACCAGACCATGTGTCAAGGTGATCACTTAATCCGGTGATCACGCGGACTGCCCATCAGTCAGCCAACCCAACAGCTAGTTCATCCTTGGAGGGGGCTTATAAATAGACGTTGGCTGGCTCTTGGTGAGCTCTGTTGGTATTCTAAGCAAACTAACATCCTTGTGAGCATCCAAGAACACCTCACACTCATCTCTTTACTTGTGTTGCATCTAAAGAGATTGGAAGAGATCTACTGCATTTCTTTGGAGTTTTGCATTTAGTGGCACTAGTTCCTCATCTGGGTGGTGGATTTCTTGTTACTCTTGGTTTCTTCTGCCACCTAGATGGCTTGGAGCAGTTGTGGTCATTGAGGGAGAGTTGGTGATTTTTCTCTGCCTCGGACCAGTGATATTTTGAGAGGTTTTAATCCCACCACACAAAGTGCAATGAGATACTCTAGTAAATTGCTCGTGACTAGAAGGAGGGCCTGTGGGATTGATCCTTGCATCACCTAGGTTGTGGGTCTAGCTTTTCATGCTAGTGAGTGCATGAATCATTCACCATAAGACTCGCCACAACGAGTATTAAGTTACAAGCAACCAAATCTCGAGAGAAAAATTGATCGTGTCACCTTTTTTGTCCGGTTCGGTATATCACTACTCTTGCATTTCATTCATACCTTTGCTAGTGTAGTGCTTGTTGTTTGTGTGGTTGAATAGTGGTAGCTCTCTTGTTAGGAGTAGCACTAGAGTAGCTAGTTATCTTTGTTTGTAGTAACTAGTGTTAGTGTTAGTTGCTCTCTTGTGTAGTTTTCTAGTTTAGTTGTGTAGCTAGTAGCATTGTTTGGTGAAGTGATTAGGATATAATCAACATGCTACTAGACTTGTTTTAGGTGCTTGCTTGAAGTGAACTAGAGCTAGTGCTTGTAGACTTGTGACTATTAGGATCACCTCTATACAAACCATCTGCTCTAGTGTTTTGTGAATTATAAGAAATTGTAATAGGCTACTCATCTCATCTCTAGCCATCAGGTCCTTACAGTGCCACCATAACAGTCACACTCACGCCAACAAGCAAGCCACCGCCACCAACGCTGACAACACCATACTAGCCAATAGTATGACCACAACCACCGTGGCTAACTGTGTGGTCATCACAACTGTGTACATAATGACCAGCACGACCCTGCCTTCCCAGTTAGCTAACCAGGCCAATCTATAACGAGAATCAAACTCTCTCTTAGGGCTTAGAATTACTCGTATTTACCTCAATCCACATACATTAAAGTGAATTAGGGATAAAACTTACGCCTCCCCCCTGCGCAATTGAAAACCACTCCAGAATCATCATGCAAGCGTGCTAGATAGTGCTATATGGTGTTGTGGTTGTACGACGGTGATGCACACATTTCGGATGAGGATGGCATCGAGTGAGTATAAATAGTGGAAGAAGATGAAATCGGTCTTTCCATTATTTAGGCTAGGAATCTTACTTAGGTGTGATATACTCCCTCCGTTCTCTAAAAAAAATGCAATTCTCATGTCCCGAGGAGTCAAACATTGTGAACTTTGACTAAAATTATATGAAAAAATACTTTAATTTATGAGACAAAATAAGTATCATTAGATTGGTTATGAAATATATTTTCATAATAAATTTATTTCGAGATATAAATGCTAATACGTTTTGCTATAAACTTGGTTAAAGTTGACATAGTTTGACCGGCATATTTCCCATAATTACATGTTTTTTGGAACGGAGAAAGTAGTTCGCTAGAATTTGTCAGAATTATCGTTCCTAATTTTAAATATACAATGATTTAAATTTAATTTAATTCTAGAGATCTAAACATCTACTCTAATTCGCTCTATCGATTGAGATGAATAAGAGTAAATCCGAACAGGACCCCAACAGCTGAACGAGTGAAGCGGGCAGAGGCTTACCAATGGTGTCGGGAGACTGCAAGTCCGAAATTACTTGTACGAATTATCCAAGCTTTCCAAAAGCTCTCCAAAAGATTGCTGAAAAGGAGAACGACGGGTCTCCGTTGCCCGTTGGTCCACCCGATCAACTTCCTTCGGAACATGACACCTCACGAAGATTCGTTCCAGTGCCCTGTCCCCATCCCCTACAAGAACGACTAGACCTACCGTACGTGAAATTGTTTTCTCCTTGAACTAGAAAGTACGCGCGGCGTTGCCGCGCGATAGCTTGATATGGCCAGCCGTGATGCGTAGCGTAACTATTTTAAATATATTTTTGGAATATAATAAAAATGTTTATATTTTCAAATGTGTTTTTTTTATGTAAATATGTGGTTCGATGAGTATGATGGTGCTTGTACAGTAGATGTATACGTAAGATGCTTGTTTGGCACATTGGCACACCTTCATTCTTTTTTTTTTATCTGTCGTTACCGTTTTATGAGAAATAACTAATTTTGTAGTCAAAATTGTTAATATTTATGATATATAATTATTATCATTAGATAGATCTGTAAAATCTATTTTTATAATAACTTTATTTCGAGGTAGAAATATTCTAATTATGTATATACGTAACATGATGCACACGCCTATGTGAATATACAGGATGCGTGTATGCTCGAGTAATGCTCTATGTATGTGTATGTACGCTGGTATTTATATCCGAGTTCTTATACTAAACATTCAAAGCTACGATTTAAAAGAATTACAGGATCCAGAGTTAAGGTGGAAGAGATATAAATTGTTAAATTTTATTGGCAAAACACGAATGGAAAGAAACTTAAATATTATTTTTTGTAATTTTAATTAATGGGAAATGAGTGAAAAATATTTGGGTATGTTCTAGGGTGACTCTAGTCTATTTAGATATTTTCTAGAAATTTTTCCGTAAATAAAAGGCTTACCTTTTAATCTACCGTGGGGACGTTTTCCATGTGTGCCTAGCATTTTGGCTGCGCATGCGTGGGTCCCAGCCGGCTGCCAAGGCTGGCTGGTACTGTGCCCGTGCTCCATGAGCCGATCTGTGGACCTGCCCACTTTGTTCCTTTGGTCCATGTGAATCAGGCTCATGGAAGGGAGAGGGGGAAACGGTGTCACTGCACCGCTGACCCTGCTCCGTCTTCTCCGTCCTCTCTCTCCCTTTCCTTCTTTTCTTTTCCTATCTAGTCTCTCTGGCGACGGGCGGCTCCTCCTGTTCGGCTTTCAGGAGAAAGCAGAGCAGTGAGAGAGAGGAAGAAGAAGGGGAGAGAGAGAGGGAGCAGAAGGAGGCAGTAGCTGCGAGCAGGGAGCGGCGTCGCTCAGCTCGGGCCTGCGGCGCTGCCGTCAGCGCTCCTGCCGCCTCCGTCCGCTGCGACGCCGCCGCCACCGCAACGCCGCGCCGCCCGGCGCTGCCATGCCCCGTACGGTGCTGCTGCGCCGCGGGAGGCAGCTGGGTGCAAGGCGTTCGCTCTCGGCCACCCCACCTAGCGCGGCGGCGTGGCTCCGCCACCAGCCGGGTGGTCCAGTGACGCCGCGCCCGTGTCACTGGCACGCAATCGCGGCAGCGTCCGCCTAGAGCGCGGTGCTGGGCTCGTACGCGCGGCGTGCGCGGCTTCGGGCGAGCACGGCGTTCCCCGCCTCCGACCGAGAAGAGCAGAGCGCTGGTGGGCAGAGAGGAGCGGAGCGGCCTCGCCAGTCACTGAGGGCAGCCACTGACGTCAATAGCCGGTGCCGGGTAAGCCTGGGCCGGGCGCGGGATGCGGCCGCGGCCGCGCCGGGGAGCAGCCGCGCCGGGTCCACCTCGCCTCTCCCATGGCCGGTGGCCACGGCCACGAGCCACCACGCTGGGAGGCAGGTCCACCCCGCCATGGGTGGGGACAGCTCGCCGTCTCCATTTATAGGCGTCGTAGGTCGGTTCGCCGGTGAAATATCAGGCGATGGCGGTGCTGGAGCCTTCGCCGTCGACGTTCTGGAGGTTTCGGCTCACGAGGGGATGCTAAGACGGGGCGAAGGAGAGAGGAGGAGCGAACAGGAGAGAGGAGGGCAAGAGGCAGGCAGGGGACACGTGGCGCGCGAATAAGCCCGAAGCCGTGGTGCAACTTTCGTACTAGTAGAGACTAGAAAAACAAGGCGCGGCTTTGCCGCGCCAGCTCTTTCTGGATTTAGCCTGTATAATTAACAAAATAACAAGCATCAATATAGTATAATATATATAAGAATTCATCATGTAAAAAAGTTTGTAAGCACAACAATGTGTTCTTATTTTAAGCACAACAATGTCTACTATTTTAGTTCATCACAATTTATAATTTATTTTACATATTTACATGTGAATAAGTGATTAGGCTACTCAACGGATATAAATTTGTTGATGTTAGAACCCTCATGAACCAGAGCTGCAGCATCAGCTCAAACGATTTGAACAATTAAAGGTCCCCCGTTTCACCATGGTCCCTTTCCATTAATAACATCGGATGGACACACACATGAACCTTTTCAGATTGAAGTCAATTTTGAATAGAGAAAGCAAAAGCATAAGCTTCTGAATCACCAAGTATCTGCTCTACTACAGCAAGAGCCACATTTTTTATTGCGATATTTCTACATGCGCATTATAGCGAGGCTTGTACTGAAATCATATTCAAAGAATTGGCTGTGACCTGTCTTTTCCCAGCAAAGCAAGTGACAATTTGGCATACATGAGCTAATATTTTAGATCCTATTGCTTGAACTATATCTGTAGTAAAAGGTATAATTATGCATTTTGTGCTGTCATATTGCTAAAATATCTTAAATCATATTAAATGTTAATTTTCCACCTATATATAATTTTGTAACCCTATTAAGTAGCATGGTAGTAAGCCTAGCTCCACTACAATCCGTAGGCATTGCAGATGTAGACTCACCTAGAACATAAACAAATGGTAGTAAAGCCCTTTGCTAAGACTAAGATTTTAGAAGAGGTAACATAGCCTGTACGTGGTATAATTTAATATCAATCATTTATTCATTTGTCTTGTATTAGCTTTTCCATAAACTCAGATGGAAGAAAAAGTAGCATATGCTATCTTGACATTTTATCAAGAGGTTGAGAGCATAAGTATGAAGACAAAATTGAGAAGGTCAAGTGGTCACTATAATTCGGTTATTTTATCCCCAAATCTTGCAAGTAAGTTATTTCATTATTTAATTAAAAACGTGGAATCTTATATGGATCTTATCCTGTATAGTCAAGTAGGACTTAGAAAGGGAAAAAACATTTACCTTCGTAGTGTGAACATATCCTTGCTGATTGGTTAGGCACTCAGGAGGTTGAAGTAGTGAGTGTGGAATAAGCACCACGCCGCCGCCCGTCCGTTTGGCCCCCCCGCATGGCTACGCCGTGGCCGTGGCTTTCCAGCGGCCGACGGACCTGCGCCACCGGACATCCGCGTGGCCCGTGCCTCGTCGGCCATCGCATCGCAGTCCTTCTGGGACCTCTATTGGCGTGTGGCAGAGAAGAATGACCCGGCGGCGTGGCAAGCCTCGGGCGGGAGCGAGGACGACGCGGAGGCGACACTGCAGAGGGAGGCGGTGGCCGCAGCTGTCCGAGGTGGGTGGGGGGGACGAGTCAAGTGAGCTCGGGAGCAGGCACTGGCGGCGGCATCGTGTATTGGCCGCTGGCCGGATCGGTGGTCGCGTGCGGCGCTTCTTCCAGAAGGCGCTGGAAGCCTGGAAACAATCGTAGCGCGGAAACAATCGTAGCGCTAGCGCGTGCTCTAGCCAAGTACTCCCTCCGTCTCATTGAGAACGTCGCCCAAAAAACATGTTTGTAAGGGGGGCACGGTTTTCCAACGACAAACTCCATGGGACGGAGGGAGTACGTGACATTATCACCAGCTGTATACGTGGTCTTCCAAAGAGCTTGATACGTGGCAGAATATTAAGCCAGTTCCCATGGTACGAATTTCGTCTTGTTAAAGATTCCTCAGCGCTGACCGCTGAGACAGGACCAGGCTCTAGGCACCACTGTCCCCACCAAATGCCAGGGAGCAACAGTGTCTGTGGGCCCGGCGGCTAACTGTTTAAAGTACAATGGCAAACCCTCTGCGAAGCACACGGCACCTACCAATCACCCCTCCCCAGTCAGCCAGTCGCCGCCGCGCCATGGCCACGGCCGCGCGGGGTCGCGGCGCCTCCCCGGCGCGCCTCGCCGCAGGCCACCTCCTCGTCCTCGTCCTCGCCTCCCTCCTCCTCCTCCTATCACCACGGGCAACCGCGCAGGGGGCAGCCGTGGCAGGTCTGCGGGAACACCGGCAACTACACGGCCAACAGCACCTACCAGTCCAACCTCGCAACCCTCGCCACGGCGCTCTCCAGGAACGCCTCGTCGTCCCGGACGCTCTTCGCCAAGGGCAGCGTCGGCGTGCTCCCGGACATCGCGTACGCGCTCACGCTCTGCCGCGGGGACGCCAACGCCACGGCGTGCGGGTCCTGCGTCACCGCCGCCTTCCAGAGCGCGCAGCAGCTGTGCGCCTTCGACAAGGACGCCACGGTCTACTACGACGCCTGCTACCTCCGCTTCTCCAACATGAACTTCCTGGACGACACCACCGGCAGCAACGACAAGGAGCTGATCCTCATGAACTCGCAGAACGTCAGCTCGCCGGTCAAGGTGTTCGACGCCGCCGTCCGCGTGCTCCTCAATGCCACCGGCGACTACGCGGCGGCCAACTCTACCAGGCTGTTCGCCACGGGGGAGGAGGCGTTCGATGCCACCGACCCCACCATCTATGGCCTCACGCAGTGCACGCCGGACATGACGCCGGCCGACTGCCGCCGATGCCTTGGCGATATACTTGGATTCATGCCGCAGTACCTGAGCGGGCGGCAGGGCGGCCGGGTTCTTGGAGTACGCTGCAATTTCAGGTACGAGGTGTATCCTTTCTTCACGGGTGGACCGGCGCTACGGCTTCCCGCGCCATCGTCGCTGTCTCCGGCGCCACCTCCTGTGCCAGTTAACGTGACGCCGACGGCAACACCACCAGGTGAGATGTCAAACACAAATTCGCTAAATCTGCAGTTTTCGCTTGGTTCTAGGCTTTCCAGCACTAGATGGCTCCTCCAGCCCTCCAAATCAGATTTAGAACAGGTATGTGCGTCTCAAGAACACAAAAGGAAAGCATTGGCATGGCGGAGCAATCCAGATTCTAGTCTAGTTTCATACGACTGTTGAATTGATAATAATGTCACAAACATCTGAATTCTCATGTTCCAATTATTTGGGAATCACACTATTGTCAACATAGAGGCCACGTAACCTTGTACGCAGAGTTTTCTTACATTATCTTGACGTCTCTGCAGTCCCGTCACTATCATTCACTACTCGTTTGACTGGAAATGATGCGAGAATATGTACGCAGGAAATGACGCGTAGAATATGTACGCACAAATAAGAAACAGATAGGTGGCAACTGTTGTGCAGTGTCTTTCATCTTATTTCTTATTTCTGTTTTATGGGAACTTTAAACAAATTGCAAATGTGTTGCAGCTGCCTCTACATGCTCAAAGAAAATAAAAAAAAAACAGATATGGGCATCTTGACATTGAATTTGAACCAGATTTTTTAACAGAAAAATATACTCTCTCCATGCTAAATTATAAGTCATTTTGACTTTTGTATATACGTAGTTTTTACTATGCGTTTGCATACATATTATGTCTAAATACATAGAAAAATATATCTAGAAAAAGACAAAAATATCTTATAATTTAGAACGGATAGAGTATTATCAAATTAAGTTAAAAATTAGTAGTGTGTGGGGTGGAGTGGGGGCACTCTTGTATAAATCATGAAGGAAAAAGTTGCGTGCTTGCGTTTTCCATTTAGCATGGTGAAGTCTGTCTGTCTACAAAGCAATGTGGTTACTGGTTAGTTCCTCTTCCAATGATTGTTAAGTAGGCAGTAGGTACTAGTCAAAGTTAATTGTTTAAACTATCACATGGTCCACTCCATGATCTGTTAATTAGAAAAGGGTAAGAAGAGATAAGATTTTGTCATAAAGTTATCTTTGTCTTTTTTTTTTCCCCTATTGGAACTTTTCGACAATAACATATTGCGAAGCACCACGCTGCTACTCTGCTAGTAGTTGATTTCCTTAATCTCTGGGCCTGGCAACACTAAAGGTTCTCAGTGCCTGTACTCAAAGTTTCCTGCAGGTGATTGAGTCTATGTATCTTTCCAAAAAGATACTTGATTGAAGTACAGACATGTTTTGCAACTATTTGGTTCAGATAATGATTGAATTGTTCATAAGATTTGCGGCATGCTTGTTAATGAAGTTGTGGCCTTTATTTACAGGAAGAGCCAGAAGCAAAACAGGAACTGTTTTAGCAATTGCACTTTCCATAGTTGCTGCGGTGCTAGCTGTCAGTACTGTTTGTCTCTGTTTCTTCTGGAGGAGGAGACCAGTAAGGGAGCAGCCACCACCGGGTAAGTTGTCTTGACAATTTGGAACTGTGAACAGATCTGCAAGAGAGTATGCATGTGGACCATTGCACTACTTGACATATAAAGGGACGTTATGTATTTGATTACGTTTAGTTTTTGTTTCTTACTTAAATCTCAAGGATCACGTTTATATATTGTGTTGTCACTATGTTCAACAGATTCAACTAATGTTGGGGACATTGAAAGCATCAATTCCCTTCTTCTCGATATATCAACTTTACGTGCTGCGACCAGTAACTTTGATGAAAGCAATAGGCTTGGTGAAGGAGGTTTTGGTGCTGTCTATAAGGTGCCACTCATACTAACCCAATTCATAAATCATTTTTCAGCAACTGAAGGTTCACACTTACGCAGGGCGTCCTTCCTGATGGTCAAGAAATTGCAGTGAAGAGGCTCTCACAGAGTTCAGGGCAAGGAATACAAGAGCTAAAAAATGAGCTTGTCTTGGTTGCCAAGCTTCAGCACAAGAATCTTGTTAGGCTAGTTGGTGTTTGCTTGCAAGAACATGAGAAACTGCTTGTGTATGAATACATGCCCAATAGAAGCATCGACACCATCCTTTTCGGTACTGTTTTGTAATAATCTGTTTCCGATAGCGCTAGTAGTATCAGAATTTAACATTTCTGACATGAGGTTTCTTGTTCAATTGCCAGATCCTGAGAAAAACAAGGAGCTAGATTGGGGAAACAGAGTCAAGATAATAAATGGAATTGCACGAGGATTACAGTATCTCCATGAAGATTCTCAGTTGAAGATTATTCACCGGGACCTTAAAGCTAGCAATGTCCTTTTAGACTCTGATTATACTCCTAAGATTTCTGATTTTGGCTTGGCTAGGCTATTTGGAAGGGATCAATCGCGGGAGATCACAAGTCGTGTTGTTGGAACATAGTACGTCTACTTCCAAACTAGGGGGCCACCATGCCTCCCACCCATTTACCTAAAATTTGCATGTGTTCTTTCTAGCTCCATGCCTCTATTCTTGACTAGAATGAATTTCCCTTCATGTTGCAGTGGGTATATGGCACCCGAGTACGCCATGCGTGGCCACTATTCTATAAAGTCCGATGTTTTCAGCTTTGGCATCTTGATTCTAGAAATCTTAACCGGAAGAAGAAGCAGTGGTTCCTTTAACGACGAGGAATATGTTGATCTCTTAAGTCTTGTAAGACATTCTGCTATCCCAAAACTCTTTACACAAGTCATTTGCTTCAAAAACACTAACAAAATGTGCATTTGATAATTGATACAGGTTTGGGAGCACTGGACCATGGGAACAGTTGTGGAGATTATGGACCCATCTCTTAGAGGCAAAGCTCCTGCGCAACAGATGCTGAAATATTTCCATATCGGCCTACTGTGTGTTCAGGATAACCCGGTCGATAGACCGATTATGTCAACAGTAAACGTCATGCTCAGCGGCAGCACTTTCTCCCTCCAGGCTCCACTAAAGCCAGTACTTTTCATTCCCAAGAGTGGTTACTCAACTGTTTATTCAGAATCATATCCTACAGCTTCCCAATCCACCGCTAATGTTACATCAGGGGCAATGTCACCAAATGAAGTGTCAATTACAGAATTGGAACCAAGATGAGCCTTGAAGCATCATGTTACCACTTGCCAGAGCAATTGGATTATTATTGTTCAAATAAACTGAACATATGGCAATGCTCTAGCTGCTGGCTGTATTACTAAGTTTTCAGTTATATGTTTCCACTGGCCCCTCTAATTATAAGTCGTATATATATATTTCAATTAGCAAATCTGAGTCGCCTGTGACATATTTATCTGTAGATGGATATTCAAATTATCGTTACTTACGGGAATTATCGCTACTTATGTTTCCACAAACGCAAGGACCTAAGTGATTTTTAGGACAACTAGGAGGGAGTGAAACAAGCCGTATATCCCACAATCAAACACCTCAACCAATACAGTGAAACAAATAACAAAACTATTTAGAAGGCATTTTTCAATCAAGTCAGTAAAAAAAACACAAATGCTACCGTCAGAAAAAAAAAAAAAAAAAAAAAAGCTAGCTAGCTACCTACTCGTACTATTTGCACATGCTACCTTGTTGCTCTGTACTCTCATATCAATCTTTAAATCGACAAATCAGCCGAGACGGTCGTGTTGTTGCCGCTCTTTGTGGCGACGAATCCGGGCTTGGATGGAGCCTGGAGGGTGACTGTGTCGGTTCCAAGCATCATGACGACGGACGACATCACCGGCCGGGCCGCGGGGTCCCCCTGGACGCAGAGCAGCCCGATGTGGATGCACCTCAGCACGTCGCCCTTCGGGAAGCTTCCGCCCAGGGACGGGTCCACCAGCTCCACCACCGTCCCGGCCTCCCAGTGCTCCCATACCTGCACCGTGGTTTGCATTGTAATTGTAAGCCAAGGTGTAGCTGTAGCAACAATGGCGATTGTCAGTTTGCACTTACAGTGGTCAAGAGGTCTCCAGAGTTGTGGTAACTATCGTTGTTCTTCCTCCCGGTGACGATCTCCAGCACCATGACGCCAAAGCTGAAGGCGTCCGATTTCACGGAGTAGTTCCCCCGCATCACGTATTCAGGCGCCATGTACCCACTGAAACGAGCAAATGAAGCAAAATACTTTAGTATCTACCACCCTGTGCCTAAAGGTAATGGCACTGAGAGATGGGTACTGACTAGGTTCCGACAACGCGGTTGGTGACGGCCTGCGTCTGGTCTCGGCTGAAGATCCTCGCGAGGCCAAAATCTGAGATCTTGGGGTTCATGTTTGCGTCTAGCAAGATGTTGCTGGTCTTGAGATCACGGTGGACTACCTTGAGCTGCGAGTCCTCATGGAGGTACTGCAGGCCCCGAGCGATGCCGTTTATGATCTTGTACCTCTGCTCCCACCTAAGCTGCTGCTGAGGTTGATCAGTAGTACCGAAGAGTACCAGGTCGAGACTACGGTTGGGGACGAACTCGTACACGAGCAGCCGTTCTTGCTGCTCCAGGCAGACACCGACGAGCCTGACGAGGTTCCTGTGCTTCAGCTTGGCCACCAGGGCGAGCTCGTTCTTCAGCTCCTCCACTCCCTGCGATGAGCTACTAGACAGACGCTTCACCGCTATCTCGTCGCCGTCCGGGAGAACGCCCTGAACAAATCACACGCACCAATGCACTCTGTTAGTCGTCATGAGCAATTAATTGTTACTTAGTCAGCAGGGGAAGGAGCTCCATGGCACATTCTTCATTGCTGGTTCAGTACCTTGTACACGGCGCCGAAGCCGCCTTCGCCAAGCTTGTTGCTATCGTCGAAATTCCCAGTTGCGGCTCGCAGGGTGGAGACGTCGATCATCATGGAATCCACCGTCTCCATGTCCTCTGCTTCAGTTGGATCTGTTCAAGTACAGATTGGATGTGTGTCATTTCTTTTCTGAGTGCATGAAGTGTCGGCTTCAGACTGTAAAGTGCGAGGATTTTGCAGGAACATACGTGACTGCTTTGCCTGTGCTACTGGTCGCCGCCGCCTCCAGAAACAGAAGCAAAACACAAGGTTCAGAGCAGCTAGAGTAGGCAGCACAACTGCAAGAACCACAATGAACACACTGTACTTCCTCTTCCCTGTGAATGAATGAATTAATTAAAGAGCGTGTGATCAGACAAACATAATTCCAGTACAAACGAAACACACATTTAGGTTGGTCTGGTATCAAGATCGTATCAATAGCTTTATCACTGTTCAAAAGATTTTCCTCATCAATGGTTATTATTGTTTACTATGTTAACTGTTAGGTTTTCACTGATACTTTCAGGAACCAGTGACAAAAACTAGAATATAATTTATTATGGAGAAGAAATGGGTCAAATCTCATCATATGCGATTAGTATGCCAGATTATGAGTGCTCCTCCCAGAAAACCTGGGGGCAACTTTGGATAACTGTGACCACGTAATGCCAGAACAGGTAACATGAAAGTGACGTTGAAGACTAGTACTGATACTGCATAAAGATTGCGCCACTCAAGTCAAGATTACAATAATTCATCATCCACGCACGCGCGCACTAACAAATTCCAGTCACGGTCAATCCATGTTAATTATTCTGTCAAACAAAGAGTAATAAAATAATAAATGCTTTAACCCACCTCCTCCTGTCGCGGCCGTCCCCGTCCCCGTCGCCGGTGCCGGTGCTGGGGGGCTCGGCGATGCTAGCCGCACCATGGCCGGTCCATTGAAGAAGGGCGCGGTCTCGTACCGAAAGGTGCAGTTGACGTTGAGCACCCTGCCTCCGATATTGTTCTGGAACGCGTTGAGGTTCGCCGCGATGATCCCGGCGAGGCACTTGCGGCACTGCGCCGGCGTCTGGTCCGGCATGCACTGCGCGAGGGTGTACACCTTGGGGAACTCCTGGTCGAAGTCGGCCTCCCCCGTGGCGAACCGCCGCGTGGAGTTGTACGCGGCGTGGTCGGCGGTGGCGTTGACGAGCGCGGCGCGGAGGCGCTCGAACCGGGCCGGGTCGGAGGTGACGTTGGCGTTGTTGTTGACGATGTACGACAGCGTCGTCGGGCCGGTGTCGTCGTCGGGGAGGGTGTGGACATCGGAGTAGTGGAGGACGCAGAGGTCGTAGTAGATGGTGGCGTCCTTGTTGTAGGAGCAGTCGTTGGGCAGGTCCTGGAACGCCTGGGTGAGGCAGGCGAGGCAGCTGCTGGCGTTGGTGTCGCCGCGGCAGAGCCCCATGGCCCAGACCTGCTCCGGGACGGCGCCGACGACGGCGGTGGCGTAGAGGATCGGCGACGCGGAGGCGTTCTTGGGCAGCGTGGCGGCGAGGAGGTTGAGGTTGGCCTGGTATGTGCTGTTGGGCTTGAAGTCGTTGCTCGTGCCACACATCGGCCACGGGTAGCCAGCGGCGCCGGGCGCGAGCAGCAAGACGGCGGCGATGATGGCTGCCACGGCCAGGAGGTGAGGAGCCATTGGTACAAGGTACAGGTACACATGGCGGAAAGAATTAGGAGCCAGCTTATGTAGGCGCGGGGACTGACAGTACCCCCACCGCGGCGAGCCGGCGACACCAACCACTGTCCTTGTTTTAGTGCTCTTGGTTGAGTGTGACCATCGAATACCAGGCTGTATTCGAAGTCCTATTCTTAATAATAGTGAAGCTCTTTATGCTTTAATCAGTCATCTACACACATTTATTGATATAAGCAGTTGGCATAATCATTTCGGGTTGGGCTCCTTAACCTAATCCATCTGAAGTTTAGTTGAGCTTATAAAAAAATCATTATTTATAAATAAAATAGATATAATATAAAAATCAAAATATATCTCCCGACGAATCTAATGTTACTTTTTTTTTTCAAGGAAAAGAGGGACTTCATTTAATTAGGCTGAGAATTATAACCAGAGTTTATGAGACAAAAAATGCACGCGGACGCTTGTCCCCACCAAGTACCATCAAGTATCAGTATGAAATTAAAATCATGGCTAACTAGATGAGCAAGTTCATGAATAACTTTGTTACATTCCCTCTTGACCTTCCTGTGATCTTCCAATCAGACAGAGTCTGCAAAATTTTCCTTGATAATAGCCACAAACTAATAACCACAGATACACATTTCGAACAGGAGCAATCACATCAGCATCACTACAGATCCCAGACTCGCAGTGCAATTGAGGTAATCTGGATTGGGTCATCGCCGTATGCCAATGCAAGTCAATTATAGGAGGAAGTCCGCACTACAAGCAAAACAATTGGCACTGCCGCCTGCCGCCCGGACGGCAGTGTTTTGTTCGCTTGATGATCATGTGAACGCAGGTCAGCATCTTCATGTGTGGTCATGTGTAACCCATGTATAAATTATTATAAAGTTCATTATTATTATAAAGTTCATCACTGTGGATGACAGGAAGAGAGCATGCTACTACTAATCAAATATTTTGACTATATATGTACACACAGTGCGCTCCGCACAAGTCACAACTCTCTACTCTGCATTTACAATGGCGAAGACTAGCTGCCGAGTGGGGTAACACTGACCCAGTGGCGTGATAAACATTGGCGTAAGCATCTGAACACACGAGGAGTCGGGTCAACTTGCCATTCTTGTACCCATACATACGTGCAAGTAACGATAAGACAACTAACTAGTAGCGGTACTATTCTCACACGACTGAGCATAGACAACTAACTAGTAGCGGTACTATTCTCACACGATTGAGCATATGCATGCATTTTTTATATTCCATGGATCTAATCATCTAGATGCAATCGACAGCGTTTGGATCGACCAGTTTTTTTCGATAATGGATAATAAAATCCAGCCTCTACATCCAGGGATGTACGCAGCCAACAAATACAAGTTTGAAGATAAAAGAGCAAGTCGAATTCTAAAGCAAACAAAAAAAATGCTTCCACCCTCTATTAGAAATATCTAAAGCAATCATCTCTAATTTCTTGCTCATCAAAACGAGGGTGTTCCTGGCCTGCTCATCACGCCGCAATCGGGCCCCGAAGCGCACCAATATGCTCCCCCGAAAATGACCTGCATAATAGAATTAGTTTTTAATCTTTTAAAAATTACGTCATTCCGGCATCTCCGATAGCCCAGCATAAAGCAGCTACACCAACCCAAATCAAAGCCTTAATCTTCTTATTCGATTAATAAGCCGGTTACCAAACATGTGGTTTATAGATCTAGGTTGGTTCAGATTGGTAGCAAAGAAAATCATCCTCCGTGATTGTCTTTGCAAGGGGGCGATCTAAGAAGAGGTGTTGGATAGTTTCATTCATATTACAACACACACACTTCCGACTTCCTTTCCAGTTTTTTTCTCGGCTAAGTTGTCCTTTGTCGAATGACGCCCCTTTGTAAAAACCGGAGAAAAATTCTGATTTTTTAGAGGTATTTTCAATTTCCGGATCTTTTTATGCCGGAAAGGTGGATGTGTATCAATAGCATCGAGATACATAGATCCGATCAGTAAATAACCCAGATTTGGTTAAGCGCCATCTAAAATAATCATTACCATCCACCAAAACAACATTCGAGATCCGAGCTACCAAAGCTAAGCCATTCAATAAGCTTATTGTCCATCGAGCCCTTCTAAAAGAAATATTAAGAGGATTTGTGGACATAACTCTCGAGACAAGATTACGTGAGGATCCCGCACTATATTATATAAGCTCGGGTATCTATCTTTGAGAGGCTTATCTCCTACCCAGGTATCATCCCAGAACCTTGTATTGGCCCCATTTTTAATTATGAAAGAACCTTTAGCCAAAACCTCCTCTTTGATATGCATGAGGCCTCTCCAAAAATGAGAGTCATTAGGTTTGCCTGAAACCTGAGTTAGGGCTTTCGATCTCAGATATTTGTTCCTTAGCAAGGACTGCCAAGTACCATCTGTGTCCAGTTGGCCACCTATATATATAGAAATTCGGGTATAGCTATGTCAAATCCTTTCGTTCTAAACTATAAGTCGTTTTGATTTTTCTAAGTGTGTATGATTTAGATACACACTATATATATGTCTAATAACTTATAATTTAGAATAGAGAAAGTACTAGCTTAGGATAGTTTACCTTGAGTTTTTTTTTCCCTAAAAAGTTTATATTAATGAAGGTCGAATTCGACAACACATGGCACCATACCTACCATGAGCCCAAGGATCAAAGCTATAGAAGGCAACCACAACATATGAGGGGGATAAGTGGCGCAGAGAGGATGGACAGTGAAGCAAGGTCAGAGGAGATCGGATCTTTCCATTGGTGATATGATGGCGGCCGCCCTCTCCAAAGATGACCATGTAGCCATGAGAAACAACAGCGGCGATCAAAGAAGGGGAGAGATAGGGGAACATGTGGATCATCCAGCTTTGATGCCACAACCGTTGATTCCACCACCACCCATCACCCATCAGCAGTGGCAACGTAGTAATCGGAGCTAGGGTTTGGTGGGGTTGGTGTTGGTGCAAGTTGTGTCCCTCCTTAGCTGCTAAGGACAGCGAACTAAGGGTCCCTTGGTTGTCTAATATTTTCTTTAGTATTTAAAATTGAGGTTTTCTGTTGAACTTTTCAAAAAGCTAGAGATGGCCCTACCTAACCAGAATAGAAGAGAATCTTCAATTCCAATCAAGTGAAAAAGACACACATATACAAAGCTAATATTTTGTATGTGTAAAGTTGGGAGTCATTAAGGGGTATGCTCTAAGTCATATCGTTTTAAGTTAACATCTAACGTATCAAAATAGAAAAACTACGAAACTACATTTCATAATGTATCTAATTATGAAATGTCATATATGATATTATTATTATTATTTTCTATGTGAACTGTTTGAATTTAGGACATTTTGACTCATGATAACTTAAAATCTTTTGTTTTTTTTTATTAATCGTCAGAAGGAACACTCATTTTATTAATCGTTAGGAGGGACACTCATTTTATTAATCTTCAGGAAAGACACTCATTTTATTAATCGTCAGGAGGGACACATTGTCTCCACTTAAATTGTATTGATATACCATGGCATAACCACATATTTTCAAGGATGGAGCTATTCCAAACTAGTCCTTGGCACCATTCAAAACCTGCAAGCAGGTCGGCCTTAATCCACTTATCTATAACTCCTATATGTTTAATCGCTTCTCTAGCTTATTCTTTTGATCCTCATTGATTGAGAGCTCAAGAATGATGTCACCGACATCATCGAGGAGTTACCTCCACTAAGGCTCTCATTTATTTCCCACTAGCTATTTCTTTTGAAATAGAAAAAAAAAAAAAAGCGCCTAAAACCAAGTATCGTAATTAAAATCCAATTGTACCATGGTGTTCCTCGCAATAAACTCTTCAAAACAAGACCCCACATGAATATATTTCGATAACTTTTTTTTTTTTTTTAAAATTTAAACCGTTTCTAAGCAAAAAATCCGTTTGTAAGCAAAAAAAACCTAGCAAAACTATATATCACATGGATACATGTGGTCCTCCAAAACATGCGTATAGATAAGATTTAGGTGATGTCCAGTTCAAATAATCTATACCATGTCAATAGATACAACCTCCATAATTGACCTACTACATCCATATATATATATCTATCTATTATTTATAGTTTCGACCATTATAAACTCTTTATATTTTTTACTTTATACCCGCAGCAATGCGCTGGCCATCCTACTGTATTATAGATTGCGGAACCCGCTTATGCATTGATCTTTGAGAGTCTGACACTGAAAGCGGTCGCTGCCACTGTGACTGTGGTAGCTGATTGGCAATGGAAGTGTGAAAACAGTGAAAGCGTGTCTTCCCCCTTCCGTTTACCAGCAATTTTAAGAGCTGCTCGTCGTTGTCCTTCCACAGACTTGATCAACACAACACTGTTGTTATTATCCTTATCCTTAGCATATGCACGATGAGCCTGAATATATGTATTTCTCTTGGCACATGACTCCAATGTACTGGACTACCGGATATACAAAATGACATTTCTCTGCACGACGCTTACCCAAGCAAACCTTCCATTTGTTTGATATGACGAATTCATGCAACAAGAGAAGAATCAAATGGTACGGCCGGCGGTATTATTATTGTCAGTTGTCCAGTTGGCTTCATCTGCTGATCTGAAGATTATAGATAATGAAGGAAACAAAGTCGTCGTTGGCTTGTAATCAGGACTGCAGCAGGCGTTACTGCCACCCACCCAATTGGCCGCGCCATCGGAGCAAGCAGGTTGGGGCGTCGTCGAGTCGTCGTTAACCTGCTTCTCCGCTTGGCAACTCGATTTCCCACTTGTATATTGCACGACGAAAAATGGCAAAATCGTTCGTTGGTGCTGGTGCATGCACCGAACACATCAGCTGCGTCAGCGCGGGGCCCAGCGCCACGTTGGCATTATTGCCGGCCGGCTACAAGTTGCCCCGTACCCGTAGGCAGGTTTCTCACTCGCTTCCTCTTGCAGTCTTTGCTCTGCCTGCCTCTCGCTCTCTCTCGGTACGGCGGGGGATCGAGCATGGCGCTCACCCGCCTCCTCGTTCTCCTCCTCGGCGCCGCCGCATTGCCTCTGCTTTTGTGCCCCACTGCAGGTAGGTAATCGCATAGATGTGCTGCTGTTCTGGAAATGGCGGCGATCGATATCGATTTGCAGCAGGTGCAGGTAATAATCGCAATCCTCAAAGATGTTCTGCATGATTGCTGCTGCTTTCACAGAGGCCGGCGGCGAGGTGGGCGTGAACTACGGCAGGGTGGCGAACGACCTGCCGGACCCGGCGTCGGTGGTGCAGCTGCTCAGGGACAACGGCATCACCATGGTGCGGATATACGACACCGACGACGCGGTGCTGAGGTCGTTCGCCAACACGGGCATCAAGCTGATGGTGATGCTCCCCAACGAGAACCTGGCGGACGCCGCGCGAAGCCCGTCGTACGCGGCGGACTGGGCGCGGCGCCGCGTGGCGGCGTACCTGCCCGACACGCGCATCCACGCCGTCTCCGTGGGCAACGAGGTGTTCGACTCGAGGCCGGACCTGACGCCGCTACTGGTCCCCGCCATGGCCAACGTGCAGGCCGCGCTGGCGCAGCTGGGCCTCGCCGACGCCATCAAGGTGTCGACGCCGCTGTCCTTCGCCGCGGTGGCCGTGTCGTGGCCGCCGTCCGCGGGCAGGTTCCGCGACGACATCGCGCAGCCGGTGATGAGGCCCATGCTCGAGCTCCTGCAGCGGACCGGCTCCTACCTCACCATCAACCTCTACCCCTACTTCGCCTACGCCGCTCAGCCGGACAAGATCTCCCGCGACTACTTCCTGGGGAACCCCAACCCCGGCGTGCGCGACCCGGACACCGGCCTCATGTACTACAGCCTCCTGGACGCTCAGCGCGACGCCACGCACGCCGCCATGGATAGGATGGGGTTCACCAGTCTCCAAGCAGTTCCAGGGGAGACCGGGTCGGCGTCTTCCGGCCGACCGAAACCTGGTCCTCACAAACCACACGAGCCATGGGAGCTGGCGGCGGTCGGCGACGGGGACGGAGTTGGAGTAGACCCGCCGCCGGCCTCAAAGGCCAACGCGCAAGCATACAACAACTACGTCATCAACCGCGTGCTGTCCGGAAGGACGGGCACACCGCTCCGCCCCGACGCCGACATGGACGTGTACATCTTCGCCTTGTTCAACGAGAACCAGAAGGGTTCCGGGCCGGACGACATCGAGGCCAACTTCGGCCTCTTCTACCCCAACATGACCAAGGTGTACGAGTTCGACTTCCGCGGCCCGCCGGCGCCGTCGACGGCGAGCTGGTGCGTGGCGAACGCGTCGGTCGGGGACTCGTGGCTGCAGGCGGCGCTGGAGTACGCGTGCGGCCACGGCGCCGACTGCAGCGCCATCCAGCCCGGCGCGGTGTGCTTCGAGCCGGACACCAGGCTCGCGCACGCGTCGTACGCGTTCAACAGCTACTACCAGTGGAACGGCCGGGCCGACGGGACGTGCGACTTCAACGGCGCCGCTTACATTGTCTACCAAGAACCAGCTGGTGAGTTCTCGTTCTCGGCTTCTCGCTGTCGATCGTGCAAATGCTGCTGATCCAGTCATCATCTGATCATCACCTGGTCTTGTGGCGGGAATTTTACAGGCACCTGCGACCCGAACGCGAGCTGGTGCGTGGCGAACGCGGCGGCCGGGGACGCGCGGCTCCTAGCAGGGCTGAACTATGCCTGTGCCAACGGCGCGGACTGCAGCGCCATTCAGCCGGGCGCGCCGTGCTTCGAGCCCAACATCATGGTCGCCCACGCCTCGCACGCGTTCAACAGCTATTACCAGCGGAATCATCGGGCAAGCGGGACATGCGACTTCGCCGGCGCCGCCTCCGTCGTCTACAGGGCACCAAGTGAGTTCACGCACCTCAGTCATTTCCTTTCGCCGGCCGTAGCTACTGCATGTAATCTCACTGTGTTGTCTGTATGGTTGTCGTCTTTACTACAGAGTACGGGAACTGCGTGCTCCCCTCAAAGCCTTCATCGATTCAAGAAACGGTAGCAAAGTCGGAAGGCGAAGCTGCCATCTGATCCTCTGCCAAGAAACTCTACTCCAGCGTTACCGAGTAGAGTACGGAACAAGGGGAAAAAATAAAGCCCGGGAGCTGCAAATAATTTGATCGGATCTGCTGGCACAGACCATCTCACCATCACGGCGTGGCAAATGTTTTCCATTAATTTTGGGGAGTTTTTCTCTCTTTTTTTATTGAAATCTAGCCAGGCACGTCCCTCTTGTAAAGTCTACCAATCTATATACTACTATTATTTTACCAATGATTAGTTTTTGGTCAACAAACAAGGCTACAAATTTCCATGTTAATGGAAGAAAATTAAAAAAAAAAACCCATAAATATCCACCACTACCATTACATAAATTTTTTTTTAGAAAAACGCCCTTAACCTATCTTTCTATTACCCACCCACGCCATTGTTAAAAAACACATGAAGCCAACCATATACGTCGTTTTGAAGGTCTATTTGTAACTGGGATGACCTTTCTTTTATATAGTAGGTTTGTCATGCATCATGTGTATGTGATGATGTCTCCTAATGGCTAAAACTTTATAATATTAAAAGCTGTGATATGTCCATATATAGACTCCGGAGATCGGGTGCTTACTAGAGGTATTGTTGTCAACACTGATGTATCAGTGACCGCTGGTTTTCTCATTACGGCCTCATTCGTTTTCATCGGATTGATCTGTTCCTGGCTAGAATTATTCCGATTGTTATATAAATTAAAGCAATAAAATTTGACTAGGAATCATTCATGAAGTTCAATCCCCGTAGAAGCGAATAGGGCATACAACGTCACTCTCGATACCATCAAGACCTAGCCCAATCTGCCAATACCTAGGTATAGATGCAGAAGATACAACTAGGCCCAGAGCATTGGCCCAAGAAAAGGAACATTTGTTTAGCTATTTTTTTAAGAAAAAGGGTCTACTTTTCCTCTTCTAACTTTTACGAAAATCTGTTTTTTCTTTTCTAATGTAGACAAACCGTCTTCAAAACTGCTCTAAGGGTGTCCCAAATGGGGATGAAATCGCTAGCTGAGACGGAATTTTATTGGCCGCAGGAGGTTCAAACCACAGTGCTAGCGAGCAACAACTAGCTAGTCTCGCACAGTTTTCAATTAAATCTCTCTCACAGCCCTCACGATCCTACGCTCAAATGTCCTTTTTTTTATTGTTCTTCAAGCCCACATCGCTAGCTATTTAGTCATGGCCGTTGAGGATGCCCTAAAGAGATAAAACGCACAGTTTATAAAGTTAAGAAAGGCGGTTTGTTTGGTTTGGGAGTTTAGAGATAAAAATCGAACTTTTAAGAAAGTTGAAGAAGAAAAAAATAGACCATTTTTTTTTTTAACAACACTATTCAGCCATTTGTGCGTTGCTATCATCCCATCACGACAGTTTGGTGACGTGGCCCTCTGTCAGACCATGGTAAATTCCAGACTCTCAATCATAGGCAGAACTAGCATAAAATTTGAATGCGGCTGTTACTGCTGAACTTCTACAACTACACGAAAGAAGTCATGTTTTCATTAGAAACCAAAAATTTAGCTGAGAGCACATGCTCCGCTCCTTATGTTCGGGGTCACCTACTCCCAATGAGAGCTGAACTAGTTTCATCATAATTCAGAAATTATATTCCGATTGTGATGGCTCAATTAAAGACCTGAAATATGTATAGATAGATCGAAGTCCAATTAGCTGCTTAGACTGACTAGGGACTTCATACAATCCGAGTTTTGTTTCCTGTATCGTCTATGTGTAGCAGAAAATGTAACTTGTGGCTCATAATTTGGCTATTCATGGAGCCTGTGTCCTTGACTCTAACTCTAATATGTTTATGAGTCAAGCCTCTGAGTTTGTAACTGAACTCTTGTTTGGCGATTTGTTTGGATCTAGTACTTAGACCCCGTTTGGTTCCAAGTTTAAAGGGGCTACTGACTACTTAGGCCAGGCCCAACGCTCCACCCTGGCGTGCTACCCCAACTTCCAGCTATGCAACTAGTATCTAAATCGTCACAAATATTAGCCTCAAATGGTGTCAGATTCTCCTGCAGAAGAAGTAGTAGCTTGCACTGATAAAAAGTTGAAGCAGCACCCTATCTTTCGCTGTAGCATGGGAGAGCACATAAAAAGCTGACCAAAAAGTCGTTGCTGAACCGTAGGAGAGGGAGGTGCTGCAGCAGCAGAGAGAGGTGCTGCTTGTGATGGGAGTGTATTGGCCCTAGCTCATTCTTGGAGTACGTGATGCATAACTTTATGCTAGGCTGACTCTAGGTGTTGCTTCCACTAGAGCTGCCCTTAGTAGCCCAAGTAGCCTCAAACAAATAAAATACAAGGGCTAATAACTATTCAGTAGACTTAGGAGAGGTTTTTTGAGGCTACTACACCCAAAAAATTCTTTACATATGAATAGTCTCTAATCAAATGACTATTAAATAGTTTCTATAGTACAACTACTGAATAGTTCTAAAAACTAAACAAGTGTAATGGTATTGAAATTTCAAAAAAATATATATACTCAAGACCTTGGACAGTTTGGTGACTTGATGTTTCGGGTCCATGAGTAGTACTACTAAAATTCGATCATCACAGTGAGCATGCAGTCTTGACCCTCTCTCCGTCTCACAATGATAGCTGAATGAGCAGCATCAGCACTGATATTCGGATTATTATGGCTCAGGATCTTCATCCTGCTCCTGCAGCTGCAGGCATTCCTTGCAACCACTGATTGTGACAGCTGCGAAGCACTATATGCCGATTGTTACATGTCATGTGTCGCCATTAACATGAAAAAGTCTTCGATTTTGTCGTTGCACAGTTTTGTTTAACCCGGAAGAACTGCACGCGGTAGCCCATGGCATGGTTTAAGAGCCAACTCCATGGTTTAAGAGCCAACTCCACCAGGGTCCTCAACAATATCTTAGTATACCCTGATGATAGTAAAATAACTGGACTTTAAGTGATTCCAGGTTCCAAATTGTGCTTTTGAAGATCTAGTTCTAAATCACAAGAGCTCACGGTTCACTTTTGTCCAACAAACTTCTTTTTAGAATTTAGAGATCACATGGCTTGGATTATTTTAGTGCTTAACCTTATCTTTTGGACATGACATGATTGTGGCTAGTGGACAACTCATCATCCGCACCGAACGTGTGGCGATATAGGAGTATCTTTCTCTAAAAGAACGGTTTGCTTCATTATTACTACTCAGCTTCCACCCTTAATTATGGCCTTATCAGCAGCTGGTCGAATGCCAGTTCAAGTGACCTGAAAAGGAGTTCCGATGGTTTCCAAAGCATACTTCATCTCAAAATAAACAAATACATCTTGCTTCTTGAGGAATCTTTTTTTTTAAATTTTATTAAAAAATATAATAATATTTATGATGTATTATAAGTATCATTATATTATATAGATCCCCTCAAGTATCATTATTAAAAAAATTAACTTCTCAAGAAGCGTGATATACATTTACTGGCCTTACTAAGTAGATTGGAGGCGGGCATTTTATTTCATGGAGGGAGTATGTATAATTGGGAGTATGGTTAAATGGACCGTCTCTGAAAAGAATATTTTCTTTAGATGTGAGACGTGCCCTTTTCCATAAAATGATTAGAAGAGTGTACGGATCTTCATTGATACTTGGATAGTGTCTTCGTCCATCTCATATGAAAAAAGCGATGCGTATGGATTAGGAAATGAAGTTGGTGCGACATGGTAGTAAGGCTTGTGCAAGCGACGTCCCCAATGGTTCGCGACACTAGAGTTCATGGCGGTCGAGCTCCTTGGCAAGAGTGGCGAATGAGGAATGGGCCAGATCGCCAAGACATGCACTGCTACACACAAACTTTTTAGAGGTGACTTGAAATGATTTGTATAGCCGTATACGGTCGTCTCTAGAAATCGATCTCTCAAGATATGTCAAAACTCAACTATCCGTAAAAATAGTTTATAAAATTTGTAAAATGTGCTAAAAATAGTAAATAAACTCCCAAAGTTTTCTTAAGCTAAAATCTTTTTTTTAGTTTAGTTGAATTATAAAAAAGAGCACCAAAACTTATGAAACCAAATTAATATAATTAGATACAACATAAATATGTTTGTATAATATTGGTAATATTATATTTTTAAAATGATTAAATATTTAAAAATTGGCTTAAGATAACTTAGAAATTAATTATTTAGGAACGAAGAGAGTATGGACTATAGTGTTAAGAGTATTTGGATCAAATATTAAGAATATAAATTATGAATAATTTTTAAGTCGTTAAGTTTAAAAATATGAAATCATATGAAGAGACTTGTCTTGAAAAATACTTCATATATATATAATTTTTTTTTTGATAAATATTGTTTATAGAAGTTAAAGTTATGTTTTAAAAATCATATTTTTGTCCAAAACGACTTTCTTGTCAAAGCATGAGACTATTAAGGAAGACAATCAATTTTGGTTAGTTTACACAGTATGGTCCCAAAATTTATCCATGATTTTTCAATGGTTGAGGTTTTTTTACATGCAGAGCACGTGCCTATTTTTTGGGATAAACAGGATGGCTGTGACTCGTGAGTTTGACCACCTTCCATTGCGCTGGCGAGGGCCCGGTTATTTAAATTCCACGCACCTTAAGCTTGCTCACCATGTCTCTCGCCCTGCCGGCTCGCTCCTCGACGTTACTGGGGAGCAAGAGCATGGCCCTGGCTCGCCTCTTCGTCGTCCTCCTCGGTACCGCATTGGTTCTACTCCCCTTCTCCCCTGCAGGTAACCGCGTTCCGCTAAGACTGCTGTTCATTCATCAGGTCCAATCTAGTGCTAACTGTTGTTCATCGTGTACAATGTAGATGCCGGCGTGGTGGGCGTGAGCTACGGCCGGCTGGGGAGCGACCTGCCGGACACGGCGTCGGTGGTAAAGCTGCTGAAGAAGAGCGGCATCACCTCGGTGAGGCTCTACGACGCCAACTCCAAGGTGCTCAAGGCCCTGGCCAACACCGGGATCACGGTGATGGTGATGCTACCCAACGACAACATCACCGCCGCGGCCGCGGACCCGTCGAGCGCGCGGCGGTGGGTGCGGAGGAACGTGGCGGCGTACTACCCCGCCACGCGGATCCACGGCGTGGCCGTGGGGAACGAGGTGTTCGAGGAGGCCAAGAACCTGAGCGGGCTGCTCGTCCCGGCCATGGCCAACGTGCACGACGCGCTGGTGAGGCTGGGCCTGGACGAGGCCGTGAAGGTGTCGACGCCGATCGCGTTCACCGCGCTCCAGACGTCGTGGCCGCCGTCCGCCGGCAGGTTCCGGGACGACATCGCGCGGCCGGTGATGAAGCCGATGCTCGATTTCCTGGAGCGGACGGGGTCGTACCTCACCGTCAACGCCTACCCGTTCTTCGCGTACGCCGAGGAGCCAGACAAGATCTCCCTCGACTACGCGCTGGGGAGCTCCAACGCCGCCGGCGTGCGCGACCCCGGACGGGGCTCGTGTACCACAGCCTCCTGGAGGCCCAGCTCGACGCCACGTACTTCGCGATGGAGAAGCTGGGGACGTCCAGATCCAGTGCGCAGGAGCGAAACTCCATGGCGCGATGGGGTCCCCGCGCGTATGTTTCGGAGACCGGGTGGCCTTCCGCCGGCAGACTGAAACGCGGCGGTAGGCCACGCCCACGCGGCGGCGGGCGGCGTTGTCTGGACCAGGCTGGCGATGGCGACGCGGCTTCGGTAGCCAACGCGAAAGCGTACAACAACTACCTCATCAACCGCGTGCTGTCGGGCGACACGGGCACGCCGTACCGCCCCGACGCCGACATGGACGTGTACGTCTTCGCCCTCTTCAACGAGAACCAGAAGGGCGATGGGGAGGACGACATCGAGCAGCACTTCGGCCTGTTCTACCCGAACCAGACCAAGGTGTACGAGTTCGACTTCCGGGCCGGCGCGCTGCCGAGCTGGTGCGTGGCGAACGCGGCGGTCGGCGACGCGCGGCTGCAGGCGGCGCTGGATTACGCGTGCGGCCACGGCGCTGACTGCGGCGCCATCCAGCCAGGCGGAGCGTGCTTCGAGCCCAACACCATGGTCGCCCACGCCTCGTACGCGTTCAACAGCTACTACCAGCGAAACGGCCGGGCCAAGGGTGCGTGTGACTTCGCCGGCGCCGCCTCCGTCGTCTACCACGCACCAAGTGAGTCCAAGCTTCTTTCTTTGCTCGCATTATTCTCTCCAGCTGTTCGTTCGTCACTACTGAAAGTCTGAAACATGTCCCACGTGGGGGATCCGGACATCCAGTGAACTGTACTAATCTGTAATCTCACTGTCGTTTGCTTCTCTGTCTGTCACACAGAGATTGGAAACTGCGTCCTCCCGTCGAATGCTTGGATTCAAGAAACGACACAGAAGTCTGAAGGATACGTTGCCACCATCTGATGCTGAGCTTTCTTTCATAAAAAAAAAGTTCACTTTAACCTTGTACTTGTACTAGAAATGTAGAAAAAAAAAACCGTAAAGATCGGCGCATCTGCACATCAGAATAAGAGATGTCTTTGATTGCTTTGCTTTGCGGATACAGTGATGAATCGTTGTTCATATGTTTCAGAGACCTTGTTTGGATGTATTTGTATTCACATCAATCCATATTTGTTAGTGGATTAGAGTAAAATTTAAATTATTTTACACCTAATTTACTTCAACACACATGTATTGAGGTAGATACTCCCTCCGTATAGGAAATAGAAGTCGTTTTGAACAAAGTTTGGATCAAACATTGAGAACATAAATCATGAATAACTTTTAAATTGTTAAGTTTAGAAATGTGAAAACCATATGAATAGATTTGTCTTAAAAAATATTTTCATAAAAGTATAAATATATCACTTTATGATGAATATTTTTATAAAAATATAAAGTCAAAGTTATACTTCTGAGACCGTGTTACTGTCCTAAACGACTTCTATTACCAACATGGAGGAAGCATGAGTACATCCAAATGAGGTGAATCTCCTGCTGCAATTGAATTAATCATACACTGTAGCAATACTTTACAAGCTGGCTTTTTTTTTCCTTTTTTCACAAAACGAACGAGACGCTTTTATCATACAAACTGTAGCTACACCGCAGCGAAGTCAACAAAAAAGCCATACCCAAATCTGTCCTTGGGTTTAACTTATGAACCACACGTGTCACATTTTATATAGATCTCTATTAAAGTGCTTTCCTTGGGGTGGGAAATTGGGAGAAACTATCATACTCCCTCCGTATCCTAATTAGATGACGTTTAGGACATGAGTACGATTACCAAGGGGTGCTCCATGAAACGCTCGCAGTCCGGCGTAGTCGGTAGCCAGCCAGGATAGTGCTCCATGAAACGCTCGCAGTCCACCTTGATGCGGCCGAACAAGGCGTCGAACTTGATGTCCGCGTGGACGAGACCACAGCTTGGGCATGGATAGAACCTCGAGTGTGCACGGTTCCATGCTTCGCGATCGTTGTGGACGAGACCACAGCTACCGCATACAAACGCCCCCGGCGGCAAGGAATCCGGCACCACTTCCATGGAGTCCGGCGCAAGCGCCAGCAACTCTGGCGTGACGGAGTCCGGCGGCATCTGCGAATCCGGCACCACGGCGTCCGTTGCGACCTGCACGATTCCCTCGTCCGGCTCCTGCGAGTCCAACTCCACGCCGTCCGCGGCGACCTCCTGCGAATCCTGCACCACGCCGTCCGTGGCGAGCAGGACGTCGGAGTCGACGGACAGCAGCGAGCCAACGGACAGCAGCGAGCCGACGGACAGCAGCGAAACCGGCCCGATGTCCTCCACGGCGAGCAGCGGGTTGGAGTCGACGCACAGCAGCGGGTCGACGACGTTCTCCGCGGCGAGCTCCTCCAACTCCGGCGAGATGTCCTCCACAGCGCCCTCCGACTCCGGCCCAGCGCCGTCCCGCGACGACCAGCACCCGCACGCCGCCAGTCTCCATAGCGCCGCGGGTCTCCGTAGCGATATTACCCCTAGCTGCGGCGCGAGTGTTTGGCGGCGGGAGTGCTGTGCGGCGTGACGGCTCTGGGCGCGAGGCTTATTCAATCGAGGAGGTCGCGATTTTCCGAGGAGACGCGCGCGTGCGCGGGGTAGTCGAGCGGACGGGGCGCGAGTGCCGTGCGAAGCCGAGCCGAGCGGAGGGCAGGGGCAGTCGCGTCCATACGGAGGCAAATATTCTACGACGTCCTCCTTTCGTGCAATCGCTCAAAACTCCAGAACGTCTTCAATTGACGATACGGAGGGAGCATGTGACATACGGATACGGAGTATCACACACGGGTTACCCTCAAAGCCGCCACGTGCCCATGGCCTTCTGTCTTCTGGGCTCCTCTCCCCTTCCGCTTCGGGTTCCTTTCAGCGCTCGTCGCAAACAACTCCGGCAACAACCAAGACAAGCGCCAGTTCAAATTGTTCGAGGGCAGCGATTGCCAGACGCAGCTGGGCCGAGCTTGCTTACGCCACTCTGGACCGACTACTCGAGTATTGGGCTTCTTCACTCTCTTGCTTCCGGGTCTTCCAATTGATGTTGGGCCAAACTCCACATCTACGACAAACGGTGCACGGATCCACGACGGCCGCCTCCACGATAAAGTCGACGTCCGTTGAGAGAGCCCCGCCGCCGCCTTCCTTGCCGGGCCTCCGGCAACCAGTTCGAGCGGCTGCGAAAGTGGCGAGAGTATGTGTTGATGGACTGTGTAACAAACACAGTAGTGTAACCAAAATATAAACTGGGAGACGATACAGTCTACATTCTGTTGTAGGTGTGTATGCAAAATTTCAGCTTGAACCAAAGCTTACGTAGCTTATTAATTACTGTGTAGCTGCTATCATACATTTTGGTAACAGGGTAACGACGGTACATAATGTTCCCAGTTCTGGACTCCCATGGCCTGGCTAGCCATTCAGTGACACTGTCGACGCGGCTGTGTTATTGGCGCTGTTGTTCCTGGCGAAGAATCCCGGCTTGGATGGAGCCTGGAGGGTGACCGTGTCGCTGCCAAGCTTCATCACGACGGACGACATCACCGGCCGGGCCGCAGGATCTGCCTGGACGCAGAGGAGCCCGATGTGGATGCACCTCAGCACGTCGGCCTCCGGGAAGCTGCCGCTCATGCTCGGTTCGGCCAACTCCGCCACCGTCCCGGCCTCCCAGTGCATCCATACCTGCTCATGGATGGATTTGTAGCCTGATGAGCCAGCGAGGCAACGCAACTTACTGATAGACCTGGATTGCAGGTGTTGTCGATCGATGTACTTACTGTGGTCAAGAGACTGGAGCCGTCGTTATTGTTCTTCCAACCCGTTACGATTTCCAGCACCATGACACCGAAGCTAAACACGTCTGACTTCACAGAGTAGTTCCCCCGCATCATGTACTCCGGTGCCATGTACCCACTGAAATGAAACAATGCAGATGTTCAGATGAGAATACTGAACTTGCGTGAAGCGGTTAATGGAAGCTACTGCGTTTTTTTTTTTTTTTTTTTTTTTTTTTGAGGAAACAAGCTGCTGCGTTTTTCAGAACTGACTAGGTGCCGACGACGCGGCTGGTGACGGCCTGCGTCTGGTCTCGGCCAAATATCCTGGCAAGGCCGAAGTCTGAGATCTTGGGGTTCATGCTCTCGTCTAGCAGGATGTTGCTGGCCTTGAGATCACGGTGCACCACTTTGAGCTGGGAGTCCTCGTGGAGGTACTGCAGGCCACGAGCGATGCCGTTTATGATCTTGTACCTCTGCCCCCAGTCCAGCTGCTCACGTTCCTCGTTCTCTGTGTCTGATCACATAAAGGAAACAGGAAATGATCAGTGTGGTGTAATACGAAAATTTGGAGTAGACGACGTTTGAGTTGAGCATGAGCATGAGCCGGTCGATCGGTAGGTACCGAAAAGGATGAGATCGAGGCTCCGGTTGGGCACAAACTCGTAGACGAGCAGCCTCTCCTGCTGCTCCAAGCAGACGCCGACGAGCCTGACGAGGTTCCTGTGCTTCAGCTTAGCCACCAGCGCGAGCTCGTTCTTCAGCTCCTCCACTCCCTGCGACGAGCTACTAGACAGACGCTTCACCGCTATTTCCTCGCCGTCCGGGAGGACACCCTGATCATATGGAAACCATACATTGCGTGCAACGTTTCATGAGGTTATTTCTTTTCAGTTCAAGAAGAATCATCTGGTACGTGTTTGTTCAGTGCTACCTTGTACACGGCGCCAAAGCCGCCATCCCCGAGCTTGTTGCTCTCATCGAAATCCCCAGTTGCGGCTCGTAGGGTGGAGACGTCCATCATCATGGAGTCCACCAATTCGGTGTCCTCTGCTCCAGTGGAAAACATGGGATCTGTTCAAGTATGGATTGGATGATGAGTCATTTGCTTTCAGATCCTTCGAAGTGTGTTTAACGCTGTGCTGTGCAAACAGATAATTTTGAAGCAACGTACTTCGATGTTTAGTCTGAGCAATTAGCAGTCGCTGTCGTCTCCGGAAACAGAGGCAGGCGGCAAGGTTCAGGGCTGCTAGAGTTGGCAGCACAACAGCAAGAGCCACCCAGGGTACATGGTACTTCCGGCCCCCTGTGAACTAACGATAGAGTTAGCAAGCATATCACAGGAAATATGTGTCACAAAGCTTAGTTTCTGACAGAAATAACACAAGCAAGGACATATCCTTGTTGTGAAGAAAGTTACAACAGGGGCGATAGAAGGATATTATTTATGATACTACTACAAAAAAGATTTCAATAGACACAACCCACAATTAATAGAGGTGGACATAAAGTTTGCATGTCTCATAAAATACATAGTGGTGTTCAGAGATGCACAGACCATTATCAAAGGCACACAAAAAAAGAACATCTCAATAAATCAATTAACAGAGACGGACCTCATAAGAGTATGCCTATTTTTATTACTGCTACTATATATATCTAGTTTTATTAGTAGACATGACCATATCTTGCAATGAAACATATCATTTGTCAAGCGATGTTTGTGTTCATGATGATGAGTTGACTATTTTGACTAGATTTAGTGATGTTTGGCCTAGATCCTGACCTTAAATTAAATAAATTAGAAGGTCAATACTAAATGTTAAATATAGAAAATTATAACAACAACAACAACAATAATAATAATTGCACCGCACAGTCTTGGATCCATCCTCGGAATCTACAATTACGGATTTACTTCTCCGTTCCAAATTAGAACGAACGGAATACTGATTATATAGTATTTTGCTATAAAATATCGCTTTCACTGACCTCCATCCGCCGAAGGAATCCGAAAGTTCCCAGCCGGAGCTGGCGCCGGCGCTCCAGAGCTTGGTGATGCCAACTGTACCATCGCCGGTCCATTATAGAAGGGCGCGCTCTCGTACCTGTAGGTGCAGCTGATGCCAAGCATCCTGCCTCCGATACGATTCTGGAATCCGTCCAGCGATTTCGATATTAGCCTGGAGAGGCATCTCCGGCACTGCGCCGGTGTCTGGTCCGGCGTGCATTGAGCCAAGGTGTAGACCTTGGCGAACTCCGGGTCGAAGCTGGTGTCAGCTTCGCCGGTCGCAAACCGCCGCGTGGAGTTGTACGCGGCGTAGTCGGCGGTGGCGTTCACGAGCGCGGCCAGGAGGCGCATGAACCGGCCGGGGTCCGACGTGATGGTTTGACTGTTGAGGGCGGCGTATGTATCGAGCATCGGGCCGGTGTCGTCGTCGTCGGGGAGGGTGTGCACGTCGGAGTAGTGAACCGTGCAGGGATCGTAGTAGATGCTAGCGTCCTTGTCGTCGGAGCAGTAGCCGGGCAGGTCCTGGAAGGCCTGGGTCAGGCAGCTGAAGCACGCCGTGGCGTTGGCATCGCCGCGGCAGAGCCCCATGGCCCAGACCTGCTCCGGGATTCTACCGACGGCCATGGTTGCGAAGAGGTCTGGGGACCTGGAGGCGTTTTTGGGCAAGGTAGCTGCGATGAAGTTGAGATGGGCCTGGTATGTGCCGTGAGGCGTAAAGTAGCCGCTGCCACCGCACACTGACCACGGGTAACCCGCGGCACCGGCCGTGAGCAGTGCGACAACGGCGAGGACTGCGGCCACGGGCAGCAGGTTCTTCTGAACCATTATCGGGGGCATCGAGTCGAGGGAGGAAAAAGCACATAGCCAGAGCCCAGAGGTTATGTAGAGTTGTAGACGGAGGCTATTCACCGTCCAACCCCGCAATGGGGAAACACATTGGCGCTGGCGCCCCCCTGCTACTTGTTTTCTCTTCGTATCCATGCATAAATGGCTGCTTTATTCGTATATTTCTACGCCATCCTTCAAAGATAGACTAAAAGGTGCCCGCTAAGATTTTAGCCCATACAAAAAGTACTGATTAATGGACTATCAAACTAATAATAAATTTTATAAATAAAAACCGAACATAACATACAAGATTTTGCGTGATCTTTGTTCTATATTCATTTTTCCTGATATTTGCAGAGAAATAGATATTGCCGGTTCAAGATTAAAAAATCAGCACCAGTTCAGAAAAAAAGGACGGTAAAAAGTGCTTAGTCGTGGTAAAAAGTAGAGCATATTTCCCTTATCCGTGTCCCCACATATGTTTCTTTGTTGATAACAAACGCTTGCGTGTTGCCACATGACTGGATACTCAAGCAGAGGGTGCGGATTGTAGGCCTCATTCATAGAGGTGCAAAGGGGTAACCTTTAGGTGCACCTTCAAATCTCATTAGTTCAAATATTTATACTACTTTTTAGAAATTTTAGAAAAGTAGTATAAATACTTAAACTAAAGAGGTTTAGAGGTACGCCTAACACTCACCAATTTGCACCTCTACTCATTCACTCTCTCTTCTCAATCTTCTTCCCTCCCACTCTCTCCTTTTGCTCTCTTTCCATTTCTCCTTTAGCTCCCTTCCTTCCCTTTGCTCCATGGTGCAGAAGCAGCGGCCCTAGTGTGAAGGAGCCCTAGTGCGAAGGTGAACTGTGGTGCTATGGCATTCCTGGCACAGGTGGCCCATGGTGCTGTATGCGAGCGAGGGCCCGGAGGTGGCCCCAATGCGGTTGCCCCCAATGGTGTAGGTATGGTATCTACCCTGCTCTCCGGCGTCCAAAGTAGTAGCTGATGCACCTGATAGGTTTAACCATCGGATGGTGTTTTTTAAAATATTAATTTTTTTACAGTTAGCTCGTTATAGAAGACCATAATGATAATATTTATCATCCACGGTTGTAAAACTGCCAGTAATAACTTTAATTATCGGTCCCAAAATATGTGTCGCTATGGTATTCGTTCTCATCAAACTTTTCTAAATTTGACTAAGTTTGTAGAATATATTAGCAATATTTGTATCTCCAAATAAATTTATTATGCAATTATATTCAATAATCTAGGTAATAAAACTAATTTACATATACTATAAATATTAATTTTTTTTTTATATTTGCTCAAAGTTAAAGACGTTTGACTCCTCAAAACGGTGAGAACAACGATTGTTTTTGGACTGAGGGGATACCATTCAAAGGTGAAAACCGGTGATAATCGGTCTCCTTATGACCTTACGAGTCGATGGTGATGAGTGTGGAAATGTTAGGTTGGTCATCCGCCAAACTTCATCTTCGTCAGCGATAGTAACGTGCCCGTTCGCGCGTGCACTCATACATCCATGCCAGTGCAAGTTCCCCCCACACTGCACGCGGGCAACTTCCATTGTGAGCTGTGAATTGAACGCTTTGAAGCGTAGTACCTTCACTTCAGTCACATTCGCGCGCGCTTCAGTCCAAAGCCGACGACTTGACTCATCGTTGGACAGGACAGAGCGTGTGCTTCAGTCCAAACTCCAAAGTAGTGGACGAAGTCACCAATCCACTACTTGACCGCATATTTCCAAAATTATTCATCTCTCATGTGGGGAAAAAAAAGGAAATCTTGACATGTAGGCCAAGTGGCAATAAAGATAATAGTTCCGAAATGCTGCTGCATCAGTCTCATTCCGTCTACAAAAGTTGACGCCTGTGTCTAGTACATGCCAACGACCACATTTAATTATCAAAGGGAGAGAGGAGGAATTTATTACTAGTAAACTACAGTCAATAATGGCACAGTCCTGATAACTGATAGCGAAAGATACGCGCTTACACTGGCAATATTCTTCCACGGCTGGTCTGGATTGATTTTGACATGAGCCGCAGTATATACTTGTTGCTCTTGACACGCGCGCCGCTCTAACTTGTTTAGACACAAAAGGTTTGAAGATTTTATCCAATGATCACACAATGCTTGAAACATGCTAGCACTGCTATAACTCATACAAGCCTATACATTAATATTATCCGAAACATACTCATTTACTGCTTTTGCACGGATGATTTGGACATATTTAGCTTTAAGATTAAAAAATAGACATAAAATTATATAAAGAAACAAAAGATAACTCACCGCTAGGCTGAGACAACCTTTGCTTCATACCACAGATTTTGTTGGACTACACTTATATCCACCTAAATCAACATGTATTAGGATAAAAAATTAATTAATATCCATCCTAATCCACTTTAACATTAATTTTGCTTCCTGATCCACTTTAACACATATGGATTGAGGTAGATATGAATATCAAACAAGCCCATGATACCTTAGCCTGTGTTGAAGAAAGCTTAGAGAGACTAGAGCTTGCCGGCCTCAACCTCAGCCTATCCAGGTGAGGGACATGTCCATTGTGGATAAGAAGGGTAAGGTTAGGGTTTTGAAGAAAAAATAGTTAGAGAAACTCTAGTAGATCCCAAACAAATCTGTAAACTAAATTTTGAAGGGCCTCATTCCCGTGAACATTGACCGCAACCCCTATCTGGTAGTTGGTCATTTCTAATTTATTTCTCCTGCACCAACCCGCCCTTCACTTCCCTCTCCGTCACAACACCCCTTCCTACAGCGCCCTCGAGATCTGGATGCTCCTTCTCGCCACACCCCAAGCTTGGCCGCAATGCCCGATCACGAACGACCTACTTCCAATACCCAATGCCAAACATGTGACTTTGGTGAACGACGGTTTCCTTCCCTGATGGTGGTGAACTCCTCCCGACACCCACCTCACGAAACCCATGGCTTTCGACGGCTGGGGCAAAGTCATGGCATGGCCACCTCTCAATGCCCGTGCGGGGGATCGATCACTCTTGCTTGGCCTCATCATCCCGTTGCACATGCGGGCGGGGCGAAGCCTCTCCCCGACTAATGCTCGTGCGGGCGAACTCCTACTAATCGGCAAAGCGGCCTCCCGACTGAGCCCGCGTGGAGGCGGACTCTTCTTGATTGACCTGGCCTCCTGCCGATGCGTGACCTCCTCGATTAGGGTGCCTTAGCACGTCGATGAGTGAGGAAGAGAGACATAGAGATAATGGCAATTGGATCCCATGAATCATTATATGTTGGAACATGGAAGAAGCTAAGGTACCTAATTTGAAGGGCTTCTGGCAGTGTAGAAGCAAAAAGGGCTGAGCCCTAAAAAATAAGAGGGGGCCCTCAAATCAAAGTAGGGTCCTAATTTGATGGCCCATGCTAGAGTTGCTCTTATTCATACACCTTCCTATCCGTGATGAGTCCACTAAGAGCAAGTATAATAGTAGGCTATAGGTTAGCTGAATGTTAAGATGGAGAAGAGAGAAGGAAAGTGGGTTATAAGCTTACAATCAGCTTATGCAAAGAAACTTTGTAAGAGATAAAATCGTACCATGTATTTAATAGTAAAGAGCTAACTAATATAAGGATGGACTGAAAGATAGACTGAGCAGACTGTATCAACAATAACAACTTTGGATATACTTAAAAAAACTGATTGGGACCTATGCGTTAACCATAAGTTGATTCCAGTCGGTGGCCGACACCATGGAGCCTCATGGAGGCTAAGCTGGACAGCTACCCTCTCTTGCTCCAAAGAGATTTCTCATCATAATATGTATACTAAGTGTATTTAGCGTAAACATCAACCTCTACCTAGAGATCATTCATAATCCATCCCATTCATGTGTCGATCTTCTGCCAAGGAGTTAGGAGGAGCCCCCCTCCCCCCAACCCTAACACCCACACACACTGACACCCACTGTGGTTATTCTGCAAGCTTATAATTAAACCGGCTGATAAGTTAAAACGGTTGATTTTTTTAAAGAAAAATATTATTTGAATGGTTAATAAATTGAAATGAATTGACTTCGCTTCAACTTATTAGCCATTCAAACATTTTTTTAAAAAAATCAGTATTTTGACTTATCAGCCGGCTTATTACAGCTGGTTGAGAAATTGATCTTTATTTGGCTAATATATACTAGTAGGTGTCTAACCAAATTTATAGCATGAGCTCACTATTGCCCGTTGGCGCAGCCGACTGTACGGTGCCTATTTGCCCCTCGGGCCATGTCTGAAAGTTAAGCGGCCTTGGTGGCTACACCACATCAAACAACCACCAAAGTCCTTCCACCTGCACAATGGCGCACCATCTTGTGCCCCTGGTCGCCATTGTCGCAGCGGTCGTGCTTTTCATGCCCTGCGCCACGGGTTATCCATGGCCCTTCTGCGGCGAGAGCGATAATTTCACGGCCAAGAGCTCCTATCAGTCCCATCTCAGCCTCGTCGCCGCCACCCTGCCCAAGAACGCTTCCACGTCCCCGAACCTCTTCGCCACCGCTGTCGTCGGCACCGTCCCAAACAAGCTCTGGGCCATGGGGCTCTGCCGCGGCGACGTCGATGCCACGGCCTGCTTCAACTGCCTCACCCAGGCCTTCCGAGACCTGCCGAACGCCTGCTCGTACAACAAGGATGCCGCCATCTACTACGACCCCTGCATGCTCCACTACTCCGACAGCCAGTTACTCCCCGACGACGACGACTCCGGATATATGTACACCATCAACAACACAGCAATCGTCGACTCCGATCCAGTCCGGTTCAACCTTCTCGTGGCCGCGCTCGTGAATGCCACCGCCGACTATGCCGCGTACAACTCCACGCGGCGGTTCGCCACCGGCGAGACCACCACCGGCGGCTTGGACCCGGAGTTCCCCAAACTGTACAGTCTAGCGCAGTGCAGGCCCGACATGAAGGCGGCGCAGTGCCGAAAGTGCCTGGCGTGGATCATATCGGATTCGCTGGACGGGTTCCAGAACCTTACCGTGGGCCGGGCGCTCTGGTTCAACTGCACCTACCGCTACGAGGCCGCGCCCTTCTTCAATGGACCGGCCATGGTGCAGATAGCAGCACCGAGCTCTGTGCCCGTGCCGGCGGCGGCGCCCACGTTGGCGCCAGCTATCCAGCCATCGTATGGAACGCCGGCGGCGGTGGCCGGCGTTGGTGAGTTCCCGTGGAAATTTTTATAGCGAATCCAAATGTTGTCCTTGTAAAGTTCTGATGTGCATACATCGTCAATCAGCAGGGGGGAGGAAGTACAGTTTGCCGAGCGTGGTTGTTGCAGTCGTGCTGGCTACAGTAACAGCCTTGAACCTTGTAGTTTGCCTCTGTTTCTGGAGGAGGCGGCGGCGGCGACGGCGACCAACAGCACAGGCGAAGCAGCCATGTATTTAACTCTTGCAAAGTTCAGCAGTTTTATTTACTTCATTTACATCGTCAATTAAACCTCGAAGAATTGGTTTATATATACAACCGTTATTTGGACAGATCCCACGTACCCCACCGAAGCAGAGGACACGGAAATGGTGGACTCCATGATGATCGACGTCTCTACCCTACGAGCTGCCACCGATGATTTTGACGAGAGCAACAAGCTCGGCGAAGGTGGTTTCGGCGCTGTGTACAAGGTTGGTTGTGAGTTTACATGTCTTGTGACAGACAGGCGATCGAGTATGCTTGTCTTGTGATCGAGTTTCTAAATAGAAAACGCTCATGGATCTTTCTTTGTGTCGATAATCTTTGTTCAGGGCGTCCTCCCAGACGGTGACGAGATAGCTGTGAAGCGGTTATCGCAGGGCTCGAGCCAGGGAGTGGAGGAGCTCAAGAACGAGCTCGCCCTGGTGGCCAAGCTGAAGCACAAAAACCTCGTCAGGCTCGTCGGCATCTGCTTGGAGCAGCAGGAGCGTCTACTTGTCTATGAGTTCGTCCCCAATCGTAGCCTAGACCTGATCCTTTTCGGTATTGATTCAACTTCTCAAAGCAAAACTCTAAAAAAGTAGAGCTTAAAGTTGATATTATTTATCACTGCATCATCGATCATATGTATCTTCGGTGTCATCAGATACTGAGAAACGTGAACAGCTTAGCTGGGAGCAGAGGTACAAGATCATAAACGGCATTGCCCGAGGCCTGCAGTACCTCCATGAGGATTCCCAGCTCAAAGTAGTCCACCGTGATCTCAAGGCCAGCAACATCCTGCTAGACGCAAACATGAACCCCAAGATTTCAGACTTCGGCCTTGCGAGGATCTTCGGCCGGGACCAGACGCAGGCTGTCACGGACCGCGTCGTTGGCACCTAGTCAGTACAGTACTGCGGCAAAACGAACTCTGTTCAAGTTGTTCAGTAACCTGCTGCCTGTCCGTTGTGGCAACCAAGTAACTGAATGAAATTTTTGCTTAATTTAATTTAATTTACGTTCCAGTGGATACATGGCGCCGGAGTACTTAATGCGAGGGAACTACTCCACCAAATCGGATGCTTTTAGTTTCGGCGTCATGGTGATGGAGATCATCACGGGGAGGAAGAACGGCTGCTACAACTCTGCTGGGATGTCTGATGATCTCCTCGGCGCCGTAAGTGAAATCTAATCAGCATTATTGTTGCTATATATATAAAGGAGTTTGGCTCACCGCAACAATCCGACGGATCGAGCAGGTATGGGAGCACTGGGATGCCGGGACGGCGATGGAGACGGTGGACCCGTGCATGGCCGCCGGCAGCTTCTCTGAAGGCGACGTGCTCAGATGCATTCACATAGCGCTCCTGTGCGTGCAGCGAGACCCGGCGGCCCGGCCGGTTATGTCGTCGGTTGTCATGATGCTCGGCTGCGATACTATCAGCCTCCAGGCTCCGTCTAAGCCGATGTTTCTTCCCAGGAATACCGCAGGCAACACGACCTTGTCGACGGTGTCATTGCAGGGTTAGCCATGGGGTCTACATAGATTGAGTAAATTCAGTGTAGCTGCCTGAAAACTACTTCCTCCGGTCTAAATTACAAGAAATTACAAGACATTTTTACTTTTCTAGCTATATAATTTTTGCTATACCCTTAGACACACATTAGCATGTGGTAGTAGTAGTATGGCTAGTCCTGCTTGTACCTTATCTAAAAAGATGGCCCATACATACGGATAGCGAGTGTAGCTGACTTTTCTATTTTATGTTTTCAATCTTACTGTTATATTAAATATAGTTTTGTTTAGTTGTTTGATCGTATTGTATTATTCATTAAATAGTATGTTAGGATGGGTTTGAGCATCCATATATAACTTTTCTGAGGTTGCTAAGACGTGGTGTACTAATTTTTTTCCTACCTTACTATAAAGAAGCGCAAACCACTTACGTGATCGAGAAAAATAATCGATTAATACGGATTCTATATAACTTTTTGTCTCCCAATTCATTGTCTTAAAGCTATTATTAATTGTTATCTCCTTCTTTCTTCTTTTATTAATACTTGTGTCATGTGGTTATGGAATTTTGCAGCGACCGAATGAAGCTTCAATATAATCTCTCTTGTCGAGCTCTTTTTCTCTACAAAAGAATCACTATCGAAGTCTCCCACAAATTGTTCGATTCCTTAGTACTCTTATAATTTATTTTGCTATAAAATATCACTACATTAATCATAATGTTGCTCATTAATAAATAGTTACCTTACCATGGGGACCCCAACCTACTGGAGAACTTGGTCGTAAGTCATAACACACGACAGACAAGCGAGCCATAACCGAGTTGGGGAGGCGCCCGTGGCCATCAAACTCATGCCCATCACCCATTTGGAGGAGGTGGGGGGAGGGAGGGTGCCACGACTGGTGTGGCACTCAAAATGAAGGAAAGAACGGGAACCATAATAAACTGAGCTAGCATATTAGCTCCGTATTTAGGATGATGGGCCTGGTATCTCAGTTGGAGCCATCCTGATTGAATGCGCGGCTGGATAACCGAAATTTCGGCTGAGTCTACGGATAAGGGACTCCGTGATCCCTAACCTCATAGTCGAACGAAGCTATGTTCATAGGAGTAGGAGTGGGCACGGTCACACACATGCAGAAATAAAAAATAGTGGTTAAATCTAAATTTTCACCACATTTACACGCTCATGTAACAAATGTTTGCACCCATAAGGTTAGTACATTCTCTCGGGTTTGCTCTAGTTTCACTCTGTAATCAGGGAAACGTCTAACTTAATTAATGACGGTGTACATACCATGCGTGACCTCATGTGGGCCCATCCATTGTAACATCTCAAGATTCAAACAAATAAATCGTGCGAGCTAAAATTATTTTCAAATCATTTTAAAAACTATTCCTCAATTTAAGCTCTAATTCATCCCTTGTCCAAATAAATTCTCCAACTCCAGCTCTCGCCACTACAGCAGGCGCCTTCTTTGCCGAGTGCCTGTTGCACTCGGCAAAAAGGCAACTTTGCACTCGGCAAAGCCTTTGCCAAGTGCAACACTCGGTAAAGAAGTTCCGTCGAAGAATTTAACGGTAAAGCCCGCTTTGCCGAGTGCCAAACCTTGGACACTCGGCAAAGGCTTTGTCGAGTGCCGCGGTGGCACTCGGCAAAGATTTAACGCCGTTCGGCTGACGGATCACCCCGTCTTCTCTTTTTTTTCTTTACCTAGTGCCGTCTTTGCCAAGTGTTGCGCTCGGTAAATAGGGCCTTTGCCGAGTGTTGTGCACTTTGTGGCACTCGGCGAAGCCACTCTTTGCCGAGTGCAACATTCGGCAAAGAGTGGCTTTGCCGAGTGCCCGCGTTTTGGCACTCGGCAAAGCCTGCGACACTCGGCAAATTTCCCCTCTGCCGTAGTGCGCTATTCGCCTTCTGTCTAATCCCCTGAACACACGCAACACACTCGCAGAGCAAGCCCGTGAAGCACGCTAAGCTCGCTTGCTAAGCACCCCGCTGGCAAGTCCTACCACTTCACTACAATGCCTTTACTTCGTCATGTCAAGCAAGGCAAGTTAGGCAGCAGCTTCACGAGCATGGCGACGACCGACCACATCAACACCATCACTCACGCTACGCATTAAAGCTCGCCGAGCACGCCGCTCGCAACAGCACGTACATGCACCAGCAGCACGTCATTCGTCAACGGTTTTAGTGGTGGCTTAGTGCCTGTTCGCGCGCGCACTCATACATGCAACGCTAGTGCAGAGCTTGCACGCAGCCGGTCAACTTGTGAGCTGTTAATTGAACCGTACCTTCAGTCACCTTCGGGAGCGCTCTTCAGTCCAAATTGAACTCATGGTGTACAGGACATGCACAGCACGCTCGACCGCTAGCTCATGGTGGACCAAAGTCACCGAACCACGACTTGACTCCATATTTCCAATCTTCTTCAACTCATGTCGGCCGGCTTGTTGGCTGTGTGCATAACAACGACCACAATTTAAATTTTAGAGAGAGAGAGAGAGAGAGAGAGAGAGAGAGAGAGAGGAAGACAGCAACTAGTCAATGGCACAATGCCTAATTGACTCAACGTGGAGACTCATGGTGGACAGAGAGGACGCTCGACGGCTCATCGATCGTGGACCAAACCGAACCACGACTTGGCTCCATATTTCCAATGTTCCTCGACTCATGTGGAAAAATGGAAGCCGCTCCGTCCAAACAAAGTTGACGACGACCACAATTTAATTTTATCTGAGCGAGAGGGAAGACTCAGCAACTAGTCACTGGCACAATGTGCTTAATTGATTGGGAAAGGTACGCGTTTACAAGTCAGCAAGTTTTTCCACGGCTGACTGATTTTGATTGGTTTTGACGTGTGAACCGTACTATTGTTGCATATACTAGCAAATATGTTCGTGCTTATATTAGGGACGTATAACATGTTGTATGGTTATATAAATCACTGTGATCAGTGACACCATACATTTCAATTTGGCTTATAATCAAATTTGTACCCACTAGTATAGAAATGATTTTTCTTGGCGGTGACATTTTATTTTTATAGCGGGTTTTGATTAACGGACGTCAGTGAAAATTAAACGATGGACCAAAATCAAGAACCGTTTGTAGAAATCCATGTCTACCTGCGGATTTCTTAACGAAACCGTGAAATAGTGCATTTTCAGGGTGGTTTTGTTAAGAAATCTATCAGAAGAAATACATTATTTCTACTTACGGTTTTCTTAAGAAACAACCACTAGAAGTACACTAGAATTTTAAAATTTAAATTTTTCAAATGATTTCAAATGGAGAAACAGTCTACATGAAAGTCGTAGATCTTGAACAGTTATGAAACTTTGTAGTTAAATTTTTTTTTATTTGAAAGCATCTAGTTGAGGATAATTACCTCAAAAGTTTGAACTTTGAAATTCAATTTTTTTCAAAAAGCCTCGGATGGTTCACCACTTTTTTATTTGAATTTGTTTAGGGGTTCAAACAATCAATTTACACTTGGTTTAGTATAATATATGGGAAAGGCCGTGGGTTCAAATCCCATCGGCCGCGTAGTGCGCAATTTTGCGTGAAAAAATGCGGTGGTGTCTTTGAGTTAAAAAATGCAATTTTTTTGCTATTTTCTAGATCTAAAAATATAAATTATAGGTAAGCATTTGTACTGGCGGTTCCTTATAAAACCATCTTGTAATGACAGTTCTCAAAATACTACCATTACAAAAAACTGCCAGTACACAAACTGATTTTCATAGACGGGTTAAAAAACATCAGTAAAAATCCTCTACAACCGCCATTAGAGAGCATTTTTTGTACTGGTAACCGTGCCTGAACACACACTGCTATCGATCTCTTTTTGCTGGTGTTCATATGAGTTGGAGTTGTGCGTTTTCAGACTCAACATGGCACAAAGTTCGATTCCTGCATGACAGGATCATGAATAAATCTCTGAGCTATAGGTTGTTCAGGTTAAATATATTTGCAATATATTTGCTTGTATATATTCTCTTTGTTCTGCAATACAATGAACTTGAGATATTTTAGGATGTATTAAGAGAGAATACAAAAGTGTATGTGTCCTCGATTTATTATCTCATAATGAGATGTTATCATCAACATGATTCCTAGGGATTGGTTGATAAGTGGCAAGCAACAATACGTAATACCTACAAAATTTATGCAACTATTTAGATGGAAAATTGTTTTGTCTCTTAAAAAATTATATCTAGGTATAATTTTTTAATGATTATATGCATAATAATTTAATAATAATAGTGGGATTGAGGGAGTATCAACAGTGCGGAGTTCACTTTAGAGCATGTTTGGTAGAGCTCCATCTGATTCTTATTATCTAAGAAAGTTGATTCTCTACTAAAAGTGATTCTCTTTGATTCTTTAGCATAAATTCTCAAAACAACGATGGAGATCATTCACAAAATTAGAGAAGCTAATTTTTTAGTTCCCAATCTCTTAGTTCATTTCATAGAATTACTTCATAGGATAAGCAAATAATTACTTTTTTTCTAAAAAATACTGAATTCAACCAAGATTCAGCTCTAGTAGCTCTGCCAAAGAGAACCTCGATACCAATCCAGCCCAACCGTATATTCCATGGGAAAAAGTTTAACTATGTGACATCGAATCTTTAATACCATTAAAAGTATAAATATAGGCCAATTATAAAAAATAATTACATAAATTGAGGCTAATTTGTGAGATTGAATCTATAAAATCTAATTAGTCATGGTTTGATAATGTGATGATACAGTAAATATTTAGTAGCTAATGATAGATTAATTAGGCTTAATATATTTGTCTCATTAATTAGTCTACTCATGTGCAATTATTTTTATAATTAGCTTATATTTAATCCTTCTAATTGGCATTAGAGACGACGACATGTGACCGCCAGTCAGTCGTCAGTGTACGGCCTTGCCGCGTTTTGCTTTGATGAATGCGTGCAGGGGTAGCTAATTGGCCATGAACAGCGTCCACGAGACTTGTCATATTGGTTTGTCTTATCAGTTATTCAAACAGTATTTTTCTCTTACAGCAAATTAGCTGGCTTATGTGACCAGCTGAACACACCAACTATTCTTTTGCATTGAATCTCGTCCTTTCCCCCTATCATAGTTATACGCAATGCACCATTGACTTGTTTACTATCGTTTACTTGCTGAGTCTTCCCTCCCTCGCTCTCATAAAATTTATCAAAAACGGTCGTTGGCATGGCATGTGCACAGGCGTCAAACTTCTGTAGACGGAATGAGTGTACGTTTATATGGAAAAAATCTGAAGCCTGAAAGGGACTCATTTGGAGTACTCCTTATCTTTATTGTCACTTAACTGGCCTGGATGTGAAGATTTCTTCTTTTTCCACGAGTTGAACGGAAAGGTGAACGATTCATAACTCACAAGTTGCCCGCGTACGTATGGGGAAGCTGCACCAGCGTGCATGTATATGTGTATGAATGCACGCGCGCAACTGTACGTACTTAGCATGGGGTCGACGGCGAAGATAAAGTTTGGCAAATGATGAACATGACATTTAGATAAAGCAACACAAGGACATCTCTGTTGCTGCAAATATTAAAAAAAATGAATATACAGAACAAATGCTAGCAAAAATATTGTATAACCTGGCCAGAAAAAACTGGAAAAGAAGTCAGAAGTGTTTGTGTTGTAATATGAATGAAACTATCCAACACTTTTTCTTAGACTGCCCCTTTGCAAAGACGATTTGAAGGATTATTTTCTTTGCTACTAATCTAAACCAACCTAGATCTATCAACCACATGTTTGGTAATTGACTTAATCATCAGAATAAGAAGATTAAGGCTTTGATTTGGGTTGGTGTAGCTGCTCTATGCTGGGCTACCTGGAGATGCCGGAATGATGTAATTTTTAAAAGATTGAAAACTAATTCTATTATGCAGGTTATTTTCAGGGGAGCATATTGGCTACGCTTCTGGGCCCAGTTGCAGCGTGATGAGCAGGCCAGGGACACCCTCGTTTTGATGAGCAAGAAATTAGAAATGATTGCCTTAAATTTTTCTAATAGAGGGTGGAAGCATTTTTTTCGTTTGCTTTAGTTCCTATCATTATGATGGTAGAATTTTGGCTTGCTCTTTTGTCTTCAAACTTGTAATTGTTGGCTGTGTACATCCCTGGATGTAGAGGCCGGATTTTATTATCTATTATCGAAAAAAATATACGTAAGGAAGAACCATCACATGGTTCTATTTGTAAATTATTAGTATTAGTTGGACTTGGATGGATTTGTGTGCATTATAAGGGTAGCTATCAAAACTAAATAGAAAATTCTACTCCCTAAGTTATTTTTAATTTTGTTCTAATTCAAACTTGCCCAATTTTTTGACTAATATAAGTTTATAGAAAATTTTATTAAAATATACAATTTTTAAATAAGCCACTATCAAAGTATATTTCATAGTAATATCTAATAAATTATATTTAGTGTTACAGATGCCTGTGTATTTTCTATAACCTTCATAAAAAGCAGAGAAGTTTGATATGACAAAACTAATAAAAGACTTAGAGCATCTCCAAGAGTCTTTCTAAAATTCACTCTCTAAATTATTATTTGAAAAGTCATTTACATAAAAAATGTTTTCTATATCTATTCACTCTCCAACTGTTTTTTCTATATCTTGCATGCACTCTAGAGAGTCATTCTCGCTAACTATCTTTTAACTAGCGAGAAATACAAAATAGATGATGGCCATATTTAGATGACCACTTAAAGAAACTGTTGGAGGATGTTTTTCCATCAAAATCTCTATTCCTAACAATTAAAAAGAAATTTAGAAAGTCTCTTGGAGTTGCTGTTACATTTAAAATGGAATACTCCCTCCATCCAAAGACCATCCAAAGAAATTTGATTTTCTAGGATTTTTTAAGATAGATTGGTGCTCTAGAAATTACCCATATAGTCATTTATTGAAGGTGAACCATGTCAATTAAGAAATAAGCCCCTCACTAAAAGGAATGTACGGAGGCGTGCATTACCATAATCTCAAACTGATATAACCAAATCTATTGTTCAATAGCTAAAACTTTAAGTTTTCTAGAACATTTTTCTGAATCTTTAAACATCAAGTTTTCTAGTAGAGAGAGAGAGTAGTATAATTCTTCTCTGTTTTGTTGGCAGCGTTTTTCTAAGGGGTTTCTCACGGACTAGCCTCAGCCAACCATTGCTGCTACTGCATATTTAATTATAGGAAGACACTCTGCAATATTATCTTTGCTGATTAACATTGTTCGATATTATTTTTATCAGAAGACTTTTTAATTGTGGAGATTGGCTCCTAGACACTATACATGATAGAGAAGTTAAAAGGCGACTGTTATACCCTTTGAGTATTATAGTATAATCGTTAATACTTATATTAAAAAATCATAACTTTTGCATATGAAGCCGCATGAAGATAAACTATATATATCAAAATTCTATTGCTTAGTGAAATCTACAACTGTGTATTTGATGAGTTTTTTATTGAAAATTATTTACAGGGAATATGAAAAAAAATCCTCTTGAATTCTCGGATTTTAAAATATCACGCTTGAATTCTCTTGAATTCCTAGAAAATTATTGAAACTTATTTCTACGGATTAAACTAGCAAAGGCCATAAAAACTTCCCTTGGAGGGGCCCTATCAAGGCTTGTGCATTGTCAGGTTGGCCAGCAAGCTTTGGATGCATCATCTCCGGTCAGGAGATTAGAGGATGAACAATATATCGAGATTAGAAGAAGAATTAGGGTAAAAGAATAGTATATTGGTTTTTGGTTCCATTGGATGTCCCAAATCAGCGGTGGCTCTTTAAATATATAGGGTAGGAAGGTATTGCCCTATGGGAGATCTAACATCAAACCCAAAATGTGTCACAAAACATAAATAGATCCGTCTGGTCTCTAGCTGCCAGAATTGGGTGACCCAAAATATAAAATCTGAAGACCAAGTTTGCTGAAATCAGGTGGTCTAGCATAAAAATGGTTGGCTCGATTTTACCCATCTGTGAGAAATTCCTAGCACCATAACTTCTTCATTCGTATTTTAAATTAGGCAATCAATATGTATATTTAGATCATTTCATCAAGAGTTGTGTCATAGTGAACTCCAATATCCAATTTGGTCTTATCTTGGTGCCATCCCAGGAGCTTATTTATGTCTTCAGTGAAATCGAGCAAAAATGCACGAAAATGATAGATATGGCCTGCAAAACATGCTAGCAAATCAAACTTATAGAGAAAATAAGCATTAGTCCCGAGTCTGCCATATTTTAGGTGCGAAAGGATGCAAACCATTGAAACCTTAAAGGACCCTTTTCTAAAAAAAACATTGAAGGACAAATCAGCTAAATCTTTCCTAGACATGTAAGACTAAAACATCGGGCTTTTTATCTCTAAATCTTCTACTGTCATAAGCAATGGACTCATTGCTATTTTTCCTAACCGTTGTTGTCTGAGAAAGCTTCAATTCATTTCCCCTACTATAAAAATGGTTATGAAATTTCTTCTCTAGTTGTATCCAAGTAATGATTGAATTGGACAGTAAAGCCGAAAACCATGAGAATGCACCACCAGACAAAGGAAATGGAAACAACTTGATTTTTAATTGATCAACCGAAGTAGCCTCGCCCAATTTTGCTACAAATTGACTAATATTTTCCCATGTGGTTTTGCTATCATCCTAGTGAATTTAACAAAATCAGGCACGGTATAGGGATATGCGCATGTCATATATCTCTGGGTAAGGCTATTGATTTGCTTGCGTTTAACTATTAGATTTACCCCATACCGATCATGCAACAACTGTAGCTAATTATTTAGGAATCAGATCTGCAGTTCCTGATCCTTATGGAGGTATGATAGGTGTATTATATGAAGCAGTCATGTATTGATAATTATTAGTACTTCGTCTAGGTAAAACTGAACACTGCAAATGTCTTGCTAGGAGTAACCATAATGCCTCCAACAACACTGGCCAATTAAGATCATTGCAGCTGTCGTCAGTACTATCATAGAAAGTAGTACTAATGAAGATCATTGCAGCTGCCGTCAGTACTATCATAGAAAGTAGTAAAAGTAGTACTAAAGCTAGTTTTTAAATCATTTTATGTAACGCTAGGTTTGGCAATTTCATGTTGTTTCATTCGTAACAAAAAAAATCATGTTGTTTCTTACTGAACTCAGAACTAATTCGCAACATAGCTGCATGAATCATCTTATTACTACCCATATATTTGTTTACTCTAGCAACACTACTTTCAACAATATGTGGCAATATATTGTTTAAGGATGCACCGACAGGGTTAGGCGGATTGACTATAACAATCAAATCCTTAGCAAAGTCATCAAAAAGTTTGCTAACGCAAAACTCTTCCATATCTTAGGTTAAATCTAGCGGTAGGTCGGGCAAGCCTCAAGCCTGGCCCCCTCTACCTTGGTGATAATGGATCTCCTAATTTTTATAGATATGGAAAATAGTAAAAAGCAGGGGCTCTAGAGGTTGACGACCTCCTCTTCCATTAATGCCCACACCCAAAGAGCTAGGATGCTTGAATCACATAAGAAATGTTCAAAGGATCGATTTCAAGCAAAGCCAGGGAAAACCGGCTAGCTGGAATCCCAAATTGGCTAGTTTCTACTGGCTGGTCATGATAACCTACCAACGTCTCCAGGGAAGGAGACTGTCGGGAAGACGCGCCTACGATTGTTATAAGATTAGCCATCTACGGTCTACGCCCACAAATACATCGAGATACTTGCAGAAAAACAAATACTAGGTTAGAAAAGGTAAGGTATGGTTTGGGGAAAAAAGATAAACAAAATAGATGCATTATGTTTTCCTATCGATAGGATGCCCTCCATCGACCTGGCCCTCTCTCTATATATTTATGGATTATAGAGTGACATGGACTTATGCCATTAGAAGTTGAAGGTCTCTCAAATCCGTATCAGAATTACAACTCAAACGAACTTAGTTTTAGATTTTGCCTTTGGAAACGTGAGGTGTGGATCTTCACCAGAAGCCATAATTCTTGTCTCTAACTTCAAATTGGATGTTTTATATATGTATACATTTGGGTCATGTCTTGACGAGACGAACATAGTGGTTATTATGTCCAATTTACAATTTTACAAATTTTGCAAGTGACGGTTTTCCGGAATACTCAGTCTTTTTAGTGCGCACAATAACATTAGCTTCTGTTAATTTTCCTCTTAATGAAATATCGAACAATAACCTTCTGTAATCTTGGTAAACGTCTTAGACGGGGTCGCGGCATGCATCAACGCTGCGCCTCACCTCGACACTGAGCTCGTTGCCACTTGCCAGCCTATAAATTTCCATGCACCCTGTCGCTTGTCCCGCACTCACCTAGCTTGCTCCGCTCGCTGCACCCCTTAGCTTACCAGCTGCAGGACAGCATGGAGCTCACTCGCCTCCTCGTCGTCCTCGGGACCGCATTTCTGGTTCTGACCCTGTTCTCTCGTGCAGGTAATCGATCGTGCACTTCATGGGAATACAATGCTACCACTAATGAACTAACGGTACGCTGTGTATATGCAGAGGCGGGCGAGGTAGGGGTGAACTACGGCACGGTGGCGAACGACCTGCCGAACCCTTCGTCGGTTGTGCAGCTGCTCAAGCAGAACGGCATCACCATGGTGAAGATCTACGACGCCAACTCAACCGTGGTAACGTCGTTCGCCAACACCGGCATCAAGCTCATGGTGATGGTGCCCAATCAGAACCTGGCCAGCGCGGCCAGAGACCCGGCGTACGCAGCCCAGTGGGTGCGGGACAACGTGAAGAAGTACTACCCCAGCACGCAGATCCACGCCGTCGCCGTGGGGAACGAGGTGTTCGACGACCCCAGCGTCGACAAGATGAACCTCGTCCCGGCCATGGACAACGTGCAGAAGGCGCTGGCGCAGCAGGGCCTCGCCAACGCCGTGAAGGTGTCCACGCCGATCGCCTTCTCGGCCGTCCAGAACTCGTTCCCGCCGTCCAAGGCCACGTTCCGGGACGACCTCGCGGAGCCGGTGATGAAGCCCATGCTGCAGTTCCTGCAGCGGACCGGCTCGTTCCTCACGGTCAACATCTACCCGTGCCTGACCCAGATGCAGCAGCCAGACGACATCCCCCTCGACTACGCCCTGGGGAACGCCGAGCACGGCGTGCCCGACGGCAGCAACGTGTACCACAGCCTCCTGGACGCCCAGCTCGACGCCACGCACTACGCGATGGAGGCTCTGGGGTTCCCCAACGTGGAGGCGTACCTTGGGGAGACCGGGTGTCCGAGCAAGGGGAAGCCAGGGAAGCACAAGCCACCCCCGCGTCCGCGTGCCGTCGGAAGCAGGCGTCTGTTGGACGATGGATCAGGCCCGGAGGCCACGGTCGCCAACGCGCAAGTGTACAACAACTACGTCATCAACCGCGTGCTGTCCGGCAACACGGGCACCCCGCACCGCCCCCACGCCGACATGGACGTCTACATCTTCGCCCTCTTCAACGAGAACAACAAGTGCACCGATCCAGACGACGTGGAGTGCAACTTCGGCCTCTTCTACCCCAACATGACCAAAGTGTACGAGTTCAACTTCCGCGGCGGCGGCGGCCAACCGCCAGCCCCGGCAACGGCGAGCTGGTGCGTGGCGAACGCGGCCGTCGGGGACGCGCGGCTGCAGGCGGCGCTGGACTACGCGTGCGGCCACGGCGTGGACTGCAGCGCCATCCAGCCCACCGGGTCGTGCTACGAACCCAACACCAAGCTCGCGCACGCGTCGTATGCGTTCAACAGCTACTACCAGGCCAATGGCCGGGCCATCACCGCGTGTGATTTCAATGGCGCGGGCTCCATCGTCTACCAGGCACCAGCTGGTGAGTCCGATTTGCTTTCCAGTGCTAATAAAGGACCTGTTTGGATTAATCCACACTAAAAAATTTAGCAGCTAAAATCAATACTAATAGATCCAGTTTTGCACAAAAAAATACTTATAGATGTAAATAGACCTGCTAATTATTAGCTAGATGGCCACTACATTGCATCAGATCAAGCAATGATTCTCACTCATTGGATCTAAATCAGATGCCTTTGGGGCTTCTTCCTTCTTGATTTTGTTCATTCAGAATAACCTCTAGTAAACCACCTTGTGGTGTTAGGCCCACGTGGACATTGTTTGTCGTTATAGAATAATAATTCCATGCAGAGTTGCAGACCGCATGAGAAGAAAGTTTGACGGGTAGTGCTAGTGCGGGCTGCCAGATTATTGTCGCTGACCCAGTGAGTAGTAGGCCAAATGAAGTCGACAAAACTGAGAGGATGCATGCCGGATCAACTTAACTGTGTCCAATTATTCGTGATTCTTTTGTGGATAGTTGGAATACGTACAACACATCAACATCATGCATATAAAATTTGTTTTTGTATTCTTGTGAATTGTGATAGAAGTGCAGTTCAGCCACATACATAGTCATTTCCTGTTTAAGGAAATGCTCTTGTTTTCCTTAGAAACAACTCCGGCATTAATTATTAATTTTATCCCATGATATGATAATAACACATTTACCGCCGTGAGTGACAGACACTTGCAGCAGCGCAAAGCCAAGCTGGTGCGTGGCCAAGGCAGGGGTCGGCGACGCACAGCTGCAGCAGGCGCTGGACTACGCGTGCGGCCATGGCGCGGACTGCAGCGCCATCCAGTCCGGCGGCTCCTGCTTCCAGCCGGACACCATGGCCGCGCACGCCTCGTACGCCTTCAACAGCTACTACCAGCGCAACGGCCGTGCCGACGGGACGTGCGACTTCAATGGCGCCGCTGCCGTCGTCTACCAGGAACCCGGTAAATGCCGGCCGCTAGCCATCGATCTCATTCTTCTCATCATCCGGTCGGTGTTTAGCCCATCATTATTGATTGTTCACGAGACCGAGGCATGCATTTGCATGTAGGCCTCTGCGCCGCGACGGCAAGCTGGTGCGTGGCGAAATCAGGGGTTGGGGACGACCAGCTGAAGAAGGCGCTGGACTACGCCTGCGGCCATGGCGCGGACTGCAGCGCCATCCAGTCCGGAGGGGCGTGCTTCCAGCCGGACACCATGGCGTCCCACGCCTCGTACGCCTTCAACAGCTACTACCAGCGGAACGCCCGGGCTAGAGTGGCGTGTGACTTCTCCGGTGCCGGCTCCGTTGTTTTCCAGCAACCCAGTGAGTTCCGCGGATCCCGTGATTTGCATTATGTCGGGCTGCCTCGCTGCCCCCCAGTTTCTTGCCTGAGCCTAACCGACCGGTGTTTCTTCCATTGTTTGCTGCAGAGGTCGGAAACTGTGTGCTCCCATCGAACGGCTGATCAACTGGACAGACAAAACTACTCTACAACGATGCATGACGTCTTGAGGCGATGATGACGCTAACATCTCGATCTGTCAGTATACAGGATAAATGGTGTGAGGATATATAAATTGTCATTTTGTACGGCGAACTAATAAATTAATAAAATCAGGCACCTCTGCAAATCGACCGCAGGGATAAGTTGCAACAGTATACAATACGACATGTCAACGTTGAGCTTCACCTGCCTTCAAAAACGTTGAGCATCACCGATAATAATACTACTGTACCGTACTGCTCAGTTGCTTTCTTTTATTACATATATCCTATCGATTGTCCTTCGCCTGTGACAAGAGATGACAATGACACCCAAGAATGCGAAATTGCCCAAGAATGCGAAATTGTTCAGGCACTTAGCAGGGACAGCAAAAGTCACGTTCCTGTGCACTAGTATTTCTAGTGAGTCTCAGACTCTCAGAAATAAATAATTATTACTCTTTTCAAGCCTCCATGCCAGTTAGCCACGTTAGAATAGAAAAAAAAAATCTACAAATCAGATTCTCACAAAAAGTCAGAAGTATTAGGATATCAAGTTTTGAAAAATTCTAATCATATATATCAATAATAATTTTCATTGGACTATTCTATTTTTTAAGAAAATTACCAACACCTACCATTATAAAAAAAAGTCTAGAGCAAACACTACTATTTAAATCCAAACTAACCAACCTCTGAGACTCTAACATAATGAAAAATAATCTTAAGTAGGAGTAACCTCTAAATCTTTATAACTTATTCATCTATTTTAGCGGTGAAAATTGATTTAACAGATCATTTTCTTTAAATGTTGAATATGTTTTTGAAAAAAAAAGGGAAATCCATTAAGTGCACTGATATTTTTGCGCCCATGGTGCCCATGGCCTTTTAACCTGGCGTGTTTCCCTGTTCCTTGTCTCATTCTTCTCTAAATAAGGCCCATGGAGCTAGCACGACCCGTCACACCTCCCCCCTTCCTCCCAATCCTCTCCTCCCTTCCCTTGCGACAGCGAGAAAAAGGCGATTTCGACGCCGCCGGCGGGGAAGGTTGTCTCCTCCGCCTCCGATGGCCTGCGGGCTGTCGCGAGGTGGCGGAGACCGCCGCTTCCCTTGCCGCTGCGGGGAGAGGGTCAGCGGGTATTTCGCCGGCAGCCGGTGGTAGTAGCTTAGGTCCTAGTAGATCTAGGGTTTGGTTTCCGGGCGTCGACGTCGAGGCGATGGCGGCGCCGAGGAATAAGTCCTCTCGGGCTCTCCCTCGCCCCGGTGGCGCTACACTCCGGCGTCTTCGGCGAGTCTGTGGAGGTTGTGCTCCCCGCCGTGTCGGCCCCTAATTTTTAGGGTCCACTTGCATCATATGTCGGTCCCCTCGGATCGAGAGGCGACACGCACAATTAAACAAGATTGATATCAAAAAGCATACTTTTTATTGCTACTGGGAAAACATGATACATTGTTCGGGTTTACATAGCTTGGGTCACTAGCCTTATAGTATATATCGAAGTTTTAAGACAAATGTTCTATATTATCGTGGCTCCATTCCTACAGCAACTCGGAGTGCGCAGACAAAACCCTAGCTATTCCTATATCGCGATCATCGTAGTCCTAAGCGTAGTCCTAGCGTAGCATCTTCACGAGGTCATGCAGCTCCGTCTTCATGTATCCTTCGGTGTCCTATCCTCGTGTAGCTCCAGTAGTCCATCCTGGTGTAGGCTCTCGAGCGGCTTCATCCTCGGATATACTCCCCGCAGCTTCCCCTGTCTAAAAACATAGGGAGAAGGGGGGTTGAGTACTTACGTACTCAGCAAGCCCTAACTTTGGGTGGATGGAGGTTAAATGTGTAGTAGTTATAATTATAGGTTGGGCCCTGGTAGGGTATTCATCATCCTCACCAGTTCCCAAATTAAGTTATGGTTACCAAATCATTAATACGTCTTACCAGATTATCCATTATTGTTGTAGTCTAATCATAGCGTCTCATCCCGGCATCTGCCCATTCCAAGGACGTGGCTATTCGAATAGATTCAAGTAAACTCTGCAGAGGTTGTACAAATTTCCCCACGTGATAGACGTAGTCCGACACCATCGTCATGGCTTAGACAGGTCTAACGAGAACTCGTACCCGATAGGGCGCTACCTCAGATATCCATACACTTCCACTACGGCGCTCAGGGGTTGGAAACACACATCACATATCGCAAGGGAGACACCATGTCTCAATTCTCAAAATATATAAGGGCTTGAACCCGGCCAAAAATCTCAAGGGCTTAACGTGGAGGATCACATAGCAACCACGTCCCAACCAGGCCATGGAAGATCACATAGCATCCATGCCTTCTCCTCGCTCTACCGTTTGCCTACACCGGCCCCCTAAGTGGAAACATACTTCAACCTAACGGGTGTGAGATCCAAACCTACCCATATAGGCATGTGGTCTGTACGAAATATCACACGGGGATGAATAAGAGACTATGAACCGGTCCTTAGGGGTGACTAGAACAGGTATCTCCGACAGGATATCCTTCGCAGTAATATCCGCCAGGTAATCTACACCTAGATTACCCCTACCCATTCCAAATCATAGCATATAGAATCACTTTATCGATTATTTTATTGTCACATTAGTTCGTTAGCTCATTATCACTTATCGCATCAACTCATCCTAAATATTCTTATGATCAAAGGATCGTTATATAAGTAGTTTAGAAGGATGGTAGGAAGGTGGAAATTAGGACTTGCCTCCGCTCGCTGACGAGTATATCCAAGGGTCTTGATTCCTTTGTTTCTGTCTCCAGTGTCCTGATGTAGCGGTACTTCATCTTGGTATAGTAGTAATCCTTCAGAGTCTTGTCATCACCATGCTTCAGGGATTCATCGGGTCCTTGTACGTCTTCTAGTCTACGCGATCTATTGCTTGACAAACAAAAGAGCAAAACCAAACAATGCATACACAACAAGCATGATCTAAGCAAGCACGATCAACCAAAACAAGGAGGGGGATCCTGACGGGGTGGGTTGTATTTGATGGAGGGGTTTATCCTAATTCTATCATTACTATATGAACTTGAAATAAGAGGTAGGTGTAGGTTAACTATCCAACAAGATGGTTCCTACGGGTCGGGTTAGCGTGGTGTGGTTATCCGATAGAAAACCGCACCATATTATTATCTTTCACTATTATGTGAACCTCGAAAAGAGAAAGCTTGACCAAGTTTTCATAGACAAACTTGGCCTACTTCTATAGGTCCACTAGGGTTTGGCGGGGTTAGCTAGGAGGGTTTACGTAGAGATAGGGTCTAGGTGGTTAGGTACGGGCATACATACTTATATACTGCATGTAGGGTTTAGGCTAGCTATAGATAGGTGGTGGTCGAGGTGAATGGCATGTATGCGCACGCATATACGCCGAGGGTTAGGTTAGTGACGCATACGCACATGCATATGTATGCGCCTAGAGTTAGGTTAGGATGAAGGGGTGGAGGGTAAGGTTAGCCATACATAGGTATATGCCCGAGTATATATAATTCTATGTACAGGACTTACCATGTATGTGTGTGCGTATATATATGAGGTTAGTTACTACTACGGCGAGGGTTATTACTAGAGTTAACTACGGTGGTGCGGAGTTAGCCACACAGGGCGTGTCCGGGTATCGGACATGTCCATGTGTGTGTATATATATTGGTGTATCTATTTTTGGTGATTGGGTACGGACATGTCGGAGCATATGACATGTTACCAAAACCTACTCACCTTCATGGGTATGTGGTTAGCTAGCACTACAGATGATTATTACTACGGTTAGCATTTATATTAATTAAAACGGGTTAGTACTAATTATACAAGAAAGAGAAACAACCAATTATTACTAGAATTTAAATGAGCACCAAAAATGGGGACAATGACATGGATAATTAGGGCATGATTTTAGAAGAATTATGGTGGTAGAATTTCTGGAATTGGGAACGGGATGATGAAGATATGAATTTCCAAAGATTAATTGGAATGAGGGAATAGGGAATATACTTTGGAAATTATTCCTGGAAATTTGGTAATGGAAATGGTAGGGAAATTATAGGGTAGGATCTGGGGTGTACCTAGTTTATTTAGAAATTTTCTGGGAATTTTTCTATACATGGAAAATGTATTTTCGCTCCTCTGTGTACGTCCTCCGGGTGCTCTCAGCAATTTCCATTTGACTGACATGTGGGGTCCAGGGCTGTGGTCAGCTGCTGCAGGTACTGTGCTCATGGATCATGTGCCGATCGGTGGACTGCTGGCCTTTGTGCCTTTATTCCACGTGAGCCATGCCCACAGGAGAAAAGGGAAAGGAGTGGAGCGCTGTTGCTGCTGCCTTGCGGGGCCCATGGGGCGAGGTGGTGCTCCCTGACTGGCTGGCTTGACATGGTGCAGGGTGTCGTCATTTGGCACCCGCTCGTCCGTGAGTCTGTTCGGTCTCTGTCTCTGCTGTCTGTTCCCGTGGAAAGAAAGAGAAGGGAGAGAGGAGGAAAGGGTGGGGAGGAGAGACGGTGCGGTGGCGTCGGTGGCCGTTGCCTCGGCGGTGAGCTGCGCTCAGCTCCGGCGTGGCAAGCGGAGTGGAGAGGGAGAAGGAAAGGAACAGGAGAGGGGGCAGAGCACGGACATCCTCTCTGCAGGGAGCTCAGCTCGGCAGCGCCCTTGCTCTATCGGAGCTCCTCCGGGCGGCTATGATGTCAGTCTGGCTCCGGCGGGCTCGTCTCCGACGGCGAGGTCAGGCGCGATGGCGGAAGAGGCATACGCAGCGCGCGTCTCCGAGCGGCGCGGCGACTTCGGGCGTCGGCGAGATGGAAGCAGAGGAGGCGAGAGGAATGGAAGAGGAAGAGGAGGGGCTGTTGTCCGAGCTTTGAGCTCGAGCTCTTCGGGGGCGAGGATCCCCGGCATCCATGGTGGCCTATTTATAGGCGGCGAAGGTCGGATCGCCGAGGAAGATATTTCTGCCGCGCGCCGAGGTTCCGTGGGCGCTACCCTTCCTCCGAGCGTGCGTCCAATCTAGAGAGGCGGTGCGCAACAGCGCGCTTTTATCTACTCCGGCCGGGATGAGGCGGTAACGGCAAGCCCGAGGTAGCGAAGGTCGACGACGCGAGCGACGCGGTATTTGCGTCGTCGTCTCCCTGGGGAAGACGATGCTGACAGGGGGGCCCGCTCGTCGGTGGGAGAAGGAGAAGGGAGGGAGAGAGCTGCTGCCTGGGCTGCTGCTGCTTCGCTCGGCCGAGATGGGCCGCTCGGCCGGTTCGGCCCAAGTGAGAGCAAGGAGAGGGGAAAGGAGAGGAGGAAGGAGAGGTGGCCTGCTGAGCCGCTTCCTGCTGCGCGCTGGTGGGCCGCTCGGCCTGCAGCTAGGCTGTGCAGGCCCAAGGCGAGAAGAAGGGGAGGAAGGAGACTGGGCTGGGCTGCTCACTTCGGGAAGGAGAGGATGGGGGGCAGGTGCAGCCCAAGGGAGGAAGAGGAGGAGGGCATGGGCCCAGAAAGGATTGAGCCCGAGGAGCATTTCCCAATTATGAAACCCTCTTTTATTTTTCTGAAATAAACCAGGACACGTTTGAATAAGTTTAATTTGGAAAGAATTTAGAAGGTGAGTGGTTTAGGAATATCAAGGATGGCTCAAAGAGTAGAATGCCAAGGAATTTTGGGGGGGGGAAAGTTAAGGGGTTTTTTGGAGAGGGATCAAGGATAAATCAATTGGTGCCAAAATAAATTCTAGCGAGCAAACAAACACGCAAGCAAACATTCAAACAATCACAGCAAACAATCATCCACACAATCCGAACAATCAAACAAACGATGCATATGGTGAATTTTAATGCAAGGGTTTTAGAAAAGATTTTTAAATACGGTTTTACGGAAAATAAACTAATCAAGTTTTAATTTGTGGTAAATTATAAAAAGTTCAAATTTTTAGTGATTTTTAAAATGATGCAAAAACACGGGTGTTACACAGCGTGGAGCTTCAGTGTTGGAGTCGTCCGGCGACAACTCGCCGGCCCGGTGGGGAGGTGAGTGTGCTGGATCTTTCTTTTGTGGATGGAGAGGCGACTCTGGATGCGGTGGAAGACCGGAGAGTGGATCTGGCCCGTTTGCTCCGCGGCGGCTTCGCTCGTCGCCGGCGAGGTCGGTTCCAAAGCTGGCGGAGCTCGGGGTGCATCCCCGGCCGATGGTCGTCCAACGATGATTTCATCCCGTCGATGAAGACGGGTGTGTTTTGCGGCTCGTGTCAAAGCCTGATGGCGAAGGGGCTTCTCCGGTTCATGGGTTGGTGGAGAATGGCTCTGGTGATCGCCGGTGATGACCGTCGGACGAGATCCAGTAGGATCTAAGGTCTTGAATGTAATTTTCATGTTTATCGGGGTCCTTTTTTTTTTAAATGGTCTGGTGGTACGGGCGCCTTACGTAAACATCCGAGAATGTACCTGTATGGTCCTTGTATTTGTACGGTATTCCTAAATGAATACAGGTATGTTTGATCAAAAAAAAATTAAGGCCCATGGGTCTTTAACTGTGCCATGTGCCAAAATCAGGCCTGGCACTCCGACAGGCAGACATAAAGATCGGTTGGTTTTCTCTTGTTTTTTCTTTTTTGGATTGAAAAAGTTTGGTGACAAGTGCTGTCAGTAGTAGCGCGTATTGAGCATAATAACCAGTTAACCACGCCCTAGAACATAATGCTCCCTCTATACCCACCCAACCCCCCCCCGTTGGGGAAATACCTCACAAGCAGGGAAGCCCATATTCATATGGGTCAATTCCCTCTAAAGAGGCCCAATAGGAGTTGCTGTAGTGGCCCGTGGATTTCTCCCCCACCAAGAGGCTGCTTGTAAATTACCCTTACCTATATAAATGCTAAGAGCATGAGGGCAAAGGGGCTCTCTCTCTCACTCGGATGAAAACCCTAATGTGTCTCCACCGTTTACGCCTGGACTCTCCCCCCTCTCGCCTAGATGAAGCACTCTTGTAGAACCTTCTCGGGTTGTCCGTGGTCGGGAGGAGGTCCCAACCAACTTCCCCGGCCGACTTTCGCCGGGAGACCTTCTCCGCCACCCGGGAACCTCCTCCAACCGACCATCACCGGAGAAGGTTCCAACTAACTTCCCCGGCCGACTTTCGCCGAAGACCTTCTCCGGCCTCCCGGGAACCTCCTCCAACCGACCGTCACCGGGAGAAGGTTCCAGCCAACTCCCCTCGCCATTCGGACCTTCGCCGGCCGGACCTCCGCCAAGCTTCGCCGGCGGACCTTCTGCAACCCGTCCGGCCTTTTCATACCTTCTCCAGAAAGCCTTCACCTCTCAACCCTGTTCGGGACTTTTGTCCCAACACCCTTAATATGATTTTGTCCTAAATCAAACTACCTTAATTTTGACCAAATATATAGAAAATTTTGCTAACATTATTTATAACACCAAATAAGTATACTATAAAAATACTCCATCCATTGCAAAATATATAACTTTTTCTATGCATTTAGATATACACTATGTTTTACATAGTAAAAAGTTGATATCTAGAAAATCCAAAACATTTTATAATTTGGAACGGATGGTAAAGTTGTACTGCGTCAATCTATCTAGGAAAGCCAAAATTGTATCTAAAAACTTATAAGACATTTTACCGAGTCAAATCCACTTATGCAATGACTGTCCTTTAACGAAAGAAGTGTAAGGACTATAAAGCAGTGGTTCCAACTTAACGGTGATTGACTCGTAAGCGCTTTAGGATCAGTGTACGCGTACCGGTGGAGATGCGGGCGCAAGTTTGATAAAAGTGAGCGGAGGAACATGGATGGGATTTTGATATATTTTTGGTGGAGCATATAGAAATAAAGAAATAGAAGAAAATTTTAACATAAAGCTCTTAATCCAAGAAAGTTGGCCATTTATGCAAAGATGACATTGTGCAATACAGGTTGGCCATGGCGCCTAACCTAGGCCTTGTTTGGATTGCAAAAAACTTGCATATGATGAATAGTAGCGTTTTCGTTTTATTTGGCAAATATTGTCCAATCGTGGTCCAACTAGGCTCAAAAGATTCGTCTCGTGATTTACAACTAAACTGTGTAATTAGTTATTTTTTTACTTATATTTAATGCTCTATACATGTGGGTAAAAATTGATGTGATGGAGAGAGAGTGGAAAAAGTTGGAACTTTGGTTCCAACCGAACAAGGCGCTAGAACGGAAGCAGGTGAAGTTTAAGGTGTCGGTTGTATTCCGGTTTAGGTCTTGTGATCCTTCTGTAGCCTGTAGGGGTTAATCCCGGACGAAAAAACTTCGAAGCTCGTTAGCTCGTTCGGCTCATGGCCGCTCGACTCGACTTCGACTTCGACTCGTTATCCTAACGAGCCGAGCCGAAAACCTAGGATTTAGCTCGTTAGTATAACGAGCCGAAATCGAGCTTAGCTCGCGAGCTGCTTCGCGAGCCTAACGAGCTGTGCATTGGACAAAGATATTTTTCGCAATAATGAGCCTAACGAGCTAAACGAGCTGCTCGCGAGCCTAACAAAGGTATTCTTTGCAATAATGAGCCTAACGAGCTGCTCGCGAGCCTAACGAGCCTAACGAGCTATTTATGTAGTCATTCTAATATAGCTATAATGCCTTATTTTGCAATTTGTTTGGATGAATTATGAATATGCTATCGTGGAAACATATGCAATATGTTTGTTAGCCTACTAATGTCATACTTTGCAATTCAAAATATAAGGTATTTATTATTTTATATTGTTTGGTGCCTGGCTCACGAGCCAAACGAGCTGGCTCGAGCTTTTTAGCGAGCCGAGCCGAGCCAGCTTTTTAGCTCGTTCGTCATAACGAGCCAGCTCGTTATCCTAACGAGCTGGACCGAGCCGAGCCGAGCCGAGCCGAGCCAGCTCGTTATCCAGGCTTATTAGGGGTTGTTGTCGGTCTCAACACCCCTGGTGGTGTCTGCCGGTTTTCAAGTCTTCCTTTCCTGTAGGGGTGGCCTAGTTGTTTTTCTCTAGTGGTGACAGTTTTAGGGAGGTGGTGGCTGTGAGCCTGTAAATTTTTGTAAAGCTCTTTCTTTTTTTTTCTTTGCTATCGTCTAATAAAAACTATGGTAAACTTTTTATCGTCCTTTCTTACAACGAAAAAGGTTTCAGTTTGAAGCAGTGAAAAACTGCGGTAAACCTTTTACTGTTCTTTATTTAAAAAAATCAATTTTGGAGCAGCGATGCAATGATAATACTACATGTGAGAGACGGAAAGAAGATGGTTTGTGCCATTGGTATGGTCGAAACAAGTTAAAAAGTGAGTGATACCTAACCTAACCTAAGCTACATTAAACTCTACCGCCAGGCCGTCTCACAAGTTTGAATCATATTTTTCTTTGACGTTTATTGAATCATTTTTTTGGTTGACATTATTCTTATCTAGGAAACACATCTCTGCATACCAATTTCGGAACTCATAGAGAGAAGAGAGTTCACATGTAAACCAAAGTGACTAAGAGTCTGTTTAGGATTGCTCTGCTTCAGTTTTTCAGCTCTACTCCACCAACTCCACCATAGAGTAGTTCCACTATGGAGTTTCTGGAGGCGTGGTCTGTTTAGCATACAACTCTGCTCTAGTTTCAAGAATAAACGGTTTCTCTGAAAAAGGTCTAATATGCTCCTAAATGATGTTTGGTGTACGTGTTACCGAATATTTTGTTTTACCAATTCAAGTAATTCAAGTATGATGTAAAATATTATAATCATATTTATTGTTTAGAAAATAAAAAACAAATATTTTGGTCAAATAATTTCATACTATTGCTCCATAAATCACGACGTGCTTGATTGATAACAAAGGCCATCATTCGAAATCAAATAATTGTCCGAGAATAACTAATGGTAGATAATCAAAGGCCATCATTTGAAATCAAATAATTGTCCACAGAGAACTAATAATAGATAAATAACAAAAGCCATCATTCTAATACAAATAATTGTCCGTACTTAACTAGAGAGTAGTAGCCAATACACAAATCTAGTTCCTCGGTGGATTTTTGTCAAAACATAAATCAACATAAACTGCAGCAAATTTAGCACCACCCAATCTCTGTTTCGTCACTCTGCACAGGGACAAAAAAATGGCCAAATATAGAGCCAATTAGAGACAAAACAGCAATACAGAGAGGCTGTTCATCCTTTTTGTTTGCCGAATTTTACAGAAGGAGCAATACCTGTTCATCCTTTTTGTTTGCTGCCGTCTCTCCATGACGTCCGTGGCCATCACCTGCTGGGCAGACGTCTCTCCACGGCCGGCAGCCGGCCCTCCATGACCGACAGCCAGCCCTCCGCGGCCAGTTGCCGCTACTCCGCGGCCAGCACCTGGCCGTCCAAGGCCAGCAGCCGCCCCCGCACGACAGCAGCATCAAGCATAGATGGGGAAGGCAAAACGGTGGGGATTTGTGGGGGAAGAAAAGAGGTCAAGTACAGGATCACCGGATCTATCATCTCCATCCATTAGCTCCCCTTCCATGTGCTCAATATCTATGATCCTATCTAGGATACAGTTCACTAATTGTAATCCCATTCACAGAGACGTCCTGTTCCAATATGAAACGAGACCGGTCATATACATAGCTGCTTTGACCATCTGACCGTGAAGCTAAAGGTGATTCTCGACCGAAGAAGAATGCAGGCTGCGCCGGTGGCTGGAGTTCTATGCTATCTCTGGTTAACATAAACACTAAGGCTGATATGTCAGGCCTATCGTCAGGTTCCGCTGGACGCACAGCAGACCAATGTGGATGCATCGCAGTGCTTGGCTTCGAGCAAACTCATCCAGCGACCGGTGAAGCATTTGCAACATAGTCCCATTCTTCCAGTGATCCCAGACCTGTTAGACGTACCAGCATCAGTTTATAATTTGTCAGTAGAAATTAGGGAGTGATTCCAGATTCAGACACGATTGTATGAATGTATTAGTGCTTATTAGATGCGGTAAGAAAAAGATGGAAAACAAAACCAGCCTGTACTTCACTTACATCACTAAGGAGATTCACAGTGCTGTGGTCATCAGAGTTACAGTTGCTTCTCCTGGTAACGATCTCAAGGACCAATACGCCGAAGCTGAAGATGTCTATCTTGGGCGACACACGACCATGGAATGCATACTCTGGCGCCATATAGCCACTGCAGAGGATGGTAGGCGCTTCAGTTAGCTAGGCCTGGACACTCATGCATTCAGCAAGCGCAGTGAGCTAAGTTTACGATCTTAGCTTACAATGTCCCAACAACTCTGGCTGTCTGACTATGGGTGTGGCCTTCTCCTAGAAGCCTTGCCAACCCAAAATCTGCAATTTTTGGTTCCATGTTGTCGTCGAGAAGAATGTTATTTGCCTTCAGGTCCCGATGGATGATCCTCATGCTTGAGTCCTGATGGAGATACAATATCCCCTTGGCAATTCCAAAGATGATGTTGTATTGTTGTTCCCAGCTAAGTGCATTTCCTTTGCTATCATCTATTGTGCTCAAATTATCAGCTTATATTAGGTGTTACTGATAGGTAAGTACTGGCAAAACAATATGGAAACATCTTACTATCATAATGGCTTCTCACTTATCAGACAAAGTTAAGAAAAAGGCTCTAAACCATCACTGCAGTAATACCATGTAACTTACTTTGTCAAATATCATTCTAGTGATTTTATTTCCCTTCTTTTTCATAATTTGTGCTCCCTCCGGTCACAAAAACATGCCATTTAGGTTAACATTTTTATCAAACCTTAAAAGGTACAAGCAAAAATAACTATTACATTATTCAGTTTGAAACATGTAAGTTATATATGCATATTTGTGTTAAAAATACTTGCAAAATCTCTTTAATTGAAGGATTTTAACATATATATTATAGAGTAAATTAGTGGCAAAAGATATGCATCGAGGGCATGCAAAGTCAAATGTCATTTTTTACCGTAGGGAATATCAATAGGCAATTATGTTTCGCATCACATTCATCAGTAGGTTCATTTATAGAGCATAAAAATTCCCTAGGATTCATGAAAAGCATCAGAGCAGTGTAAAATTTCATTTGCAATGACCCCTGACGACAATTGAATTCTGGATATGCATCTGAAGAGGTGAAAGAAGAGGGAAGTACCAAATAGAATAGTGTCAAGGCTCCCGTTCTTGATATATTCATAAACTAGCAGTGTATCATTATGATGCGAGCAGAAACCCTGTAACCCAACAAGATTCTTGTGCTGAAGCTCTGCCAGTACCTGCACCTCATTTTGTAGCTGATCCAACCCAGGCCTGGCTATTCCTAAAAGTTTCTTGACTGCTATCTCCTGCCCGTCTGACAGTATTCCCTGAAACAGATCGACTTTCAGAGAAGGCATGATTGATGTACTAGAATTTGTTTCCCCTGAGTTCTCACTCGGTTAGCTACCTTGTACACAATACCAAAACCACCTTGTCCAAGCTTATTTTTCTCTGAGAAATGTTCAGTCGCCTCTTCCAGTGTCAGCAAATCAAAGATCGTGCATTGAGCTCTCCCTATCTTCTTCGGTGCTGGTGTCATATGACAAGAATTTATGTAAGGAAACCGAAAATACAGATTCATAAGAAAAGCCAACATTGCTACTCACGGTGATCATTTTTCTTCACTTTACTCTTTAGTCTGAAGCGAATAAAGAAAAAGACCACAAGAATCAACATCAACACAACCACACAGGTTATGCCTGCAGAGATTCCTGCTGCATTCATTTTCCTCCCTGCATACAAAACTTGAATATCAAGTAGGAAAGGACACAATTCTAGCATAGTACTGAGTCAAAATATTTTGAGTTTGACCAAATTGAAAGTATCAATATTTATGATACCAAATAAATGTCATTTAGATTTATCATGAAATATAATTTCATAATATACATGTTTTGTGTTACTAATATTGGTACTTTTATCTATAATCTTGATCAAACTTTAGAAAAATTAATCAATGGTAGAGCTAAAATTGTGTTCTTTTTTTCAGGATGGAGGGAGTACTTGTATTGTATTGAACCTTAAAATAGTGAAAAGTCAAAGAATCAAAGTAGTACTGCCTTGTGCTGAATTCTGGCGAAAGTTTAGTCTGATCTGGACTATCATTTGATCATATTTGAGAGTTAACATGGTGATTGAAAGAAAATATTTAGTCTGGAGGAAAACAAGAATGAGTGTCCAACTGCTACGTGGTTCAGACCTGAAGAATGGGGCGTGGGCGTGGCCGTCGGTGGAGGTGCCGGCGGCGCCGGAAGCTGCAGCATCGCCCGGCCGGCGTAGAACGGCGACACGCTATACATCAGGGCGCACCACACCATGAAAGCGTTGTTCCCGAGGGGCCGTCCGCTCAGGAACTGCGTCGTCACCCTCGTTTGGAGGTCGCCGAGGCAGCCCTGGCACTGCGCCGGCGTCAGATCCGGCACGCACTGCGCGAGCCCGTAGAGCTTAGGGTCGAAGTCCATCTCCCCCGTGGCGAAGTACTTCCTCGTCGCGTTGCTCGCCGCCGCCGCGCGGTCGACCAGGGCCGTGAAGATCCCCGTGACGGCGGCGCCAAACCAGGCATCTGCGGCGTTGACGCTCCCAAAGGCCGGGTCAATCGAGGGACTTGTAACAAGATCACAAATTTAGCAGGAAGAAAATCTTATTGGGTTATTGATGTACAAAATTGGAATCTTGGGATTCATAGCCATACTTACACCAATTCTGATACGATCCACTGGTCCTCTCTGAGGAAGTCGAAGAACCGGATGCCGGCGAAGCGAAGGGTGCAAGCGTCCTTGTAGACGGTGGCGCCCTTGATGAGGGGGCAGCGCTGCTGCGCGTCCCGGAACGCAGCCGCGACGCAGGAGGAGCAGGAGGAAGCGTTCGTGTCGCCGCGGCAGAGCGCCATCCCGTTGACCTGGTCCGGCGCCGCACCGACGGCGCCGGTGGCGTACCCTGCCGGCGAGGCGGAGGCATTGGCGGGGAGCGCCCCGCCGAGTAGGTTCAGGTTCGCCTGGAACGTGCTGTTGTCCGCATAGGTGGAATCGTCGCAGTAAACCTCCTCGGTCGCCGCGGCCGGCAGTACCAGCGGCAGAAGCAGCGCGAGGGCGACGACGACGACGGCACAGCGGCGGGCGAACATCGCCAGCGGCAAAGCAGCGGCGGATTGCTCCTCCGTCGCCAAGGAAATGCAACTACCAAAGTATACCAACCGTGAACCGTCCCTGGCCGGCTGGCAGCGGCGACGGTGGGTGACTGGCGGTAGATGGGTCCAAACTTAGCTGTTCAGTCAAAGGTTGTATTGGGTCAATGAACCCCAAGCTTTATTTTTAAGCCTGGTGAACGATATAACACGGTTTTCAGATCAGTAAAAGTTTGTCAGATGGCTTTTTAAAAAAATGCACCTAGAAGTTGTTGTATAATGCATGCAAATTTACATTTTTTATAATATTTGATTGATCAGACCTTTTAAGAAAAACTGATCGGATTTATATATGTCTTTTTCTCGTTGCCTGCCGGAGTGCCCGGCCTTATTTTCCACATGGCTCCGTTAAAGACTCATGGGCCTTATCTAGAGAAGAATGAAACAACAAGGAACAAGAAACACGGCAGGGTAAAGGCCCATGGGCATAAATATCGGTCCGAATAATGGATTTGCAACTTTTCAAAAACATATTTAGTATTTAAAGAAAGAATGAACTGTTAAATTCCAATGACAATTATTATTGATATATATGCTTAGATTGTTTTTCCAAAATTATATCTTAATAATTAATACTTTTGTCTTTTTGTAAGATTCTGATATGTTATTTTTTTTTTTCTATTCTATCATGGCTCAGCGTGGAGGCATGAAAAGAGTGACTACTAGAAGCATACCCTACGCATTGCCATAAAAATTGCTAACGATTTTAAAAATTGCTAATCTTATTTACAACTAAAAATTATGAAATGATATCGTCTTACACAGCTACCTTAAACTTAAGCCCAGAGTTCTTGCTCCCCGGCTATCAATAAATTACTTAATGATATCCGCTGCGATAACTAGTAGATGGCGACTCATTAAGACAATGACTATTTGCGGGATGCTCGTGGTTTCTATTGAAGCTTGTGGATCCTCATTGTGCAACCACGTTGGTGGCACTCTTTGCATAGTGCAAGAACAAGATGTAGTTTTCCACGATGGCCAGTGCCATGAAGAATAGAGGCGGCTCTTGTGGACTGGTGTGGCTACAGCAGGTCGCTCATGCCTATGACCTCATTGGTGCCCCATCAATCTGGTTGTGGTCATTCAAGATGTGCCTAGTTTGGATTTGGGTGTTGTTGGGGTTGTCTTGTGAAGGCCCTGCTAGATCCTTTACTTTGGCTGATAATGGTAACGTCTTAGGTGGCATGTCCCATGTTGCAGGTATTATCACGAGGCCCACTTACCCTCTAGAAGTAAGAATAAAAATCAATGGTTCTCCATTTAGTATTTACAATATCAAACAAGCGCAGACCGCTCAAAAAGTCAAACCATTGATAATGACGCCATAGAGAGGGGCAGCATGTAGCATCGCCTTTGCCTCCATTGTACGTCAGTACTTATAAGTCGATTGATAAATTGAAATGGTTGAGTTTTTTTAGAGAAATATATTGTTCGAATGACTGATAAGCTAAAGCAAATAGGTCAGTCACTAGAGGATGTGTGCTGCGCCCATTGCCGAGGGAGGGAGCACGGAGTTTAATTCCGCACGCCGTAAACCCCCACCGGATCTATTTACTATGCACACTAAAACTAACGGGTTTCTATATTGCTCTAATAACGTTACAAAAGCTTGAACCAAATGCTATCTTAAAAGTAATCTAGGTATGTCCAACACCAAAGTGACAACACCTGTGCTTCACACCGACATTTTATTTCCCCCCGCCTCTAGGCTCTAGGCAGTCGTGTGACTCGTGAAAGAAGCCGAAAGGGGAAGAACCCGAAAGACAGGAACTATCACATGGCCAAGGGTGCGCATGGCGGCTTGGAGGCACGTCTTCAGACCTAATCCGTGCGTCTGCTCCATCTCCATACTCCGTAGGTGTTGACAACCAAAATTGTCCATTTTATGAAGTTGTCAAAATGTTGATTTGATCTCACCATTGCATTCCTCTCGTCGAGATGATCAAAAATCATATATGGAATGCCCGATTTGGAGATCGGATGAAGAAGTTATGGCCCCGGGAAAATGCTGTGGTGCTGATCCAGAACTTCCGATCCGTGACTAGAACTTCCGGTCTGTGACCAGAAGTTCCGGCCTGTGCCGACTCCGAGCTCTGGGAACTTCCGGTCTATGATCGAAAGTTCCGGTCCAAGACCAGAAGTTTCGGTCCGAGACCGGAAGTTCGACCGGAAGTTCCGGTAGACCTCGTCAGTTCGGATCTGGACTTTCCGGTTGTGACTTGAACTCTTCCAAACTCGTAGGAAACTTGGAAAATAAGTATTGGAGTGGTTTCCTACTGGGATAAGACCGGCCCCTTCTATATATATGAGAGGATCATGGCCGATTGAGGACTCATCTATCCAATCGATCAAAAACGCATCTACTCCAACTTTTACCCTCTCTTCTTCTCCTTGTTCTTCGTCGGCGCTCCATGGACAGTGGATCGACGACGGCGCAGCCTCTAGAGCGGTCAGGGCGGGCTAGGGCAGCCCATAGCCGCCGCGCCCCTACGGGGTCCCTCCCGGGCGTGTGGGGTTTCGGGTTTCAAGAGACCTCATCGGCGTGTCTTGCGTATCGCGCTCTGGCGAGGCTCCTCCCGACGGCGTGTCTTGCGTATCGCGCTCATTCTTTGGAGGCACAAGGTCCGTGTGGGATATCCTTTAGGCGCCGACCGATCTCAAAATCGGTTTGGCCCTACATCGAGCGTGCTAGCTCCTTATCGAGTGTGGTGACCTAATTCAGCGTCAACACACTTTTTGGCGACTCCGCTGGGGAAGATTGGTTTGACTCTACAGCCAATCTTTCTAACCTAGCCAATTTGTTAGTTCCGATCTATCTTTCTGTGCCTTCAATACCGTTGCGTCTGGCCTAAAAGGCCGATAGCATCTGGTCTTGATCTTCTCTTTCAGGATGTGGAGCAACAGTCGTAACGGCAAGTTTACCGGTCCGATGGGTGAAGAGGTCTTTATCAAGCCAACAACCTTAGCTGAATTAAAGGCACGAGGTATTACTGAAGATTCTCCTCTGTTCCATACTTTTGCTGAACTCATAGATAAATTAGATGATTTAGAGGAAAGAATTTTTAGTGCTCCTGTTGCTTCTTCGCATCAAAGTGCATACACTAGTGAGTCAGCCCTGGCTTATAGTCAACCTCAATCTGAGAGGCCGTCTCGCTTCTTTTTTGATCAATATGGCAGGCTTGTTTATGGTAACCAATCAGAACCGCAGGTGATTCATCAAGGACAGCAAAGTAGGGCTTTCACCGGTGCTCAATTGGCTAAGCCGACTCTAGGGTCGGCTAAGCCGGTTCATGCCCCAGAGTCGGCTAGGCCGGCCTCAGAGCTGACTAGGCCGGTTACCCTGTCTTCTGCAGCACTAGCACCACTAGAGTCGGCTAAGCCGACTGAAAAGTCTGTTGATTCCGGAGGGATTATCACTATTCTTCCTGCTGCTATATGCACACCCAATTCGGTTCATACTTCTCGAACCGATGACGGGGCAGCAGCGCCGCATGCTTCATCGCCTCATGTTACAGTGTTGTCTAACTCTCCGAAGCCACCGGGCATGGCCCTATTGCCTAAGGCTTTATGTGATGCCTCTCTAACCGATTCACGAACATTAATCGGTTGGTATTTGAAAGGAAAAGCAGCAAAGTTGGACATGCAAGCTACACATGATGGAGAAATACAACCTTTATCTTGCAATAAGACACTTTCTATGGCTAAAACTCTGGAGTTAAACAATCCAGCCGTCTTGATTCGGCCAGAGCAAGCCGATTCTACTATTGGAAAAATGTGATAATCGGCGAACCTAGAGAACCTAAGAATAGGAAGAAAGTCTTAGATCGTGAGGTGGAACTAGAGAAGTCCAGCGATAATCGGGAGAGCCTCAAGATCACTATTAAATCTTTTGGGTTCGGGGGCAAGCCCAAACTCCCGTGGACAAAGAAAACTCAGTCATTAGTACTATTGCTCAAAAAGAGTCAACTAGGCCGACTTTAAAAGTCGGCCAAACTGATTCTAGTGCTGATAAACAACGAAAATCAGCAAGATCGATTTCTCAAATCGGTCAAGCTAGTTATAAATAAAAAATACAGCATATGTGCAAAGATGGAGTGCTTGGTTCTTGCCCATTAAATTATCAAAATCCTAGGAAAATGCCTGTCAGTTTCACTACGAATGGGCAACAACGTGTTTTCTATGGTTGAGGTCAAACGAGCACCAACAAGGCAAGACCGATTGAGCTGGTTTCATATAAACTTGCTAATCAGGTTCAGCAAAAGGCCAATAAGAAAGTTATTGCTAGAATTAGTTTTACAGGTGCTTCAATTAAAGAAAATGATGGACCGATTGTCATGGACAATCTTGACCAATCTGGTGCGGAGAAGAGATCAGAGGGTATTATCACTAATAATCATAAAACTCAGAATAGCGCATCGGTCTCCAAGAATTTCCAGCCAATTTGGTGCCCTTCAGGTTTGTCAAGAATACAAAGGCGCAAACTCCAACGTGCTCGTTGCGAGAAGCTTAAGCAAGAAAAGCTTGGCCTGGCCGAGCCCTAGTCGGCTAAGCCAACTTTTTTATACCCGAGTGCCTCTATGGTACCTCCGGGTGAGTCGGCCTCCACTATTGTTGCTGATGTTGTTCCTATGGGTGTTGGGGAACTTTCTGGAGGTCAAGATGACTTTATACCTCAGAGAGCTATTTTTTAGAAGCCAGGAGACTTCGTGAATCACCTTAGGCCACTACATGTGAAGGGTTATATTAACAGCAAGCCAGTCAGTAACATGCTAGTGGATACTGGTGCAACGCTGAATCTAATGCCATATTCACTTTATAAGAAGCTTGGCGGATCTGATGTGAAGCTAATTAAGACTAGGGGAATGATCAAAGGTGTTGGAGGAGAACCTATTCCGGCCAGTGGAATTGCTTCGATGAAGCTTACCATCGGAAGCAAAACATTGGCCACTAACTTCTTTGTTGCTGAAGTGCAAGGGAGCTATAGCTTGATTCTTGGGCGTGAGTGGATTCATGGCAATCAATGTGTGCCTTCTAGTTTGCACCAGTTCCTCATTCAGTGGGTGGATGATAAAGTTGAGATTGTCTATGTAGAGTCATCAGCTTGTGCTATGGTTGATGCTTCTTTACTTGGGGGGCATGACGATATGATTTGCTTGACAATGAGAGATCTTGTTGGTCTTGAGTCAATAGAGGAAGCTTTGATGCCGTTTCTCTAGAGCCGATTGATGATCGGCTCCATATCGTCTTGTGGTTCAAATTTTGTTTGGGCAAAAGAATTGCGTCGGCTAACCCATCTACTGGGATTGGTATTAGGCCTTGGCCGACGTTTGTAGGTTAAAATTTAGAAGTCGATTATAAAGTTAATCGTGCTTCTCAAAGTATTCTTTCCAAAAACATCAGTTCTTCGTGCACCAAGGAGAGGAGTTCCATTTAAATTGTATATTGCTGCCGGAAAGAAAGTAATCGGGGCTGTTTTGACTCAAGAAGATGAAGGTAAAGAATATGTGATTGCCTATATTGGTCGTCGTCTTCTTGATCCCGAGACAAGGTATGCCTATATTGAAAAGTTGTGCTTATCGTTATACTATGCTTGTGCTAAGATGAGACATTATTTATTATCTAGTACATGTGTAGTTGCTTGCCAGACCGATGTAATCAAGCATATTTTATATCGGCCAATCCTTAGCGGAAGGATAGGCAAATGGGCTTATGCATTAATCGAATATGACTTGACTTTTGAGCCGTTGAGAGCCATGAAAGGTCAAGTCCTTGCTGATTTTATTGTTGAGCATGGTATAAATCTAGAAAGTGAGATTGACTTCCTTACTCTTACTCCATGGAAGCTTTATTTTGATAGATCGGTTTGTAAAGAAGGTCAAGGTGTTGGCATTGTTCTTGTTTCTCCTAGCAATGCAGAATTTAAACTATCAAGCCGATTAGATTTTCGTTGTACTAACAATCAAGCCGAATATGAAGCTCTCTTGTTCGGCTTGACAAATGTTGTCTTCCATGGATGCAAAACATGTTGTGGCTTATGGTGACTCCTTGCTGGTAGTACACCAAATTGCTTTGGTGAATTTCAATGTTTAGAAGGATCACTAAATAAACATCGTGACAAGTGCCTTGATATTATTGCTACATTTGTCGAATTTCAAATTCGGCATATTCCGAGACATGCGAATTATATGGCCAACATGTTAGCTCAACAAGCATCGGGCTTTGATGTTAGTAGACTTAATTTTCATATTCAAGAAAGACCGATGCATCGGGATTTAAAATTTTTCCATGCGGGGTGCGCTAGAACCGGCTAAGCCGATCGGCAATCGGCCAGGCAGCCCGGCCCGGCTAAACCGACTGGTCCAGTCGGCCTAGTGTAACACTCTAAGTGTTAATTACATTTTGCATTGCATTGCATCAAGCATAAGCATCATTAAGCATTTCATTAAGAGCATGTGATAATAATGGTTTTATGTGTGCAATAGACATATTGGTTAAACAATCCTAAAAACAACCTAAAGTGGTTTAGAATTCAATATAAAGTAGGGTTTATATTTAAACTTTTGTCAAAATATGCCTACATGTGATGATAAGGTTGTTTAAGTTTTTATCAAGTTAGTAAATGGCTTAAAGTACAAGTGCATGTTTTATTCAGTTTTTTTGGGGTTAAGCCCTAAATAAAAGTTGTAGTACAAGTTATGTGCTACAAAAGTTATTTAAGGGTCCATGGTTGAATCTCCTTCTAAATTGCTCAAAAAGTGGACCCAAATCTGAATTCAGCATAATTTGGAAAGTGAACTTAGAATTTTTCTAAGTCTGGAATTTCAGTTAGTTTATTCAGATTTCAAGGCTTTGCGAAATTGTTTTTCATAAACAAAATCATGTCACCTGTTGTATCACTTGTTAGTACAAAGTTTGTACTTTGACTCCATGGAATTGGGTGAGCTATTTGATTGATGGATAGCTCTTAATTAAATGCTAAATATAACTAGTCACTGTAATGGGAACTTGGTTGAACTGAATTTCAGAGTCTGGTTTGTTTTTGCCTAGGTTCATCAATCGGTAGTTTGCAAACCAGTGAGCTTTAGTTTATGATCTTTTAAGCAAACCTGTAGAGCGCTTGTAGGAGATTAGCATGGTGCAACTGGATTGCAATTTGGCTTCATGGTTGGAGAGAAACCGAGAGGTGAACCGGATAGATTCAGTCGGCTATAGTAACCGAGCAGCAGCAGCTTCCCGACGCCTTTGCCGTGCCCGACGGCGATTCGTCGCCGTTGCCACGCCACGGCAGCCAGAGATTGCATCGCTACCGGGGAGGAGCGAGTGGAGAACTCCGTTTCTCGCCCATACCGTTGCCCGAGCCAATCACCTCACCACCGTTCTCTCCTTCTCTCTGTACACCGGCGCCACGGCAACGGCCGCCCGGTTTTTCGCGCAACAACAACACTTTGCAAACCACGTGTATAAACTCGTGAAGCTGCCGGGCAGCCCTACGTGCTTTCCCATGCCTATAAATTGATCACGCAGGCCGCCATCGGCCACTTTTCTTTTCGGCTAAATCGCCGATCAATTTCACCTCGCCGTAAAAATTCATCCTCATCACTCCACCATTGCTCAATTGTTTTACGCTAATCGACTCGCCATCTCTGCGCATCCCTAGAGCACGCTCGCGTCGTCCAATTTTGCTTGGGAGCTGGCCGGGCGCCGTCATCTTCTTCCTTTGCCGGCTAGAACGCCGCCCGAACACCACCGCACCGCAGCTAGGCCACTACGGTGAGCCTCGGACAATCCGTTTGATGTGCTACACTCTCCTTGATGTCTAGAGGATAATAGGCCTACTCTTTTTCACCTTGATCGGGTTTCGTTGGAACGCCCCGCCGCCGCCGGTTCAGCGCCGCCCCGCCGTCTCTCTCGCCACCGGTCTCCCTCGGTTCCCTCTCGATTCAATTGAACGTGTCCTCAAGCCTTGGTGAGCCTCTCTGCGCTCCATCGGGCTTCATCACGATCAATTAATAATCAAGATGGTCGGAACCACGCCACGCCGTCGTGTCACACTCCGCCCAGAGCCGCCATATCCATGGTTGAACTCGAGTATAGCCCTAATCCAACCAACCCGACTTCTTAGATCGGTGCGCTAGGTCATAAGGATCACGTTGGTGACCTCACCGCCGTCGGGAACCATGCCGCCGGCAGCCGGGCCGGCGCCGCCGCCCCTCCCTATTTTGAGCGGGAGAAAGGAAGGGGGGAGGCCGGGGCCGGTTTTGGGCCATCTTTGGGCAGCGCCAGACCGGACCCTGTTGGGCCGAGCCAGGAGGGTTTGAGCCCAACAGTTTTCTCTTTTCTCTTTTAATTATTTAATTATTTTCCCTAAAATGAATAGTAATGAATTTTGTTTATTTCATAGCAAAGTAATTAGAGTCCCTAAAATCATGGAAATTTGTGCATAGCTTCCTTGCAGTGATATCTATTTAGGAAAAATAGGAAACCTGGATTTTTGGATAGTTTTTGCATGAGATAAAATTACCTCTTTTAATTAATAAATGCAGACTCTATGATTTTCTAGGATAAAATAGTGATCCAAAAATCATGAAAGTTATTTTACACTTATTTCATGACATCACCAACCTGCACAAAAAGTTTGAATTGAATTTGAAAATGTTTTATAAAATCATTATTTCTAAAATTAAGAATAAAAGAAAAAAAGGAGAATATATGATTTCATGTGTGTGTATATTTGAATGTTGTATTTTCATGCTTTACTGAGCTATCATCATAGGATACTGTTTATGTATAAAATACTTTAATTAATGCATAGTTACTTTGTTAGTAATTGTCATGATTGCTAAGTGTGATGATAGTATTTTCAGATCTTGTTTTCCTTTTCCAATTAATCAACCATATGGTATATAGGTAGTGCTTGTGTGACCTTCAGGGGTTGCATGATGACCTTGGATTAGGAAACCCCTTTGATCCTCGGCAATTCTCTTGCTTAATGAGAATAATCATGATTCACTAATTGATAACGACTAGTTGTTGCTCTCTAGTAGTTACACTATCTTTTCGAGAGGAGAGATATGCACCTACTACGTATAATTTGAAAACAAGCAATTGTTAGTTTCTTTTAACTAACTATGATAATATAGTGTTGTCATCGAGAAAAGAGAATTGCACACATGGAACCTTATGTAGCTTTCCATTCTCGCTATGCACATGATCATTGCATCGCATCATTCCATGTCATACCATTTTAACTATGCATCATGTATGCACTCTTGGTATTCATACATCGCATACATTCATATAGGATCGGAGGAAGAGGCGTCCGTCGAGTACGTGATATTCGAGGAGAGGGATCCACAGGAGTTGCCACCCGAAGACGAAGAACGAGACTCTAAATTACTGTCGAATTACCCTAACTACGGACCTTCCAACTTTCACCGAGGCAAGCCTGGGAGCATCCTAAATACCTATTCTATCTTTTTGAAATACAATTATACTTTTCTTTATATAGTACTGTTATGTGCATTAAGTTATCAGGGGTGGCTGACACCGTTGTTGCATGACATCCTTGTCCACTAAAATGAAAACCACTTATCTTACTAGATGAAGTAGATAGATTATGCTTAGCCATGCTTACATCATTAAGAAGTCGGATGATTTCCTGTCATTCGCATCACCTAGGATCGGTACATGTGATATCCTTAATCATGAGGTGAATGATAATTGGAGACCGGACGGGAATCGGTGCTTGGAGATGCTACAGGACATGGAGGTCTTGTATGTTTCTAGTTTTCCCGTCTGAGTCAATTAAGGACCGTACCGTACTCTGGTCTAGGTGTGAGATTGAACGTTACCTTCACATAGCGGCCGAATAACTTCGTTTCGATTGCGAAACCGATTAGCTTCGTTCGAGGTAGGAATTGAATCGTTAGCATTCTTTGGGAGGAGAGTAACGGTGGAGAGGGTACTTGATCCAAAACCCCGCATGACTACGGGCTCGGGCTGGGCGGGCATGACTTGTGAGGATGCGGTACCATCGGTTTTTTGAAACGGTTCAATCCTAGTTTTTCGAATAGAGTGAACGGTAATCCGCGCGGGTGAAGTACAAACTCATGCGGGTGTGTGATACGGGCTTACCCAGTGGTGTAATCGATTCGAATCGCCGTCTCTCCCCGGATAGTGAGAAACTTATACCTTGTCGAGACGTAGTAAAAGAGATGGAATTCACTATTGGTTTTGAAAGGATTATAATTGGTACCTCATCCGTAGATGAATGCTTATATAATTCAAGTGTATGTTTTAGAAAGGCGCAAACGTAGTTATGGATAGCATCATAATAATTTTGCCGCCAACATATAAAAACTTTGGGAACCTAATAATAAGCTTTTTCGCAACAATTGCTCGCCAACAAACCCCACCATCCATAGCCAATCATTTATCCTTGGAGTCTTTTCTTTTATTCTCTCGTCGTGGGTAAGTCTTGCGGAGTACAATTGAGTACTCGGGGTTTTTACCCATCGTTGCGGTGTGACTTGATGTGTGAAGGATATAGCATCGCGGCGTTGACCACTGCGGATGGTAGCGTTGATTAGGCCAACGGGCATGGCCACCTCTTATACACTCTTCACCATCTTTGTAACCGAGGTTTGAATAAAGTTGGTGATGTCAAACAAACTTTTGGTGTGGTATTTAAAACAAGAACCACTTTTATGTAATATATTTGAACCGGTGTTGTAATTAAATGGAACTCCGCGTGTAATCATTTTCAGTTGTAAACTCTATATCTTGATGTATGATGTTTCCTTAATCATGTGATCCTGGATGTAAGTTGATTTACCGAGGTCCTTCGTGACACTTTCGGCGGACTACCGGGTTCATTCGAGAAGCGGTGTATATGTGTCAATTTTATTATCGGGGTTAATTATGCTTAATCTCGGATGGATTGGTCGGTTCCGTCACAGCTGGCATCAGAGCAGGATTAAGGATAATATCATCATCAGTGTATTTTTAAACAAAAGCTTTTGGTTTTAAAAAAGCTTAATTTGCAACAAAACTAGCCCTATGTAGGTTTTTGAGTTTGAATCTACACCGGTGTCAAACCTCTATTTAGGCCCGTATAAGGACTATTAGGTGGCAATGCTAACTCGGGGGGATTTCATTCATTGCATGTGTGTGAATCATTACCTCTACGCTCGGTAAGAAGGTAAGTATGAATGGTTATCTTGTCACCCGATGACCTAAGGGTGGTGGTGACCTCATATGGAAGTATATGTGTATATTCGTATATACATATATGGCAGTATGCAGTATAAACTGTCTTTTAAATTATGCAACGTCGCACCTACGCCGAGGTAAGTGTGAGTTGTGAGAGCATGATCGGACAACCACCGTAGGGGAGTGCTAGTGTGGTTACTGGAACATTTACATGTTACACACATGTTTATGTGAAGGTACTTAATTCTTGGGAAGTGACGATGAATCGGGTAGTTTAGTGCTACATGTATGTATATAGGGGTATACATATATGGGGAGCATTTAAAGTTCTTGCTTTATTGTGTGATGCATATCATGTGGGAATTCGGCTGAAATGAATTCTTACTGCAGTACGCTAACTACGAAAACGTGTAGTAAACCGAATAGATGTGATTTGATGAGAGTACGTAGGAATGCCACCGCTTATTGTTGATTAGAAGTCTGCTCTTTTCTAATTCTGTGAGGACGGATAGGATTGAGCATGCATCATGATCATTCACTTCTCGTCGCATTGCATCAAAATCTTCCCCCTTACTAAGTTGTAGAATAACTAAAGATATAATTCAAGTAAGAACTAAAGTCCCCACTTATTTGTACTCTAAATATGATGCAGATGTCGAACCCTCATTCCAATGGTTTAGAGAGAGACAATTACGGATCTTGAATTGCCACCCCCACTTCTTTGCGGCGAAGCACTATCTCGCTTAGTAGGTGGTCAAGCGAACATAGAGGCCGCTACGCAACAAATTGCTCGAGAATACAACACCAGGGCACCAGGACTGCCGTGATCAAGACCCACCTGTCACTTACAAGAAATTTTTGGCCACTAATCCACCCGTGTTTACTCAGGCAGAGGAACCTCTGCAAGCGGAGGAATGGCTCAATACAATTGAGCAGAAGTTTCGTCTTCTTCAATGCACTGAAAGTCAGAAAGCCGAGTATGCAGCTCAGCAGTTGCATGGTGCTGCTGGTATTTGGTGGACCAGCTATTTGTCCACTTTGCCTGAAGATGCCAAACCCACATGGCGTGAGTTTAGGGAAGTTTCCTGTGAATCTTATATACCTGAAGGCATCATAAAAATCAAGAGGATGGAATTCTTGAAGTTAACCCAAGGCACCAAAACTGTGATTGAGTATGTCCATGCCTTTAATCATCTGGCTAGATATGCCCCTGAGCATGTGGATACACCGGAGAAGCGAATGGGTTATTTTATGCGTGGGCTATCTCTCAAACTCCAAGATGATTTAGCTCTTAATAAGTGTACCACTTATAATGAACCGGTCGATAATGCTATTATTAAAGAAAATGCTCATCGCTTGTATAAGGAGGACAAGAAATACCATAAGTCCTATTTTACTTGGTCCGTCTCGGTTGTTAATCCGAAGATGCAAATGCCTCAATATTGTCCACTAGTCAAACGATGTATGTCACCACAAAGCCAGCCGAAGCCTCAACAAAATACCCCACCTCTACAATTTCAAAGAAATAAATGCAACTAAAAGTTTTCGGTCGTCCAGAGTTTCCTTGTCGCAATTGTGGAGAATTTGGACATATTGCTCGTGAGTGCCCTCAACCCGATCAAAATTATACCCCGGCATCACAAAACCAAAGTAGGTCCGGCAAAAGCGTAAGGATAATTTTTCATTCCCAAACTATAAGAAGCAGGTTTCAAGTGTACGTGTGGGATGTGTGCATTATACTACCATGGAGGAAATTCCGGTAGGAGAACCAGTGACTGCGGGTGTATTTCTAGTGAATCAAATTCCTGCATGTGTCTTGTTTGACTCTGGATCATCACATTCATTTATAAGTCAAGCTTTTGTATCTAAGCATCGGTTCCAAATTGATACAATGAAGAATGGGTTTTACGATCAACTCAATTGGGGTTTGAGACATCCACCAAACATATAGTTTGGAATGTTACAATTGAGATTGGAGGAAAGGAATTTTTGGCACACCTTATTGTGTTGCCAAATTTGAGTTTAGATGTTATTTTAGGCACAAACCGGATGAAGGAATATGAAGTAACTATCAATGTGCCCAACAGGATACTCAAGTTAAATTCACCAGAGGGCAATGGTACCTTAGATGTGTCACTTTCTATGGATCCTAATCTGAGAAATTCATCTTTTGCTACCCGCACCATCCGGTTAGAAGATATTCCGGTGGTGTGTGAATTTCCGGGCGTATTTCCCGATGATTTACCAGGTTTACCACCAGAGAGAGATGTTCAATTTGCTATTGATCTTGTACACAGCACTTTGCTCCTATCTCCGAAAGACCATATAGAATGCCACCAGGATGAGTTGGTTGAACTGAAGAAACAAATACAAGAACTATTGACGAAGAAATTTATTAGACCAAGTACATCTCCATGGGGATGCCCTGCCTTATTTGTGAAGAAGAAGGATGATACTCTACGTATGTGTGTTGATTATCGACCACTTAACGCAGTGACTATCAAAAACAAATACCCACTCCCTCACATTGATATTCTATTTGACCAACTAAGCGAGCTAAGGTTTTCTCTAAAATTGACTTGAGATCAGGCTATCATCAGATCAGAATTCGACCAGAGGATATTCCTAAAACGGCTTTTGTAACCCGATATGGTCTATTCGAGTATTTGGTAATGTCCTTCGGTCTTACAAATGCACCTGCCCATTTTATGTATTTGATGAACTCAGTCTTCATGCCAGAGTTGGACAAGTTTGTTGTGGTATTTATTGATGACATATTGGTATACTCTGAGAATGATGAAGATCATGTTGAGCATCTAAGAATAGTCCTATCCAGACTCAGGGAACACAAATTATATGCAAAATTTAGCAAGTGTGAATTTTGGCTCCGTGAAGTCAAATTTTTAGGGCATGTGCTATCAGAAAATGGTATATCAGTAAATCCCGAGAAAGTTCAGGAAGTGTTGAATTGGAAAGCTCCAACCACTGTCTCAGAAATCCGGAGTTTTCTAGGATTAGCCGGTTATTATAGGCGATTCATTCCAGATTTTTCAAAGGTTGTTAAACCCATGACGCGCGTTGCTTCAAAAAGAATGAAAAGTTTGTGTGGACACCGGAGTGTGAAGCGACTTTTGCACTTTAAAGAAATTGATAACCACTTTGCTCTGTGTTGGCACAACCGGATATAACCAAACCTTTCGATGTTTATTGCGATGCTTCGGGCATTGGTCTCGGCTGCGCCCTTATGCGGGGAAGGTCGAGTCATTGCCTATGCCTCGCGACAACTTCAACATGAAGGTAATTATCCTACTCATGATTTAGAACTGGCCGCGGTGGTACATGCCTTGCGAATTTGGAGGCATTACTTGTTGGGAAAATTATGTCATATCTACACAGATCATAAGAGCCTTAAATACATCTTCACCCAGCCGGAGTTAAATATGAGGCAGAGAAGATGGTTGGAATTGATCAAAGATTACAATCTGGAAGTGCATTATCATCCAGGAAAGGCTAATGTAGTAGCCGATGCTCTTAGCGTAAAAGCTCATTGCAACCGCACGAGTTACTCTCGAGAAACTTTCAATCTTATGCATCCAGCAGTGATCAATAATATCGTGGTTAGTTGCAATCTGGAAAGTCAAATTATTGAAGGTCAAAAGACCGATCTTGGTATTTTTCATATTACGCAAAAGATACAAGGGAAGGAAACCAGACACTTCTGGGTGGATGAAAACGGGGTGCTATGGTTTGATGATCGCTTGGTAGTTCCTAAAGATGAGAAATTGAAAGATCAAATTTTGTCTGAAGCCCATTGTTCTAATCTATACATCCATCCTGGTAGTAGTAAAATGTATCAGGATTTGAAGCCTAAATATTGGTGGACCAAAATGAAAAAGGAGATAGCACGATATGTTGCCCACTGTGATGTGTGTGGAAGAGTAAAAGCAGATCATTTGCGACCCGCTGGACTACTCCAATCATTATCTATTCCTGAGTGGAAATGGGAAGAAATAGGTATGGACTTTATAACTGGTCTTCCTAGAACCCAGAGAGGATATAATTCCATATGGGTAATTGTGGACCGTCTCACTAAAACGGCTCACTTTTTACCTGTTAAATTTGGATACACCGCGGAACAATATGCAGATTTGTATATCTCGCAGATTTTGCGTTTGCATGGTGTTCCAAAAACCATCATATCCGATAGAGGTTCACAATTCATGGCTCGATTTTGGGAGCACCTTCATAATTATCTTGGTACCAAACTAATTAGAAGTTCTGCTTATCATCCTCAAACTTCTGGTCAAGTTGAGCGGGTAAATCAAATTTTAGAAGACATGTTAAGAGCTTGCGTGTTATCTGCATCTGGATCTTGGGATGAATGGTTACCATTGACAGATTTTTCATATAACAATAGTTACCAAGAAAGTATCAAAATGGCACCATTCGAAGCACTTTATGGCAGAAAATGTAGGACCCCCTTAAACCGGGTGGAGCCCGGGGAGAGGAGGTACTACGGTATTGATTTTGTAAAGCAAGTCAAGAACGAGTCCAAAAGATTCAACAACATCTTAAAGCTGCTCAAACCCGTCGAAAAAGTTATCTTGATAAAAGACGTAGGCCAATATATTTTAATGTTGGTGACTATGTCTATTTGAAGGTTTCACCATTTAAAAGTGAACGTCGATTCGGGATACAAGGTAAATTGGCACCTCGCTATGTGGGACCATTTAGGATCATAGCTCGCAAAGGAAAAGTGGCATATACTTTGCAACTTCCACCTAGTATGAGTGCAGTGTTTAATGTTTTCCATGTCTCTCAACTCAAGAAATGTTTGAAAGCACCTACCGAAGAAGTCAATTTGGATGACATTAATTTGGAATCGGACCTTACATATAAAGAAGGACCTGAAAAGAATTTTGGAAGAAACAGAAAAAGAGTGACCCGAAGCAAGATTGTGAAATTTTATAAAGTAGTATGGAGCAATCATACAGAAGATGATGCTACTTGGGAGCGAGAAGATTTTCTTCGCACCAAGTACCCCGCCTTTTATGAACAATGGTATTGTCCCCTGCGTAATCTCGGGACGAGATTTTATTAAGGGGGGAGGAGCTGTAACACTCTAAGTGTTAATTACATTTTGCATTGCATTGCATCAAGCATAAGCATCATTAAGCATTTCATTAAGAGCATGTGATAATAATGGTTTTATGTGTGCAATAGACATATTGGTTAAACAATCCTAAAAACAACCTAAAGTGGTTTAGAATTCAATATAAAGTAGGGTTTATATTTAAACTTTTGTCAAAATATGCCTACATGTGATGATAAGGTTGTTTAAGTTTTTATCAAGTTAGTAAATGGCTTAAAGTACAAGTGCATGTTTTATTCAGTTTTTGGGGTTAAGCCCTAAATAAAAGTTGTAGTACAAGTTATGTGCTACAAAAGTTATTTAAGGGTCCATGGTTGAATCTCCTTCTAAATTGCTCAAAAAGTGGACCCAAATCTGAATTCAGCATAATTTGGAAAGTGAACTTAGAATTTTTCTAAGTCTGGAATTTCAGTTATTTTATTCAGATTTCAAGGCTTTGCGAAATTGTTTTTCATAAACAAAATCATGTCACCTGTTGTATGTCATACCCAGTTTTAAGAATAAAACTGAATACAAAACCATATGTGTGCCCAGAGATCAATCACACACATATAGAGACAAACCACTGGAGTATCAAGCTCAGTGCCTTTATTACATCACGAATAGTACTTTATTACATAAATTTATTCAAAGTCTCAGCGGAAACGAAATAAGATAACTAGCACTCCGATAGACTCCAAAGCCACGAGGGGCGTCAACGGTGAAGCACAAGACTAGTAGTCCTCATCGAGTCCTCATAGATACGATTATCCATTTACCCATCCGGGGATTTTTCAAGTAATAAAAATAAACAAGCGTAAGTACATGTCGTACTTAACAAGAATAACATGGGGTTAATGAGGCTCAAAAGGCTGACATGGTTTACGCGGTTAGCAATTTTATCATATCTCAATTTAAGCATCGGTGAGTAGCAACAAGTAGCATAAATCCCAATTAAACCATATGATCATGTAAACAATGATTAAAGTATATCAAAAACAATACTCAAAAAGTTTCCATCGCATAAATCATTATTCCATAAGAAGTCCGGGCCGCTCATGACCGCGAGCACGGCCGTTATAACAGATTTAACACTCTGCGAGAGGTTGTACACTTTCACCGTGAGTCGTGATTCCCATATGCTTGGGTTAATTACTCCCAAACTACACTTTGCCGAGGTGCATAGCGGGGTTTCACTATGAAGTCTTTCAAAGGTTCGTCTAACAAGTTAGGGCCGCTAGGTTTCCTCGACAAGCGCACATAGAATCCCCCTTCCAAATGGTTCACACCGCAAAAGCAACACATGAGGACGAAGCCACGCTATGCCCATCGTGTAAAGCCCCTTTTGCGCCACAAGGGTAACCTCTAACAAGCTAGAAGAGGGTCCTCATACTTGACTAAAGCCGTGAGCCATATAGCCCCCCACGGTTTGTCTTTGTAAGTCCCGGCTCACTTACGAGATAAGTCCTTAGGGAGGACAAGAGCAAACAGTACTCTTCCCCTTTAATTTTCCGTTGCTAAAAAGCGAGTTTTAAACTTTGGTTGCATATAACATTAATCATGTTACAGATCATAATGGTTATTCATTAAGCACTAGCATAAGCTACCCAAATGCATAAACCCACGGTAATCAAGGCACAAGATACAATTGCTAGGAAATCCTTAGTGGTAAACAAGGAAGACACATGCAATATGAATTAATGATTAATGGTGAATAGGTAACAAGGATGATCCCATGCTATACTTGCCTTGCTCAACGAACCCTTGGTGATACGGCTCGTCAAAGTATTCCTGATCACCAGCGTATTGCTCACCGTCTATACTCCACAACAATCAACATACAATCATCCAAGCGCAATCATGCATAGCAAACAAGAGCATAGATTAGAACAGTACACCAATATCATAAAACAAAGATAAAAAGTTAGAATACGAATCTACGCATCGCTAGGATCACCGCGACGTTTGGATCACCAAAATCGGAGCTAAAACGGACAAGTTATGAATTACACTAGATTTCATGTAGAAAACTTATAAATTTTATTAAACAATAAAATTAAAAGTTGAGAAACATGGTTAGCAGTACCATAAACATGTAGATTATGAAATTACGAATCTAACGCAACTTGAACGGATCAAATCGGAGCTAAATTGGAGAAGTTATACTCAAAATAAACTAGTGGCAAACTTGTAGATAATCTAAACTTGAATTTCGAATTAAAATAAATAAAATCCGGTTTTTAAATTGAACAGAGGACTGCGGGTTATATATATATAGAACTCAGGGGTCTCTTTTGCAAAATCGACCGCGAAGGGGTATCTTTGATCTTGAGCCGTAGGATTTAAAACGAACGGCTCGGGATTAGATCGGAGGGAGAGAGGGGAACGGCCGGGAACAGTGACCCGACGGTGGCGCCATCGCCGGGCGGCGAAGCAAAGCTTCGTCGGCGTCTTGCGGATATGGCCCTTGGGCGCTCGGTTTCGAGTGGGGAAGGCACGGGGAGGTAGAGAGACCACGGCGAACTCACCGAGGCGTTCGGTGGCTTGGGAGGGCCGGAGACGGCGTGCAACGGCGAGGGCGGACGACGAGCCCTGTAGAAGTTCGGGCGGCGATTAGCACTTGACCGAAGGCAAGAAAAAGAGAGAGGAGAGGTTCGACGGCGTCGCGGGGGCGTGATTATGGGCTCGGCCGCGAGCTTACGGGCGGCGGATCGACGGCTTGAGGCGAAACAGCGGGCGGCGGCGACGGCTAGGGGTTCCGGCGCCGCGCGCTTCTCCGGCGGCGGCGGCCGCCGCAAGAGGGAGAGGTGGAGGCGGTGGTGTGCGCGAGCACCGGCTTTTATAGCCCGGAGGCCGCGCCATCGATGGAAGGTGAAGATTAGAGCTCGGATTAAGCTCTCGGCCGAAGAAGGAAGGCCACGCCCATTTTAGGAAAGCGCCGGAGAAGGAAGAAGGAAGGGGCCGGTGTGGGCCGATTTGGGCCCCGCTTGTCGGCGCCTGAAGAAGAGAAGGAAAGGGGGAGCGCTCGGCTTGGGCCCGAGCAGCCCCTCTTGGGCCGCAGCGGTAAGAAAAGGGAAGGGAGGGAGTTTGGGCTTGCGGGCCAAAATAGGAGAAGGGAAGGTCCCCCCTTTTTTTATTCATTTCAAACCAATTTTGAAAGCAATTTGAATTCAGTTTGAATTTGAACAAAGCCAAGCAATCCAAAAATAATAATGCACCAAAGATGTATGCAATAAACATGTTTCTACCTTATGATTAATTTTAATTTAATAAAATTAGTCATTACTCTATATTTGTATGCACACACAATTGCATAATAAATTCAAATTTCACCTACTTTGAAAAGATGCAAATTTAGGGTGTTACAAATTCTACCCCCTTAACTGATTCTCGTCCTCGAGAATTGGATATGCTTACTCGAACAAGCTAGCGGATATGACTTCCTCAGTTCATCCTCTCTTTCCCAAGTCGCTTCATCCTCGGAATACCGGTTCCACTGTACCTTGCACATCTTGATAACTCTGCTCCTGGTTACTCGCTCTGCGGTCTCCAAAATTCTCACTGGAAATTCCTCATATGTTAGATCATCACTAACAGCAATCTCCTCTAATGGTATTTGTTCCTCGGGCACTCGCAAACACTTCTTTAGCTGAGAAACATGGAACACATCATGCACACCTGACAATCTGTCTGGCAACTCTAGTTGGTAGGCCACTTCTCCACGTCTCTCTAAAATCTTGAAAGGTCCGATATACCTCGGTGCTAACTTTCCTTTCATATTAAACCTCTTCACACCCCTCATAGGTGACACCTTTAAATAGACGTAGTCACCCACTTTAAATGCCAATTCTCTCCTTCTAGTATCAGCATAACTCTTCTGTCGAGATTGGGCTACTCTCAAATTGTCTCGGATCATTCTCACTTGTTCTTCGGCATCTTTAAGAACATCAGGTCCAAATACTTGACCCTCACCTGTTTGATTCCAAAACAGTGGTGTCCTGCACTTGCGACCATACAATGCTTCAAACGGTGCCATCTTGAGACTCTTCTGATAACTATTGTTGTATGAGAACTCTGCATATGGTAAACTCTTATCCCAACTAGTACCATATTGTAATGCACATGCTCTCAACATATCTTCCAATATCTGATTAGTTCTCTCAGTCTGTCCGTCAGTCTGAGGATGATAGGCGGAGCTGAAATTTAACTTCGTCCCAAGTGACTCATGTATACCCTTCCAGAAGTGCGACGTGAACTGAGAACCTCTATCAGACACGATCTTCTTTGGAACACCATGCAAACACACTATCCGTTCCATGTACAGCTCTGCTAACTTTGGTCCATGGTAAGTAGTCTTGACCGGTATAAAGTGAGCAACTTTAGTTAACCGATCCACTATTACCCATATCAAATCATACCCTCTCTGAGTCCGTGGCAATCCTACTATAAAATCCATACCAACTTCTTCCCATTTCCACTCGGGTATCTTCATTGGTTGTAGTAACCCTGCAGGTCGTTGATGTTCAGCTTTGACCCTCTGACAAGTGTCACACAAAGCCACGTATTCTGCCACATCTCTCTTTAATCCATACCACCAGTACTTTTCCTTCAAATCCAAGTACATCTTGGTACTTCCTGGGTGTATAGAATAAGCAGACTCATGGGCTTCTCGTAAAATTGCTTCTCGGATAGCCTTCACAGCTGGTACACAAATCCTCTTCCCAAACCATAGAGTCCCATTGTCATCCAGACGAAATCCTGGCGCTTTGCCGATCACTATGTTCTCTGCAATCTCTTTTAGTTTCTCATCCTCAAGTTGACCTTTGCGGATTTCTTGCTCTAGAGTCGGCTCAACTACCAACTCCACTGTATTATTGACAAAGCCCAGATTGAGATGTTCAATTTCAGCACACAACTCCTTAGGCATGGGTGTTGTCCGAATCTCATTCGCATAACTCTTCCTGCTAAGAGCATCAGCTACAACATTGGCCTTTCCGGGGTGATAATGTACTTCCAAGTCATAATCCTTAATCAGTTCCAACCATCGACGCTGTCTCAAGTTCAGGTCTGACTGAGTGAAAATATACTTCAAACTCTTATGGTCAGTGTAAATATCGCTCTTATGCCCAATAAGATAGTGCCTCCATATCTTCAAAGCATGAACCACTGCTGCTTACTCCAGGTCGTGAGTAGGATAATTCAACTCATGCTTCCTCAGTTGCCTTGATGCATAGGCCACTAATCTTCCTTCTTGCATAAGAACACATCCCAGACCAAGACGAGATGCGTCACAAAAAATGGAGAAGTTCTTGCTCAGATTTGGCAATATCAACACCGGGGCTGTGGTTAATCTCTTCTTTAACTCATCAAAGCTAGACTGACATTGGGAAGACCATACAAACTTAGCATTCTTCTCCAACAGTGCAGTCATAGGCTTAGCAAGCTTAGAGAATCCTTCAATGAATCTCCGGTAATAACCAGCTAACCCAAGGAAACTTCGGATCTCACTAACATTAGTAGGTGGTGTCCAATCTAACACATCCTTCACTTTGCTAGGATCCACTGCAATACCACCATTGGATACAACATGACCAAGAAAGGAAACTTCCTTCAACCAGAACTCACACTTACTTCGCTTAGCATATAGCTTGTGCTCCCTGAGCTTCTGCAAAACCAACCTCAAATGCTCAGCGTGTTCTTCCTCATTCTTGGAGAATACCAATATATCATCAATGAATACCACAACAAACTTATCCAGATATTCCATAAACACCTTGTTCATCAAGTACATAAAGTATGCAGGTGCATTGGTTAGCCCAAATGACATCACGGTGTACTCATACAACCCATACCTTGTAGTAAATGCAGTCTTAGGTATGTCGGTGGCACGAATCTTCAATTGATGATAACCAGAACGAAGATCAATCTTAGAGAATACACAAGCACCTCTCAACTGGTCAAATAAATCATCAATTCTAGGCAAAGGATACTTGTTCTTGATGGTAACCTCATTGAGTGATCGATAATCAACACACATCCTCTGAGTACCATCCTTCTTGTCAACAAATATAACTGGTGCTCCCCAAGGTGAAGAACTAGGACGAATAAAGCCTTTCTCAGACAGCTCTTTTAGTTGCTTCTTTAACTCTTCTAATTCAGGTACCCCCATTCTATATGGACGCTTAGCTATAGGTGCAGTGCCAGGTAAAAGCTCAATAAGAAATTCAATATCACGGTCAGGTGGCATACCTGGCAAATCTTCGGGGAACACATCTGGGAACTCATCCACGACGCGTCCCTGGCGGCTACCATCTCCATTCAAATTTGGGTCACGGTGGCGGTTCTTTGTGGTTGAACTATTACATCAACACCGATTATGTCCCCACTTGGCGTTGTCGGTACTACCACTTTCTCTTGACACCGAATCACTACATGATGTTTCTTCATCCAGTCCATACCCGAATAAAGATCAATCCCAATTTGTTCTCAACACTATAGGGCAAACTTTGAAGTCTACCCCCTTATAGACGACTAGCTACCGGGACATTTATACTTTGTCTTTGACATACTTCCACCCGGTGAATTTACTATGAAGTTGTTTTTCGAGCACATACTTGGTATGCCATGCATTTGGATAAAAATATGCGAAAATAAAAGAATGCGAAGCTCCGAGTCGAAAAGAACAAGATGGCGGGGATGGAATTGACACTCGAACGTCACCGAGCATGACCTCTCGGTGCTTCCCCGGACGGTATCGGTGGACACATGATTCACCCTCCCGGTGTTGTTCAGCCGAGGGTGCGTCTTTTTGGTTCTTTGTTCGGTTACGTGGAGTTTGCGGGTTACGCTTCTTGGGGCAAAGGGTAAGACATGTGACCTGCTTCACCACGGATGTAGCACCTATTGGGGGGTGTTAGGTGCACTTTCTTTCACCGGGGGGTATTGTTGGGGTTTCCGGGACGAGGCGTCGATTGCCATATCAAGCTGCTTTGTGGGCGCCGTCCACTAGACTGCCAGGGGTACCGAGGGCGCCGCGATTCTCGATTGCGGTTCCACCGGGGATAGGAAGCTTGGTACCTTGGCGGCCGTTGCCCCCGATTAGTGCGGAAGCGAGTGTTGCTTCCAGCCCCTCGTCCCCGCCACCTTCTCTTCTTGTGGTCTAGCGCCCGGGCGTAAGTTACCCACCACTATTGCTCGGTCCACCAATGCATGGAAATTGGGGTAGAGAGTAGATGAGAGCTGCAACCCGAGATCATCATACAATCCCTTTAGAAAGCGCCCGGCTTCTTCGCATCCGAGTCAACATCCTCGGGAGCGTAGCGAGATAGCCGAGTGAACCGGTCACGGTACTCGCCCACCGTCATGGAACCTTGCTTCGGTCTTCGAACTCCTCCTTCTTAATTTCAATCTCCCCTCGGGGATGTGGTGAGCTCTGAATGCTTCCCGGAACTCCTGCCAGTGATCGATTTGGGTGAGGGTGGCCATACTGATATGACTCCCACCAGGTTTGAGCTGCCCCCTGTAACTGTCCAGAACCATATAGCACCTTCTCATAGTCATTGCATTGTGCTATATTGAGTCGCTTCTCGATCGCACGAAGCCGGTCATCGGCCTCCAAAGTGGATCTGCAGTATGGGAGAATACCGGAGGGCGACCCTTCAAGAAATCCCCACGCTTGTCTCTAGCAGTGGTGGTGGTGCAGCTGGCTGGTTCTCGGATGTGTTGCACCAAGGTTTGCAGCAACTGAGTTTGTGTTGCAAACATCTGTTCCATGGTCGGCGGTGGCGGTGGCGGAGGTGGTGGTGGCGGTGGATAGTTGCCCATACCCCTACCACCTCTACGTCCCCTAGCTCCTCTGCCTCTTGCTGCCATCTGTTCTCCAAAAGCAAATGCTCAAGTTTAGCATATACCCAACCAAACGAATCACGAATGCAAGTAAACACTGAATCTGAAAATTTCTGGGCGTCTTCATGCAACAGCAGCACAGTAAATCAGTCATAACTCGAGCTAAAGATAATCAAATGAGTCGTGGCATATATGGATGGAAATCTTAAGAAATTATCTACAACTTTCATTCAGGTGAGATTTCCAGATTCTGACGTGAACTAGGGGTAAAACAGCAAAACATTAATTCTGTCCAGAGAGGCTGTCAGCGCAGAAACCTTCAACTCCAACAATTATATCTCTCAAACCGTAACTGATAAAAAGGTGATTCCAGCGGCATTTGAAAGATATTGAAGTCTAATTACTCTCATAAAAATTTCATAAATTTTGCACGAACAGATTGGCGGGTATCAACTAAAGAACACAGACTGCTCCAGAGACAGATTTCAGCAAAACGATATAACCGACCCAAACTTAAACATTTATTATTCTAACTTAAAAATTCTTAAACATTGGGACTTGTGGACATGCCCACAATCTCCCCGCACTCATAACAAAGATCCAACTCAAACATAAGCATAATGATAATCATCCACACACTAAAAGTTCACACGCACACACTTGACTAGACTCGACTCAAACCACGATACTATCGTATTACGATAAAGATGGACTCCCACTCCTAGGCTCGATCTAGCTTCTCATAAAGTCTTGGACGGTGGAGTTCCTCCCTAAGGTCATCAGCTTTCCTCTGGCTTCTCTTGCGTGACCTTTGTTGTGCCCGTAGCTCGCTCTTGAGTCGCGTTGTCGCGCATCAACTCATGAGCAAAGAGGACTAGCGATCGAGTGGTAGGATCCGCATCCCGGGATTCAAAGATCACCCATCCCAGCTCCTCATCATAACGAGGAAGGTAGCGGTCCTCATCCTCCATCATGTCCTCATAGCGCCTCTCATGGTATACCGTAGGCTTCCGTAGCCTGCGTCTTCCATGCTGGCCCGAAGAGTGGTACGTCCCAGCCGTATGCCTCAAAGATCGAGTCCACTTGGAAAGCTTCTACCTCCTCATTCCGTATGTAGACAACCACCTTCGCCTTCCAAAGAAGTGCCCTCAACAGGGGTGGATGTTCTCCTCGCAAAAAAGTACTCCACTGCGAACTGGCCATCATAGTAGCTATGGAACATATCCATAAGATGAGCATGGTAGTAGTTGGCATAATCTCCCCACTTGGAGTAGAGCCTCTTGGTCCATCCCATGGGAAGATCATCTCCTCCTGCTGCGCCACCTTGGGGTGGTGGTGGTAGATCAGCTCCAGCAACGTCCTCTTGGTGTTCCTCTTCATCATTAGAGATATCTATGATCACCACTTCCGGTTCTTCTTCTTCAGGCTCCACTTGGTGCATCTGCACATCCTCATCTTCCTCGACCATGACCTCGTCGCGGGGCTCCATCGGGGCGTACTCAGCACGGGGTATGATGTAGCCTCCAGTGCTAATGCGAGCGGTCTTATGGGCACGTGTCATCTACAGAGTTAGACCAAGATTAAGTTAGAAATAGAGTCAATAAATTTTGTAATAGAAAAAGATGGGAAACAGCATAAAAATTTAGCAAAATAAACAAGATAAGATAGTAAGCATGAAATAAGTGAACAAGAGATGCTAAAACGACCATTGCTAACTAGGCTTGCGTCCCTACAAATCAACACGGCTCGATACCAATTTGTCATACCCAGTTTAAGAATAAAACTGAATACAAAAACCATATGTGTGCCCAGAGATCAATCACACACATATAGAGACAAACCACTGGAGTATCAAGCTCGGTGCCTTTATTACATCACGAATAGTACTTTATTACATAAATTTATTCAAAGTCTCAAATGAAACGAAATAAGATAACTAGCACTCCGATAGACTCCAAAGCCACGAGGGACGTCAACCGGTGAAGCACAAGACTAGTAGTCCTCATCGAGTCCTCATAGATACGATTATCCGTTACCCATCCGGGATTTTCCAAGTAATAAAAATAAACAAGCGTAAGTACATGTCGTACTTAACAAGAATAACATGGGGTTAATGAGGCTCAAAAGGCTGACATGGTTTACAGCGGTTAGCAATTTTATCATATCTCAATTTAAGCATCAGTGAGTAGCAACAAGTAGCATAAATCCCAATTAAACCATATGATCATGTAAACAATGATTAAAGTATATCAAAAACAATACTCAAAAAGTTTCCATCGCATAAATCATTATTCCATAAGAAGTCTAGGCCGCTCATGACCGCGAGCACGGCTGTTATAACAGTTTAACACTCTGCAGAGGTTGTACACTTTCACCGTGAGTCGTGATTCCCATATGCTTGGGTTAATTACTCCCAAACTACACTGCCGAGGTGCATAGCAGGGTTTCACTATGAAGTCTTTCAAAGGTTCGTCTAACAAGTTAGGGCCGCTAGGTTTCCTCGACAAGCGCACATAGAATCCCCTTCCAAATGGTTCACACCGCAGCAGCAACACATGAGGACAGAAGCCACGCTATGCCCATCGTGTAAAGCCCCTTTTGCGCCACAAGGGTAACCTCTAACAAGCTAGAAGAGGGTCCTCATACTTGACTAAAGCCAGAGCCATATAGCCCCCACGGTTGTACTGTAAGTCCCGGGTGCTCACTTACAGATAAGTCCTTAGGGAGGACAAGAGCAAACAGGTACTCTTCCCCTTTAATTTTCCGTTGCTAAAAAGCGAGTTTTAAACTTTGGTTGCATATAACATTAATCATGTTACAGATCATAATGGTTATTCATTAAGCACTAGCATAAGCTACCCAAATGCATAAACCCACGGTAATCAAGGCACAAGATACAATTGCTAGGAAATCCTTAGTGGTAAACAAGGAAGACACATGCAATATGAATTAATGATTAATGGTGAATAGGTAACAAGGATGATCCCATGCTATACTTGCCTTGCTCAACGAACCCTTGGTGATACGGCTCGTCAAAGTATTCCTGATCACCAGCGTATTGCTCACCGTCTATACTCCACAACAATCAACATACAATCATCCAAGCGCAATCATGCATAGCAAACAAGAGCATAGATTAGAACAGTACACCAATATCATAAAACAAAGATAAAAAGTTAGAATACGAATCTACGCATCGCTAGGATCACACAGACGTTTGGATCACCAAAATCGGAGCTAAAACGGACAAGTTATGAATTACACTAGATTTCATGTAGAAAACTTATAAATTTTATTAAACAATAAAATTAAAAGTTGAGAAACATGGTTAGCAGTACCATAAACATGTAGATTATGAAATTACGAATCTAACGCAACTTGAACGGATCAAATCGGAGCTAAATTGGAGAAGTTATACTCAAAATAAACTAGTGGCAAACTTGTAGATAATCTAAACTTGAATTTCGAATTAAAATAAATAAAATCCGGTTTTTAAATTGAACAGAGGACTGCGGGTTATATATATATAGAACTCAGGGTCTCTTTTGCAAAATCGACCGCGAAGGGGTATCTTTGATCTTGAGCCGTAGGATTTAAAACGAACGGCTCAGATTAGATCGGAGGGAGAGAGAGGGGAACCGGCGGCCGAACAAGTGACCCGACGGTGGCGCCATCGCGGCGGCGAGCAAAGCTCGCCGGGCGTGCGCGGATATGGCCCTTTGGCGCTCGGGCGCTCGGTTTCGAGTGGGGAAGGCACGGGAGGTAGGAGACCACGGCGAACTCACCGGAGGCGTTCGCGTGGCTTGGGGAGGTCGGAGACGGCGTGCAACGGCGAGGGCGGACGACGAGCTCCCGCGAAGTTCGGCGGCGATTAGCACTTGGACCAAGGCAAGAAAAAGAGAGAGGAGAGGTTCGACGGGCGCTCGGCGTGATTGCGGCTCGGCCGCGAGCTTACGGCGGCGGATCGACGGCTTGAGGCGAAACAGCGGCGGCGGCGGGACGGCTAGGGTTCGGCTGCTGCGGCTTCTCTCCGAAGCGGCGGCGGCTGCTGCAAGAGGGAGAGGTGGAGGCGGTGGTGTGCGGAGCACTGGGCTTTTATAGCCCCGGAGGCCGCGCCATCGATGGAAGGTGAAGATTAGAGCTCGGATTGAGCTCTGCTGAAGAAGGAAGGCCACGCTTCCATTTTAGGAAAGCGCCGGAGAAGGAAGAAGGAAGGGGCCGGTGCGGCTGACAGCTGGGCCCCGCTTGTCGGCGCCTGCGGGAAGAGAAGGAAAGGGGAGCGCTCGGCTTGGGCCTCGAAAGCAGCCCTCCTCTGGGCCGCAAGAAAAAGGGAAGGGAGGGAGTTTGGGCTTGCGGGCCAAAATAGGAGAAGGGAAGGTCCCCCCTTTTTTTTTATTTATTTCAAACCAATTTTGAAAGCAATTTGAATTCAGTTTGAATTTGAACAAAGCCAAGCAATCCAAAAATAATAATGCACCAGCATGTATGCAATAAACATGTTTCTACCTTATGATTAATTTTAATTTAATAAAATTAGTCATTACTCTATATTTGTATGCACACACAATTGCATAATAAATTCAAATTTCACCTACTTTGAAAAGATGCAAATTTAGGGTGTTACATTGTATCACTTGTTAGTACAAAGTTTGTACTTTGACTCCATGGAATTGGGTGAGCTATTTGATTGATGGATAGCTCTTAATTAAATGCTAAATATAACTAGTCACTGTAATGGGAACTTGGTTGAACTGAATTTCAGAGTCTGGTTTGTTTTTGCCTAGGTTCATCAATCGGTAGTTTGCAAACCAGTGAGCTTTAGTTTGTGATCTTTTAAGCAAACCTGTAGGCGCTTGTAGGAGATTAGCATGGTGCAACCGGATTGCAATTTGGCTTCATGGTTGGAGAGAAACCGAGAGGTGAACCGGATAGATTCAATCGGCTCAAGAACCGAAAGCAAGAAGCTTCCTCGACGCCTTTGCCGTGCCCGACGGCGATTCGTCGCCGTTGCCACGCCACGGCCGCGCCAGTAGATTGCATCGCTACCGGGGGAGGAGCGAGTGGAGAACTCCGTTTCTCGCCCATACCGTTGCCCAGAGCCAATCACCTCACCACCGTTCTCTCCTTCTCTCTGTACACCGGCGCCACGGCAACGGCCGCCCGGTTTTCGCGCGCGCAACAACGCACTGCAAACCACGTGTATAAACTCGTGAAGCTGCCAGGCAGCCCTCTGTGCTTTCCCATGCCTATAAATTGATCACGCAGGCCGCCATCGGCCACTTTTCTTTTCCAGCTCGTCGCCGATCAATTTCACCTCGCCGTAAAAATTCATCCTCATCACTCCACCATTGCTCAATTGTTTCTGCTAATCGACTCGCCATCTCTCTGCGCATCCCTAGAGCCTGCTCGCGTCGTCCAATTTTGCCGGAGCTGGCCGGGCGCCGTCATCTTCTTCACTGCCGGCTAGAACGCCGCCGAACACCACCGCACCGCAGCTAGGCCACTACGGTGAGCCTCTGGACAATCCGTTTGATGTGCTACACTCTCCTTGATGTCTAGAGGATAATAGGCCTACTCTTTTCACCTTGACTGAGCAGGTTTCGTCGGAACGCCCGCTGCCGCCGGGTTCGCCCCAGCCGCCGTTCTCTCGCCACCAGTCTCCTCGCCTTCCCTCTCCGATTCAATTGAACGTGTCCTCAAGCCTTGGTGAGCCTCTCTGCGCTCCATCGGGCTTCATCACGATCAATTAGTAACTGTAGATGGTCGGAACCACGCCACGCCGTCGTGTCACACTCCGCCGAGCCGCCATACTCGAGTATAGCCCTAATCCAACCAACTGACTTCTTAGATCGGTGCGCTAGGTCATAAGGATCACGTTGGTGACCTCACCGCCGTCGGGAACCATGCCGCCGGCGAGGTAGCCGGCCGGCGCCGCCGCACCCTCCCTATTTTGAACGGGAGAAAGGAAGGGGGAGGCCGGGGCCGGTTTTGGGCCATGCTGGGCCGCGCCAGACCGGACCCTGTTGGGCCGAGCCAGGAGGGTTTGAGCCCAACAGTTTTCTCTTTTCTCTTTTAATTATTTAATTATTTTCCCTAAAATGAATAGTAATGAATTTTGTTTATTTCATAGCAAAGTAATTAGAGTCCCTAAAATCATGGAAATTTGTGCATAGCTTCCTTGCAGTGATATCTATTTAGGAAAAATAGGAAACCTGGATTTTTGGATAGTTTTTGCATGAGATAAAATTACCTCTTTTAATTAATAAATGCAGACTCTATGATTTTTCTAGGATAAAATAGTGATCCAAAAATCATGAAAGTTATTTTACACCTATTTCATGACATCACCAACCTGCACAAAAAGTTTGAATTGAATTTGAAAATGTTTTATAAAATCGTTATTTCTAAAATTAAGAATAAAAGAAAAAAAGGAGAATATATGATTTCATGTGTGTGTATATTTGAATGTTGTATTTTCATGCTTTACTGAGCTATCATCATAGGATACTGTTTATGTATAAAATACTTTAATTAAAGCATAGTTACTTTGTTAGTAATTGTCATGATTGCTAAGTGTGATGATAGTATTTTCAGACCTTGTTTTCCTTTTCCAATTAATCAACCATATGGTATATAGGTAGTGCTTGTGTGACCTTCAGGGTTGCATGATGACCTTGGATTAGGAAACCCCTTTGATCCTCGGCAATTCTCTTGCTTAATGAGAATAATCGTGATTCACTAATTGATAACGACTAGTTGTTGCTCTCTAGTAGTTACACTATCTTTTCGAGAGGAGATATGCACCTACTACGTATAATTTGAAAACAAGCAATTGTTAGTTTCTTTTAACTAACTATGATAATATAGTGTTGTCATCAGAGAAAGAGAATTGCACACATGGAACCTTATGTAGCTTTCCATTCTCGCTATGCACATGATCATTGCATCGCATCATTCCATGTCATACCATTTTAACTATGCATCATGTATGCACTCTTGGTATTCATACATCACATACATTCATATAGGATCGGAGGAAGAGGCGTCCGTCGAGTACGTGATATTCGAGGAGAGGGATCCACAGGAGTTGCCACCCGAAGACGAAGAACGAGACTCTAAATTACTGTCGAATTACCCTAACTACGGACCTTCCAACTTTCACCGAGGCAAGCCCCGGAGCATCCTAAATACCTATTCTATCTTTTTGAAATACAATTATACTTTTCTTTATATAGTACTGTTATGTGCATTAAGTTATCAGGGGTGGCTGACACCGTTGTTGCATAACATCCTTGTCCACTAAAATGAAAACCACTTATCTTACTAGATGAAGTAGATAGATTATGCTTAGCCATGCTTACATCATTAAGAAGTCGGATGGTTTCCTGTCATTCGCATCACCTAGGATCGGTACATGTGATATCCTTAATCATGAAGTGAATGATAATTGGAGACCGGACGGGAATCGGTGCTTGGAGATGCTACAGGACATGGAGGTCTTGTATGTTTCTAGTTTTCCCGTCTGAGTCAATTAAGGACCGTACCGTACTCTGATCTAGGTGTGAGATTGAACGTACCTTCACATAGCAGCCGAATAACTCGTTTCGACTGCGAAACCGATTAGCTCGTTCGAGGTAGGAATTGAATCGTTAGCATTCTTTGGGAGGAGAGTAACGGTGGAGAGGGTACTGATCCAAAACCCTGCATGACTACGGGCTACGGGCTGGACGGGCATGACTTGTGAGGATGCGGTACCATCAGTTTTGCGAAACGGTTCAATCCTAGTTTTCGAATAGAGTGAACGGTAATCCGCGCGGGTGAAGTACAAACTCATGCGGGTGTGTGATACGGGCTTACCCAGCTGGTGTAATCGATTCGAATCGCCATCTCTCCCGGATAGTGAGAAACTTATACCTTGTCGCAGAGACGTAGTAAAAGAGATGGAATTCACTATTGGTTTTGAAAGGATTATAATTGGTACCTCATCTGTAGATGAATGCTTATATAATTCAAGTGTATGTTTTAGAAAGACGCAAACGTAGTTATGGATAGCATCATAATAATTTTGCCGCCAACATATAAAACTTTGGGAACCTAATAATAAGCTTTTTCGCAACAATTGCTAGCCAACAAACCCCACCATCCATAGCCAATCATTTATCCTTGGAGTCTTTTCTTTTATTCTCTGTCGGGTAAGTCTTGCGGAGTACAATTGAGTACTCAGGGTTTTTACCCATCGTTGCAGGTGACTTGATGTGTGAAGGATATAGCATCGCAGGCGTTGACCCTGCGGATGGTAGCGTTGATTAGGCCAACGGGCATGGCCACCTCTTATACACTCTTCACCATGCTGTAACCGAGGTTTGAATAAAGCTGGTGATGTCAAACAAACTTTTGGTGTGGTATTTAAAACAAGAACCACTTTTATGTAATATATTTGAACCAGTGTTGTAATTAAATGGAACTCCGCGTGTAATCATTTTCCGCTGTAAACTCTATATACTGATGTATGATGTTTCCTTCCTGGATGTAAGTTGATTTACCGAGGTCCTTCGTGACACTCGGCGGACTACCGGGTTCATTCGAGAAGCGGTGTATATGTGTCAATTTTATTATCGGGGTTAATTATGCTTAATCTCGGATGGATTGGTCGGTTCCGTCACACCTAGCCGACTCCCCGGAGTCAGCTCGGATGTTTCACTCGGTCGAGCTCCGAATCGGTCTAATATGATTCCTAACGATGATGTGACTGATTCCGGGGATTGGAGGACTCCTTTGTTGAAATATTTGCAGGATCCCAACTCGAAAGCTGATAAAAGTGTTCGGCGGAGTGCATTCAAATACACTTTGCACGATGGCGAGCTATACCGGCGAACCGTCGAAGACTTGTTGCTTAAGTGTTTGGGAACTGATCAAGCAAGAGTGGCTATGGGAGAAGTCCATGAAGGCATTTGTGGTACGCATCAATCGGCTCCAAAGATGAAGTGGTTATTGCGTCGGGCCGGTTTCTATTGGTCCACTATGATGACCGATTGCTTTCGATACTACAAAGGGTGCGAAGAGTGCCAGAGGTTTAGTAATATTCAGCTTGCGTCTACTGCAATGCTTCATCCTATCATCAAACCATGGCCTTTTCGTGGTTGGGGGCTAGATTTCATTGGCCAAATTCATCCCCCGTCTTTGAAGGGACATCGCTTTGTCTTGGTTGCTACAGATTATTTTACTAAGTGCACCGAGACAGTTCCATTGAAGAATATAACACACAAAGAGGTGATTGAGTTCATTACTGAGCATATTATTCATAGATTCGGCATTCCTCAGATATTGACAACCGATCAAGGAACATCATTTATATCAAAAGAAGTAAGAGAGTTTGCCGAATTATTTAAGATTAAGCTTCTCAATTCATCTCCATACTATGCTCAAGCTAATGGTCAGGCTGAGTCTAGTAACAAGACTTTGATCAAGCTTATTAAAAAGAAGATTGAGGATAATCCAAAGAGGTGGCATGAGATTTTATCTGAAGCTCTATGGGCGCATCGCATATCAAGATATGGTGCTACAAAGGTTACTCCTTTTGAGTTAGTATATGGCCAAGAAGCTGTGTTACCCGTCGAGGTGAATTTGGATGCATATAGGCTTGCTAAATAAAATGATTTATCTGCTGTTATGTATCATGATATGATGATGGACAATATCGATGAGGTGACTGATAAAAGGTAAAGGCTCTTAAGGAGATTGAGAAAGATAAAGCTCGAGTTGCCAAAGCATACAACAAGAAGATGAAAAGTAAATCTTTTCAAGTTGGAGAACTAGTGTGGAAGACCATACTACCAATTGGATCGAAGAACAATAAGTTTGGCAAATGGTCACCAAGTTAGAAAGGTCCTTATAAAGTGATCAAAGTGATATTTGAAAATTCATATATGCTAGAGACATTACAAGGTGAAAGTCTCCCGAGAGCAATAAACGGAAGATACTTGAAAAAGTATTTTCAAGTGTTTGGCAAGAAGTCTAAGTGCCTTCCAAACAATGACCGATACATATATCGCCCTTAGAATAAAAATGGCCGATGTATACATCGCTCTTAGTCACTAGATAGCCGATGAGATGGGTATCGTCGCTATTTGGTTTTAAATTGTGTTTTCAGGTTCATGCATCATTCACCTAAAAACAGGGGGGGCATGTGTTGACAACCAAAATTGTCCATTTTATGAAGTTGTCAAAATATTGATTTAATCTTACCATTGCGTTCCTCTCGTCGAGATGATCAAAAATCATATATGGAATGTCCGATTTGAAGATCGGATGAAGAAGTTATGGCCCCGGGAAAATGCTGTGGTGCTGACCCAGAACTTCCGGTCCAAGACCAGAACTTCCGATCCGTGTCTGTGACCAGAAGTTCAGGCCTGCGCCGACTCTGGAGCTCTGGGAACTTCCGGTGACCAGAAGTTCCGGTCCGAGACCGGAAGTTCGACCGGAAGTTCCGGTAGACCTCGTCAGTTCGGATCTGGACTTTCCGGTTGCGACCTGAACTTTTCCAAACTCGTGGGAAACTTGGAAAATAAGTATTGGAGCGGTTTCCTACTGGGATAAGACCAGCCCCTTCTATATATATGAGAGGATCATGGCCGATTGAGGACCCATCTATCCAATCGATCAAAAACGCATCTACTCCAACTTTTACCCTCTCTTCTTCTCCTTGTTCTTCGTCGACGCTCCATGGACAGTGGATCGACGATGGTGCAGCTCTAGAGCGGTCAGGCCGGCTAGGGCAGCCCATAGCCGCTGCACGCCCCTATGGGGTCCCTCCCGGGCGTGTGGGGTTTCGGCTTTCAAGAGACCTCGTCGGCGTGTCTTGCGTATCGTGCTCCTGGCGAGGCTCCTCCGGCGACGTGTCTTGCGTATCGCGCTCATCGCTGGAGGCACAAGGTCCAGGTGTGGATATCCTTTAGGCACCGACCGATCTCAAAATCGGTTTGGCCCTACATCGAGCGTGCTAGCTCCTTATCGAGTGTGGTGACCTAATTCAGCGTCAACAGTAGGTCATCACATATGATAGTTTCTCCCAATTTCCCAGAGCGAGGAAAGCACTTTTATATTTTAATCTCCAGCCTATTGACTTCTTTGGCCGACGATAATATAAAGATCTAAAATGTGACACATCACATGTGATTAGAAGTTAATAAACCCAAGTACACCTTTGGTATGACTTTATTTGTTGCAATTACAGTATAGCTGCAGTGTATGACAAATTCAAATCTAGCAGGAGATCGATCCACCTCATGGAATTAGGAACCGTGATTCGTGAGTATATATCCGCAAAGCACTGATGTGCAGATGCGCCGATCTCTACGATTACAAGTACAAGATTAATAAAGTGAACTTTTTATGAAAGCTCAGCATCATCAGATGGTGGCAACGTATCCTTCAGGCTTCTCTGTCGTCTCTTGAATCCAAGCATTCGCCGGGAGGACACAGTTTGCAATCTCTGTGTTGACAAAGAAGCAAACGACGACAGCAGTGAGATTACAGATTAGCTAGTACAGTTCACTGGATGCCTGGATCCCCCACGTGGGACATGTTTCAGACTTTCAGTAGTGACGAACAGCAGGAGTCACGGCGAATGCAAGCAAAGAAAGATCGAAGCGTGGACTCACTTGGTGCCCGGTAGACGACGGAGGCTGCGCCGGCGAAGTCGCATGCCCCGCTGGCCCGATGGTTGCGCTGGTAGTAGCTGTTGAACGCGTACGAGGCGTGGGCGACCATGGTGTTGGGCTCGAAGCACGCCCGCCGGGCTGGATGGCGCCGCAGTCGGCGCCGTGGCCGCACGCGTAGTCCAGCGCCTCCAGCAGCCGCGCGTCCCCAACCGACGCGTTCGCCACGCACCAGCGCGGCAGCGCGCCGCCCCGGAAGTCGAACTCGTACACCTTGGTCTGGTTCGGGTAGAACAGGCCAAAGTGCTGCTCGACGTCGTCGGCTCCGTTGCCCTTCAGGTTCTCGTTGAAGAGGGCGAAGATGTACACGTCCATGTCGGCGTCGGGGCGGTACGGCGTGCCCTTGTCGCCCGACAGCACGCGGTTGATGAGGTTGTTGTTGTACGCTTGCGCGTTAGCCACCGAAGCTGCGTCATCGCCAGCCTGCTCCAGACGCCTCTCGCCGCGGTGTTTGGGTTGGCCGTTGCCGCCGCCGGAAGGGTGCCCGGTCTCCCCAGAATACACGCCGGCGACGTAACCGTTTCGCACCATGGAATTTTGCTCCTGCGCACCGGATCTGGACGTCCCAGCTTCTCCATCGCGAAGTACGTGGCGTCGAGCTGGGCGTCCAGGAGGCGGTGGTACACGAGCCCCGTCACGGGGTCGCGCACGCCGGTGGCGTTGGAGTTCCCCAGGGCGAAGTCGAGGGATATCTTGTCTGGCGCTTCGACGTACGCGAAGTACGGGAAGGCGTTGACGGTGAGGTACGATCCCGTCCGCTCCAGGAATTCGACCATGGGCTTCATCACCGACCGCGCGATGTCGTCCCGGAACCTGCCGGCGGACGGCGGCCACGACGCCTGGAGCGCGGTCAACGCGATCGGCGTCGACACCTTCACGGCCTCGTCCAGGCCCAGCTTCACCAGCGCGTCGTGCACGTTGGCCATGGCCGGGACGAGCTGCCCCGTCAGGTTCTTGGCCTCCTCGAACACCTCGTTCCCCACGGCCACGCCGCGGATCCGCGTGGCGGGGTAGTACGCCGCCACGTTTCTCCGCACCCACCGCCGCGCGCTCGAAGGGTCTGCGGCCACGGCGGCGAGGTTTTCGTTGGGTAGCATCACCACCACCGTGATTCCGGTGTTGGCCAGGGCCTTGAGCACCGTGGAGTTGGCGTCGTAGAGCTTCACCGAGGTGATGCCGCTCTTCTGGAGCAGCTTTACCACCGAAGCCGGGTCCGGCAGGTCGTTCCCCATCCGGCCGTAGCTCACGCCCACCACGCCGGCATCTACATTGTACACAATGAGCAGCAGTTAGCAGTAGATTGGACCTGGAAAATAAATGAGCAGTAGTCTGAGCGGAACGCGGTTACCTGCAGGGGAGAAGGGGAGCAGAACCAATGCGGAACCGAGGAGGAGGACGAGGAGGCGATCGCGAGCCAGGGCCATGCTCATGCTCCCCGGTAGTGTCGAGGTGCCGACAGGGCGAGGCATGGTGAGCTGAGCAAACTAAGGTTCGTGGTTCTCGCCAGTGTAATGAAGGGTGGTGGTCAAACTCACAACCATCTAGGAGTACTACATCTGTTTATCCGAAAAACAAGGAACGTGCTCTGCATGTAAAATACTAACACGAGCATTAAAAACTAATGGATAAATTTTGCGATCATACTGTATGTGTCACCAACCAAAATTGACTGTCTTCCTTATTTACTCAATAGTCTCATACTAACTATAATCGTACTCTCTCCGTTCCTGTTCCTGAATAATTAAAACTATTTAAGACAAATTTTAAATATTTAACCAATTTAAAAAAATTATAAGTATTTATTACTCTCTCCGTTTTTAAATTATAAGTCGTTTTGACTTTTTTTTATTTATCTATTTTTCTATGTATCTAGACAAATTATTATATCTAGATACATAGTAAAATGAATGCATCAAAAAAGTCAAAGTGACTTACTATAATTTAAAACAGAGGGAGTATTATCGATCACCATATTATATGTATATATTTATGGTGTATCTAATGATATTAATTTGGTTTCATAAGTCTTCGTGTAACTTTTTATAAATTCAGCTAAACTAAACGGAAGTTAGCTTAAGACAACTTTGGGAATTAATTTAGAACTCCCTTCATTCTAAATTATAAGACGTTTGATTTTTTTTTTTCAAGTTATTTAAAAAAAAAAATTTATGCAACTACATTGATATTTTGGACCTTAAGATGATGATATTTTGGACCTTAAGATGATGGAAGGATGGATAACAAAATATTCCATCAAGAATAGTTTATTTAGGAGTGACGTTATAGTGCATACTTTCAGTACGGAACTTTGTAGTTGGTGAGTTTATTAGTGAATCATTGTATACGAGTGCACATTAAGCCATTTTCTTGTATCTATGGAATTATATTTACTAATATACTTCCTCCGTATAGGAATTAGATGTTGTTTAGGACAGCGACACGGTCTCTAAAGTATAACTTTGACTTCATATTTTTATAAAAATACTCATCACAAAGTAATATATTTATACTTTTATGAAAGCATTTTTCAAGACAAATCTATTCATATGATTTTTGTATTTTCAAACTCAATAACTTAAAAATTATTCATGATTTATGTTCTCAATGTTTGACTCAAACCTTATCCAAAACGTCATCTAATTCCTATACAGAGGGAGTACGCATGTATGTTTGTGTGGGTACAAGCATGTATGATAGATGCATGCTTGTATGTTTGTGTGGGTACAAGCATGGCAAAAGTTGACCCGATCTCCTCCATTTGAAATGCTTATGCCAATGTTTATCACGCCACTGGGTTAATTAGCGTTAGCCCTACACGGGAGCTAGAGTCTTCGCCATTGTATTATAGATGCAGATGTCAATTGTCTGCTTTCTTGATGCGGTAGAGTTGTGAGAAGCAGTACTACATGTATATCACTGGCGTTCCCCTAGTGGTGACTGATCCTTCAGTCCCCGCAGTAGCCACACCGGCCATAATATAGAGTCAACCATAATGATAAACTTTAAAAATTACAATAATAAATGGGTTCCATTACATGACCACATGAGTATGCTTCGAGTGGATGGCTGATTAAAGCGTAAAGAGCTTCACTATCGTCGAGAAAAGAAAAATACTAAAACGGACTGGTTGGTGTCGCCGCGGTGGGCGCTACTGTCAGTCCCCCCGCGCCTACATAAGCTTGCTCCCAATTCTTTCCACCATGCGTACCTGTCGTCCTGTACCCCTCCTGTACCAATGGCACCCCACCTCCTGGCCGTGGCAGCCATCATCCCCGCCGTCTCGCTGCTCGTGCCAGGCGCCGCTGGCTACCCGTGGCCACTTTGTGGCACGAGCAACGACTTCTCAAGCCCAACAGCACATACCAGGCCAACCTCAACCTCCTCACCACCACGCTGCCCAAGAATGTTTCGGCGTCGCCGACCCCGTCGTCGGCGCCGTCCCGGAGCAGGTCTGGGCCATGGGGCTCTGCCATGGCGACACCAACGCCAGCAGCTGCCTCGCCTGCCTCACCCAGGCGTTCCAGGACCTGCCCAACGACTGCTCCAACAAAGACGCCACCATCTACTACAACCCCTGCACCCTCCACTACTCCGACGTCCACACCCTCCCCGACGACGACACAGGCGTACATCGTCAACAACAACGCCAACGTCACCTCCGACCCGGCCCGGCTCGGCGCCTCCGCGCCGCGCCGTCAACGCCACCGCCGACCGACCACGCCGCCTAAACTCCACGCGGCGGTTCGCCACGGGAGGCCGACTTCGACCAGGAGTTCCCCAATGTGTACACCCCTGGCGTAGTGCATGCCGGACCAGGCCGCCGGTGCGTGCCGCAAGTGCCTCGCCCGGGATCATCGCGGCCCGAACCTCAACGCGTCCCGAGAACAATATCGGAGGCAGGGGTGCTCTACGCCAACTGCACCTTCGGTGCGAGACCGTGCCCTTCTTCAATGGACCGGCCCGTTAGATTGATCTCCCAGCGACCCAGCGCCATTAGGCCCAAAGCCCTTTGGGCCTTGTTCTCGCGCCCGATTGGGGGCGCCCAACCCTAATGGTTGGTGGACCCCGTCGCACAGCGCTATAAAGGAAAGGTGGGGGCCGGGCGCCGAGTACGAGGTTCATTGAGCCGCCAGTTCCCCCACCGACACTCCTAAAACCTAGTCCGATCCGGGTTGCTTGCCGCCGGGAGTCCCTCCGACGCCCGCACAGCACCACCTCGACGTCCCACGCCGCCACCAAGGATGTCGCCGCCGTCATCCTCTGCACCGACTCGATGGCGCCGCCCGGCTAACGACACCGGTGCCAATGAGAACGTGACCACAACTCTCGCTCCGGCCACACCAACAGCGACGTTCGATGGTCTACACTACTGCACCTCTTGTTCTACTTTTCTCTAGTAGATGATGTTTAGGAACCCCATGTATACTATGAATCATGCACTGATGTTCTTGATTACGAATCAAATACACTTCGATCTATGAGCATGATGAGCTGTCCCCCCCCCCCCCACCACTAGATCGATCCTAGAACTATCACGGCCATGGTGCGGCTAGCATCGCCGAGCCCTCCAAAGACCGGCACCGGCACCGACACCGCCGATGGCACCGATAGGAGGAGGTGGGTTAAAGCGTTTATTACATTGTACCCCCTCTGTCCCCTCCATTCCAAATTATAAGTTGCTTTGATTTTTTTTGTACATCCATTTTGCTATATATCTTGATATAATAATGTGTCTAGACGCATACTCCCTCCATATTGTTTTCTTAGGTGTTCTCTCATTTTTCATCTAGGCAAGTTTGTAGGGTGCTCCATCTAAAACGTGGTGTAACGTGCTTTGGAATTGATATGGCAGTAACTGTGGCGCCGTTAAAACGAACCGTTCTTTTGCATGCAGCCACTCAAAAGAGTCCAGCTTGCATGCGTGAAAGCAAGAGGCTGGTAAATGCTGTGGAGCTACGAGCCGCACACATGGTATGCTCCCAGTCCTTAGTATTCGGGCTTTAGCTTGCAACGTCTAAAAAAACGGTCTAGAGGGAGTAGCAAATTGGATGAACCAAAAAATCAAAACGACTTATAATTTGGAATGGTATTTTACTCTTTGTTTTACAGAATAATTAGACCCATGGACCCGGTGCATATTGACTTTAAATTATTCGTGCGTGTGAAACTGTGAAATCATTAGTGTAATCATTACTCGAGTGGCGCAAATCATAGAATTGTATTACTCTATACTCATATTAGTTGACGTTTTGAACAAGGTTTAAGTCAAACATTAGGAACATAAACTATCAATAATTTTTAAAATATTTAGTTTGAAAAGGTAAAATTTATATGTATAGATTCACCTTAAAAACCTACTTTTATAAAAGTAATTTTAGTTTTAGTTTTCTTATATATTTTAATAAAAAATGATGGATAAAATTAGATTTTGGAGATCATGTCCTTGTCTAAAATATCAACCTTTATGAGTATAGAGGGAGTACTCCAGTATTTGTTGCTTCGAGGCTAGTCCTTAGCAGACAGGGAACGGGAACTTGGCTAAGTTTCCGTTCCCATATTCTACGTTTCGGGAACGTTTTCGTTCCGGAAACGCGAATGTTTCCGTTCCCACGTGTAAAATAACATCTCAAGTTCTCGTTTTCGTTCCCGTTCCAAAACGGGGAACGGAAATATGGCTGCTAAGGGCTAGTCTTCAACGTCACTTTCATGTTACCTATTCTGGCATTTCGGGGTCACAATTATCCAAAAAGTTGACCCCAGGTTCTAGGACAAGCACTCATAATCTGGCTTAATAATGGAGTAACATGAAAATCTGCCCATTTTTCTCCATACTATGTGGCAATTATTATATTCTAGTTTTTGTTACTGGTTCCTGTAAGTATCAGTTAAAACTAACAGTTATTAACATAGTTAAATATAAGCGTTAATGAGGAAATACTTTTGACCAGTGATAAAAGCTATTCATATGGTCTTGATACTAGACCAATCTAATCGTTTGTTTTGTTTCTACTGAAATTCCGTTTGTCTTTTTTAGATAATCGAAACAAAAATTCCATTTGTCTGATCACACATTCTTTAATTAATTCATTCACAGGGAACAAGAAGTACAGTGTGTTCATTGTGGTTCTTGCAGTTGTGCTTGTTAGAACGTGATCTCTCCTCTATTGGACCAAACGGTCCACTAGGACCTTGATCCGCTCCCCGATCGAGGAGCCCAGCCCGCTCCATGGCTGGTGGGCCCCCCAATCACGCTGCGGTATAAAGATGGAGGAAGGCCGGGGCACTCGCACGAGGTTCACCGCCGCCAGCTCTTCCTCCTACAAACCCTAACCCGATCTCCTAAGGGCCGCAGCTAGTGACGGGAAGACCACCGCCGCCGTCACCGTGCGACCCGACGTTGCTGCTTCTCCGTCGTCACTCCACTGCATCACCCTTTGGTCCTCGACCGTCGCTGTCCGTGCACAGCCTCCATCGACCCCAAGACCATGGCGGACTCCAGCGCCCCTGCGCCCAAGCCCGATGGTCAATGATACTAACCCTACTCTCTCCTCTCACTCTATTCTCCGTTTAGATCTTGTACTAGAACTTATTGATTCTACTTGCAACACTGTCTAAGATCTAGTACCCAACTCCTGCTACTGTTAGTGATCCTGCAATTACGCTATCAGTGCTGCCTACTCTAGCTACTCTGAAGTCTGAACCTTGTGTTTTGCTTCTGTTTCTGGAGGCGGCGGCAACCAGTAGCTCAGGCAAAGCAGTCACGTATGTTCCTCCAAAATCCTCCCACTTTACAGCCTGAAACACTTCAGGGATTCAGAAAAGAAATGACACATCTATCCATTCTGTACTTGAACAGATCCCATGTATTCCAACGGAGCAGAGGACATGGAGACGGTGGACTCCATGATGATCGACGTCTCCACCCTGCGAGCCGCGACAGGGAATTTCGACGAAAGCAACAAGCTCGGCGAAGGCGGCTTCCGCGCGGTGTACAAGGTACTGAGCAAGCAATGAAGAACGTGCCATGGAGTTCCCTCCTCTGCTGACTGACAACAGTGCATTGGTGTGTATGATTTGTTCAGGGCGTTCTCCCGGACGGCGACGAGATAGCGGTGAAGCGGCTGTCGAAGAGCTCGACGCAGGGAGTGGAGGAGCTGAAGAACGAGCTCTTCCTGGTGGCCAAGCTGAAGCACAGGAACCTCGTCAGGCTCGTCGGCGTCTGCTGGAGCAGCAAGAACGGCTGCTCGTGTACGAGTTCGGCCCCAACCGGAGTCTCGACCTGGTACTCTTCGGTACTACAAGATCATAGTTGGCATCGCTCGGGGCCTGCAGTACCTCCATGAGGACTCCCAGCTCAAGGTAGTCCACCGTGATCTCAAGGCAAGCAACATCCTGCTAGACGCAAACATGAACCCCAAGATCTCAGATTTTGGCCTCGCGAGGATCTTCAGCCGAGACCAGACGCAGGCCGTCACCAACCGCGTTGTCGGAACCTAGTCAGTACCCATCTCTCAGTGCCATTACCTTTAGGCACAAGTGGTAGATACTAAAGTATTTTGCTTCATTTGCTCGTTTCAGTGGGTACATGGCGCCTGAATACATGATGCGCGGGAACTACTCGGTGAAATCGGACGCCTTCAGCTTCGGCGTCATGGTGCTGGAGATCGTCACCGGGAGGAAGAACAACGACAGCTACCACTTGACCACCGTAAGTGCAATCTGACAACCACCATTGTTGCTACAGCTACACCTTGGCTTCCAATTACAATGCAAACCGCGGTGCAGGTATGGGAGCACTGGGAAGCCGGGACGGTGGCGGAGCTGGTGGACCCCTCCCTGGGCGGACGCTTCTCGAAGGGCGACGTGCTGAGGTGCATCCACATCGGGCTGCTCTGCGTCCAGGGAGACCCCGCGGCCCGGCCGGTGATGTCGTCCGTCGTCATGATGCTTGGAACCGACAGTCACCCTCCAGGCTCCATCCAAGCCGGGATTCGTCGCCACAAAGAACGGCACTAACACGACCGTGTCGGCTGATTATGTGTCGAATTAAAAAGATTGCCATGACCATGAGAGTACAGAGCAACAAGGTAGCAGATCTGGTTGACCTTCCCTGCTTCAAAGATTGCCAGGCACGGGCATGGTGGCAGGCCGGGCCAGGCATGAGCATGAAGCAGGCTGAGCCACACCGGACCTAGGCTGTGCTTTTTCATACTGGGCCCATGCTGGCCTAGTAGGTCAAGCCCGGTTAGGCATGTATATACTAATTAGCATATAAACATAATGCTAGTTTTTAGTACCAGCATTTCCGACAGTTTTCTATATTTTACTTGATAAATCTTATGTTTTGCTAACTCTCGAAAAGATATGTCAAGTAAAAAAAACTCATTTCTAACAGTTTGGCATAATTCACTTACCAAACCCAGATCTAACTTACATCACGAATCCTGATAGAGAAACAAAATTATGTTTATGTCCTTTCACCTCTTGAAAACTTACATCAGAAACCCTGAGACAGAAATAAAATTATGTTTATGCCCTTCCATCTCTTCTGATATGTATGGATATGTGTGCGGAATCGAGTAGGTATTTATGCGCGCGGACTCTTTTTTGCCAACTTAGGATAAATGACAACTTGAAATAGAAAACTGTTGAGAAGGTTTTTTCTGTTTTTGCCAAAAAAAATTAGAATGGCAACATTAGATGCGAAACTGTTGAAGTTGCTCTAAGAATCTATTAATTTAATTGTTCTACTTCCAACCATGTTATTATTACCTTGTGTAGGAGTCTAGGAGGCCTCCCTGCATCATATATCATTATTATTCCATCATAATCTTGAATATTTCAAACTAATTTAAGGCTTCTTGATAATATTTTTTCTTTATCAGATCGTATTTTAATCTTAGTAGAAGATATAAGTGGTTTGACCACACAATCTAAAACATTAAAGACATGACCTTAGATAGTACTCACTATTATCCACAGATGACAGATGTGAACAACTTCTAGCCTAATTCACATGAATAACTATAATCTAATAATACATTGCATCGGTTACCTAAATAGGCAGAATTTAAATTAGCAGATCGTATATGGCTCTTTTCACTCCCTCCTACTTGTCCTAACAGTCCCATAAGTCCTTGCATTTGTGGAAACATAAGTACGATAATCCCATAAGTAACGATAATTTGAATAACCATCCATAGATAAATATGTCACAGTTGACTCATATAACTGAAAAGTCAGTAATACAGACGCTAAGCATGCCTATGTTCAGTTTATTCGTACAATAATAATCCAATTGCCCCTAACGTGACGTTAACTCTGGAATCATATAACTGGAAAATCAGTAATGCAAGCTCATCTTGGCTCCAGTTCTGTAATCGACACTTCATTTGGTGATATCGCCCCTGACGCAACGTTAACAGGGGATTGGGAAGCTGTAGGATATGATTTTGAATAAACAGTTGAGTAACTCTTGGGAATGAAAAATACTGGCTTCAATGGAGCCTGGAGAGAGAAAGTGCTGCCGCTGAGCATGACATTTACTGTTGACATCATCGGTCTATCGATCGGGTTATCCTGAACACATAGTAGACCGATATGGAAACATTTCAGCACTTGTTGTGCAGGAGCTTTGCCTCTCATAGATGGGTCCATAATCTCCACAATTGTTCCCATGGTCCAGTGCTCCCAAACCTGTATCAATTATCAAATGCAAACTTTGTTAGTGTTTTTGAAGCAAATTACTTGTGTAGAGAGTTTTGGGATAGCCGAATGTCTTACAAGACTTAAGAGATCAACAGACCGCTCATCGTTAAAGGAACCACTGCTTCTTCTTCCAGTTAAGATTTCTAGAATCAAGATGCCAAAGCTGAAAACATCGGACTTTATAGAATAGTGGCCACGCATGGCATACTCGGGTGCCATATACCCACTGCAACATGAAAGGGAAATTCATTTTACTCAAGAATATAGGCATGGAGCTAGAAAGAGCAAAAGCTTAACAATAAATGGTGTTAAAAAGTGTTTTTATCTTTGCATGCAAATTTTAGGTAAGTGGGTGGGAGGCATGGTGGCCCCTAGTTTGGAAGTAGACGTACTATGTTCCAACGACGCGACTTGTGACCTCTCGCGATTGATCCCCTCCAAATAGCCTAGCCAGGCCAAAATCAGAAATCTTAGGAGTATAATCAGAGTCTAAAAGAACATTGCTCGCTTTAAGGTCCCGATGAATAATCTTCAACTGAGAATCTTCATGGAGATATTGTAATCCTCTGGCTATTCCATTTATTATCTTGACTCTGTTTGCCCAATCTTGCTCCTTGTTTTTCTCAGGATCTGTCAGTTGAACAAGAAACCTCATGTCAGAAATGTTAAATTCTGATACTACTACTGCCATCGGAAACAGATTATTACAAAATAGTACCGAAAAGGATGGTGTCGATGCTTCTATTGGGCATGTATTCATACACTAGTAGTTTCTCATGTTCTTGCAAGCAAACACCAACAAGCCTAACAAGATTCTTGTGTTGAAGCTTGGCAACCAAAACAAGCTCATTCTTCAGCTCTTGTATTCCTTGCCCTGAACTCTGTGAGAGCCTCTTCACTGCAATTTCTTGACCATCAGGAAGGATGCCCTGCGTAAGCGTGAATCTTCAGTCGCTGAAAATGTAAATGCTTTATGAATTGGGCTAGTATGAGTGGCACCTTATAGACAGCACCAAAACCTCCTTCACCAAGCCTATTACTCTCAGCAAAGTTACCAGTCGCAGCTCTTAAAGTTGATATGTCAAGAAGAAGTGACTCGATGCTCTCCATGTCTCCATCATTAGTTGAATCTATATATATAACGAAAATACAATATATAATCAAATATTTATGTTCTTTAAAAGTCAAGTATATATTGGTTACTCTTGCAAATCTGTTCACAGTTCCAAATTGTCAAGAAAACTTACAAGATGGTGTCTGGTCCTTTGCTTGTTCTCTCCTCCTCCAGAAGAAACAGAGACAAACAGTACTGATTAGCTAGCACTGCAGCAATTATAGGTAACACAATTGCTAAAGCAAGTCCTGCTTTGTTTCTGCTTCTTCCTGTAAAGGAAGGCCACAAACTTCAGCAAAAGGCATGCTGCAAATCTTAGAACCAATTCAACTATAATATGAAGCACTTCGTACAAAACATATTTTACTACAATCAAGGTTCTTTTTAAGGTGCATATATAGACTCAAGCACTTATAGTTGTAGGGGACTTTGGAGTCCAAGCACTAAGGATTAAGAACCTTAGTGGTACTACTAGGCCCAAACAAATTATGGAAATCAACTACTAGTTGAGTAGCAGCATGGTTCTTTGCAATATGTTATTTGCAAAAAGTTTCAACAGAAAAATAAAATAAAAGGTAACTTTACGACAAGTTTTCATCTACTTTGATCTGTCCCTTTCCTAATTAGCAGATCATGCAGTGCACCATGAGATAGTTTAAAGCACTTAACATTGATTAGTGCCTACTTATCTCCATTGGAAGTGGAACTAATCACATTGCTTTGTAGACTGACAGACATCACTATGCTAGATGAAACACAAGTGCGCTTGAAATGGAACGGGAAAAGGCAAGGTGAGCCATTTTTCTCGTGCATGATTTACATGAGTTGTGTGGCTTGTGGCATACAAGGTTGTTTTTAAAAGGATAACAAGGCTGTGGTTTTTTATGCTTACTTGTATGTATTGATGCATAGTGTTTGTTTCTTTATAAATAAGCAACAAGAATCAAGAAATCTGCCTTAAAAATAAAAGAATCAAGAAGTCTTCAGCGTACTGTAATCGCTGTTTCCGGTCAACATTCAACAAAGTAGTAAACGATAGCGACGGGACTGCAGAGATGTCAAGATCATCAAAGAAAACCGGTGTACACGGTTGTGTCCGCTACCAAAATCTGTTGATCATAGTTTCAGACGTTGTTTGGAATGGCCGATTCAACAGTCGTGCGAAACTAATATAGTGGGCAATTTTTTTCCCAAATAAAAAAAAAGTATAGTGGGCAACAAATGGAGAGAATTTGGTTTTTTTGAGCGTGCGCATGTGTTTCTCTTTTTTCGTGTAATCGTGTTCTTGAGACGAACATCCTGTTTTAGAATCTGATTTGAAGGACACATCTAGCGCTAAAAACTAAGAAAAACTAAAAACATCTGTTGCTGACATCTCAATTCTCACCTGGTGGGGTTGCCGTCGGCGTCACGTTAGATGGCGCCGGAGATGGCGCCGGTGGCGACGCCACCGCTGGCAGACGTAGCGAGGGCGCTCCGGAGAAGAAAGAATACACCTCGTACCTGAAATTGCATCGCATCCCTATAATCCTCCCGCCCTGCCTCCCGCTGAGATCCTTCGGCATCGCCGCGATTATGCTCCCAAGGCAGCTCCGGCAGTCGGCGGACGACATGTCCGGCGTGCACTGCGTGAGCCCGTAGATGGTGGGGTCGCTTGCGTCGAAGCCCTACTCCCCCGTGCCAAACCGCGACGAGTTCGCCGCCGCGTAGTCGCCGGTGGCGTTGAGGAGGACGGCGACGGCGGCGTCGAACGCCCGCACCGGCGAGGAGCTCACGTTCTGCGAGCTCATGAGGGCGATGGTGTCATCGCCGTTGCCGGTGGCGCTGGCGATGAAGTTCTTGTTGGAGAAGCAGAGGTAGCAGGCGTCGTAGAAGACGGCGGCGTCCTTGTCGTAGGGGCAGAGCCGCTGCGCGTCCTGGAACCCCGTGGCGACGCAGGAGCCGCAGGCCGTGGCGTTGGCGGTGTCCCCGCGGCAGAGCGTGAGCCCGTAGACGACGTCCGGGACGGCGCCGACGCTGCCCGCTGCGAAGAGGTTCACCGAGCGGGACGCGTTCGCGGGGAGAGCCCTGGCGAGGCTCGCGAGGTTGGACTGGTACGTGCTCTGGGCCGTGTAGTTGCCGGTCTTCCCGCAGATTTGCCACGGCTGCGCGGCGGCACGCGGCGAGAAGAGGAGGAGGAGGGAGGCGACGGCGAGGAAGTGGTGGTGGACCGTGGCGAGGAGCGGGGAGGCGCCGCGACCCCACGCGGCCATGGCGCTGCGGCTGCTCTGCTCGTGAGGGACGAGCAGGGATCGAGGTCGAGAAGAGGGTGCTCTGCGTCGCATTCGTCAGAGGGTTTTGGGATATGGAAGTGTAATCCTGTTGGAGAATCGTTTTTCTCTTTTCCATGAGGAGGACAGTCATTTGACTAGAAATTCTAGAAGGGGACGACGATGTGGATGACGTGCGGGGCCCGCGGGCCTCACCGTGTCAATACCTGGTGCAGTGGGGCGGTATCAGTGTCACTGTATCCGCGTCCAGGCAATTCAGGGTGCGAACGCCGCACGTACACTGGTCTAGTCCGAGGAGAAAACAAGGCAAGACGCCATGTCCCAAAGGAACTTGATCAGGTGGACCGACGGTCAATGGAGACCCGTAGTTCTCTTTCCAACAATCTTTCTAAACGTTTTCGAAAGGTACGAAAATTCTTAGTACTACCTCCGTCTTTAAAAAAAGTGATTTCTAGAAATCGTGTCAATCAATTTTTTTTTTAAATTTTAACCAATTTTATAGAGAATAAGAGTAACATTTATGATATAAATTGAGAATGTTATAAAAATATATTCTATGATAAATTAAATGATACTAATTTGATAATATAAATCTTAATATTTTTTAAAAAAATTAGTTAAAATTTAAAAATTTTGATTTAGGACAATTTCAGAAATCACATTTTTTTTGTTACAGAGGGAGTAGTAGTTTAGGATCGGACTTGACCTGTTTGGTTCTCTTCTCGCGGAGCTGTCTGGGCAGTTGCTGATTTTCCTGTCGGAACGCAGGGACGGCAGCAATGCGCCGGCAAAAAATTTTCGTGTTCAATCAGGTGAGCTATCGGACTGTTTTTTTTATTATTTTAGGCCTACTTTCTCTTTTGGGCCAATAAAAAGACAATTCGTAGATGAGTGGCGCAAACGAATGGATTAAGAGCGGTACAATGTCTTTTTACTATAAATAATTATTTTCTTTATTTTGTTTTATTTTCATGTTTCATTAATTTTTATTTTATTTCTTTTCCTTTCTCTTTCATTTTCTTCAGATTTTTTCCTTCCATTTCTTTTTTAAATTTTCTCCTATTTTATTTTACTCTGAACAACTTTTTATTTTTTCTATTTTCTGTATCCCATAAGATACTTATCATGTTCATGCAGTAAGTATTCATGTAATGTAATATGTTATATAGTATCTTTTAGGTCGTTCAAATAGTATCATATGATGTTCTTTTTAATTATTCTTTAAAAAAAATTATTTTATGTTCCTCGTTATTTTTCTTTAACTAAATAGTTTATTTCTTCGCAAGAAACAAGTTCTAGTCCAGTTTTTGGTCAATGTGCAATGACCCCGAGGAAGCAAATAAGTAAGAGTACCTTATCTCATTCTAATCACCCGAATACAACGAGAATCAGATCAATCAAAAGACTAAAAACTCATGCAAGTAGCGGACCGGTAACAAGGTACAGCACTTTACGAAGCCACTGTATACATATACTCTCTTTGTCCTTAATAACAACTTTTGTGAGTACTTTTTTTACCACACACTTTTGGGAGTTTTTTTTATCAAACACTTGGAGATGCTCTTATAACATATTGACTTGGTGGTTAATTGTAAGCAGTCTATAATGATAGTTATTAGATAGAGGAAATTGATATATGGAACCTTCAGTACATGCTGCGGTTTGTGCCACTGGAGTGTAACTAATAGTATAAGTTTTAGGTTTTCACTTGAACATGTGAAGGTAAACAAATCTTTTCTAATAAATTGCAGTAGGTAAGATCGAAACTAGGAAATCAAAACCTAGATTAAGGATGCCATAAGAGATGAGTGTACAAGAGTTGGCATAACTCAAGCTAACGTTTCAATTTCACATGTATTGAATAAACACTAAATTTCAATGCAAGTGGAGAAAACAATGACAAGAATGGAAAAGTATATTATATATAGAGAGAGTAATTGATAATTGAAGGCTATTACCACTGGATTAAGATTACAAATGGAAGAGGGGAGAGCAAAATATTAAGTACATGAACTAGTAATACATCTCTTAACTTCTAGCCTACGTAGGAGCACGGGTTGCATACTGTATATAATCAGCACAGTTAAAACACAGTAAAAATGATGGGGTAATCCAATTGCTCCGGTAACATGGCAACAAGCTTCACGACTCATCTTGGTTCCAGTTCTGTACTTGTGACATTGCCCCTGACTTATGGTGGTATATAGGAAGCTGTTGGACATAATTTTGAATTCACAAACGAGAGGTGCCACTCTTGGGAATGAAAAATACTGGCTTCAGTGGAGCTTCGAGGGCAATAGTATTGCTGCTAAGCATAATGCTTACGGTTGAAATCGTTGGTCTATCTACTGGGTTATCCTGAACACACAAAAGCCCAATATGAATACACTTCAGCATCTGGTCTCCTGGAGCATTGCCTCTCAGAGATGAATCCATGATCTCGACGATTGTTCCCGTGGTCCATTGCTCCCATACCTCCATCAAATACGCAAATTATTAATTATCTAAGCATTTTTCGCATTAAGTCATATGCATGCCAAGTTGGGAGCTGAATAATAACTCACAAGACTTATGAGATCAACAGATTCATCTAAGTTATAGGAGCCACTGCTTCTTCTTCCAGTTAATATTTCTAAAATCAAGATGCCAAAGCTGTAGACATCTGACTTTATAGAATAGTGGCCACGCATGGCATATTCTGGTGCCATGTATCCACTGCAGTTCGAAAAGAAATACTTAGTATATCATTTATATCAAATAAGAGTATTTTTGCTTACTACATGCTTGATAAAAGCTCAACCAACCTAGAAAAAAAAAAAGAATATAGGCAGCTTTTCAATTAACCCAATTTGAACAAATTTGAATGGAAGACAAACAAAGGGGATAAGAGTTTACATCCACTCCTCCCACTAAGCTAGACTTAGCTTATTGTACTTACTATGTTCCGACTACAGATTTTGTAGCCTCCGGGCATTGATCCCCTCCAAATAGCCTAGCCAGGCCAAAGTCTGAAATTTTAGGAGTATAGTTAGAGTCTAAAAGGATGTTGCTTGCTTTTAGGTCTCGGTGGATAATCTTGAATTGGGAATCTTCATGTAGATAATTTAGGCCTCGAGCAATTCCTTTTATTATGTTGAATCTCCTTCCCCAATCTAGCTCCTTACTTTTCTCAGGATCTAGCCATTGAAGAAGAAAGCACATATCATTTGACTGTAATACAGTGTTAAATTTCCATAGTATTTGTGGTACTGAAAAATAGATGATTACAAAGTAATACCAAAGAGAATGGTGTCAATGCTTCTATTGGGCATGTATTCATACACGATCAGCTTCTCATGTTCTTGCAAACAAACACCAACAAGCCTAGCAAGATTCTTGTGTTGAAGCTTGGAAACCAGAACAAGCTCATTTTTCAACTCTTGTATTCCTTGCCCTGAACTCTGTGAGAATCTTTTCACAGCTATTTGTTGACCATCAGGAAGTGCACCCTGCATGAGGGTAAACCTTTAGTTGTTTGTGAAACTGAAAAAAACTCGAAATGGAATGATATAAGTGGCACCTTATAAACTGCTCCAAAACCACCTTCACCAATCCAGTTGCTCTCAGCGAAGTTATCAGTTGCTGCACGTACTGTTGATAGATCGACAAGAAGTGAATCAATGCCTTCAATGTCCTCACATTTAGTTGAATCTGTCATAAATGTAAAAACAGATATATGAAGGCAAAATTTAAGGCACCGAGCCATTTCTGTACTATAACCTCCTTGAATACAGAAGTAAATTTTCTTTTGAGTAGAAACAGATAATAAATTTCAAATGTGAAGATTAGACTATGTAACTGTTTGTCCCAGCTAACAAGTTTAAAAGTCCTATCGGTTCATTCATTTTCTTGCAGTTTGTCGGTCCCAAATTGTGTAGCGACTTACATGGTGGTGCATGCTCTCTTGCTGATCTTCTAAAAAGGCAGAGGCAAAACATAGCTATACCAATCATTAAAGCAACTAAAGTCAATGAAACTGCTAGAGCAATCTTCACTCCATTCCTTATTCTTCCTGCAAATATAAGACACAGGCTTCAGATTAAAGTACGATGTATGCAGCATATCTATCAATCAGGCGTTATTTGAGCCACTGTAGAACACATAAGACTCGAACACTTGTATGGACCTTGAGTCAAAGCATTAAGGAAGTTTATTGCGCTCAGCAACTAGCAATAACACCCTTCAACAAAACAAAGATAACTTTAATTATGGCACAATTTCAACTTCTGCAGCCTTTTTCCTCACAAAAATCTTTGAAAACATAAGAATGTACGGATATTATTCAGTTATCTTGAGGACCAGGGTTGCGTCTATAAGGGGGTTTTACATCCATTGTAAATGGAACTCTATAAAATGCTTTACATACTAAATCTGTATGACTTACCGTTCTCACAAGCACCTGGCCATGCCGGTGCACCCAAAGTTTTGTTTGAAGGAAATTTTGCCAAAAACTACTGTTACAAGTATTATTTAAAAGAAACCAAGAACTATTCTCCACATGAGCATTATTGCTACAAGAGCTGTTCCCTCAAAAAAAAAAAAAAGGGACTAAAGAGCTGTCGTAATCATCAATAAGTGGGTAAACTATTAATATATGAAATAAATAATATGTAGATGCTTATGAGTTGGGTAGGAACGATCTGCTCAAACATTTAGTTCAGTTTTCAAACCTCTTGATGTAGTTTTTGTCTTATTTTGTTTATCCTTTTCATGTATTTTTAATACAAAAACTCTGATAGTGTTTTTTTTCTTATTATTATATGTTTACTTTTAACTCCATTACATTAGTTATTTCGTAAATATTTATGTTCTAATTAAAAAAATTCTTCTATTGTTGAATATCAATTCTAAAAATCCTAGGCACTCGATTATGTGACTACTACCAAATTCTGTTGACCTGAACTAGTTTCCCCAAATTTAAGGCTTACCCCAGAGAAAGCTGCGAATCAAGTAATTCTTGTGTTCGGCAACTCACGTCGAGGAGTCATCGCGTTGTTCGGCGCCGGTGCGGTAGTGATTCTTGGGTCTGGCAACTCACCTCCTGGAGGCACCGTGAAATTATTTGGCGTCGGTGCCGGAGCGAATGGCGTTTGCAGTCGGAGCGTCGGGTTTCCGTTGAAGAATTTATTCAGCTCGTATCTAATATTGCAGCGCACCCCCATAATCCTCCCGCCCTGCCTCCCACTGAGATACTTTGGTGGCGTCAAGGCGATTATGTCGTGGAGGCAGCTTCGGCAGTCCGCCGGCAACATGTCCGGCGTGCACTGCGCCAGGCCGTAGATGGTGGGGTAGCTGCTATCGAATCCCTTCTCCCCCGTGGCGAACCGCCGCGATGAGTTGATAGCTGCGTAGTTGCTGGTGGCGTTGAGTAGCAAGCTGACGGCGGCATCGAACGCCTCCACCAGTGAACTGACGACGTACTCCTGGTTTGGGTTTGGGAAGACGATGATGTCGGCTTTGCTGCTATTGGCGAGGAAGTTGTTGTTATTGGAGAGGCGGAGGCTGCAGTCGTCGTAGAAGACGGCCACTTGCTCGTCGGAGCCGCACTGCTGCCGCGCGTACGGGAAGGCCGCGGCGACGCAGGACTCGCAGGTGGATGCGCTGGAATCGCCACGGCAGAGTGCAAGGGCGTAGACGACCTCCGCCGGGACTGCGCCCACGGCTGCCGTGGCGAAGAGGGCCCGAGAGGCGTTGGTCGGGAGGGTGGCAGAGATCTGACTCAGGTTGGACTGATATGTGCTGTTCGCGGTGTACGTGCCGCCGCCGTCCCCGCAGACGGGCCATGGCTGAGCGGAAGCCAGCGGGGCGAGAAGGGAGGTGAGGAGGAGGCCGGCGACGAGATGGAAGGAGACGCGGTCCTGCTCCTTCGTATCCATGTGTAGTGTAGACTGGCCGGATATTTCCACGATGCTAATAGTACAATCCGAACCCCCCACCCCCTCCTCCTCCCACTGTTCCACATCCAATTCAACCACTCTTTCAGTCAAAAAAAAAAAAAAAATCAACCACTCTCCCCCAACCGTTACGTTACACATGGATACGAAGGAGCAGGACCATAAATGTAAATAGTACGTTTTAAATTATAATTCGTGCGACTCTTTTAACCTTAAATTGGGCACTTGTTTTATTAAAAAAATATATAAATATAGTCAAATTTAAGTTATTTTTTAAAAAGATTATTAATTAAGCAAGACACAATAAAAGGCGAGATATATTACATAAATTTTAAATAAGACGCGTGATCAATTTAAAGTCAAAAATTTTAAGTGAATTATAGTTGCAAAAGGGTATTTAGCCTAGTGGTTATAAAAAGTCGCACTAGCACCATGAGGTCCTAAGATTAAATATTGCAGGATTTATCGGCACTTGTGTTTTTATTGGTAGATGATGTTTCCGTTGTGTCTCGTGGTGATTTCGTCAATCTCCGTGTTTTTTACGACGACGACGCTGTGGTGATTTCGTCAATCTCCATCAGTGTCGAGAATTAGCCGGCTTCGTCTTCGGAAGTGTTTATAAGGGTGGGATTTGCATGGTGTGTCATAGGGTTGAGTGTGCGTGAATTGTCGGCGTTAATCTCAAGGATGTGTTAGCTTAGTCTTCGGAGGTGGTCATAAAAGTAGGATTTCCATACCTGCGTTGTGAGCGTCGTTTGTACCGTAATCTAAAAAAAAATAATTCATAACAGATTTAGCATTTACTAGAAATTTGATTAAACTTGAAGTTTTTTAGCTGACATGCAACTCATAATTTCATTCCCTACGCCTTGACAATATGTGCTACAGTAAAATATTTGCTAGTGACGGATTAATTAAGCTTAAAAATTCATCTCGTAGTTTTCTCACGAATTCTATAATTTATTTTTTTAGTATCCGTAACTTCTTCCAACATCCATAGAACATCCGAGCGACGTGTCACAACTTTTGACCGAGCATTTAAACACAACCTAATTAGCTCAGGAGGTGTTTGATGAGCAGGGCAAATATTTTGCCCCTGTCCCATCGATCTTTAGACACATACATGAAGTATTAAATATAGACTAGAAAATAAGTAATTATACAAATTGTGATAATTTTATGAGACAGATTTTTAAGTCTAATTAGTCCATGATTTGATAATATGGTGCTAAAGTAAATATATGCTAATAATGGATTAGTTAATATAAAAAAAATTGTCTTATAGTTTTCTAATGAGTTTTATAATTTATTTTTTTATTAGTGTTCAAAAATCTCTTCTAACATCTCACATAACCTTCGATATGATAGAGACAAAATTTTGACTACCGCATCCAAACACAGCCTCAGTCAAGTCAACATGGATCAATTCATGGGACCCAACTGTCCCATCTTCATTCATTTCACCACTTGGGCTCGTCTCAGCTCTCAGCCTAGACCCGCCGAACCGGCACTACGCCACGGCTCCGGCCATTGCGCGCCGCGGGCACCATGGCTTGCTGCGCACGATGACCAAGGTTTTAAATCTCCGGCTATAACTTTCGCTATCTCTGGCTATAGCTGTTTGAGAAGGATTTAGCTAAGCTTTTTCATGTACAAATTAGCTCTTAGCTGCCGTTATAGTCCGCTATAGCCGACTATAGCCTGTTTTGAGACGGAGAAAACTAAATACGCGATTTAAAACCTTGACTATGACCAACTGCGCTCCTCCCTCGCCACTGCCACGGCCCTCTTCCTCGCATCTACCTTAGCTGTCACTCGTTGCTCTTTGGCATTGCATTGCATGTGACTGACGTCCCCGGGCGGCTCCACCGTCGTGTACTGCACCCTCGGCAGCCACAGCTTAGCTGGTGTGGGCCCGCAGATATTTATGGCTAGTTCCATAGTGTCAGTCACTCAGTCAAGTCAACCGAGCCCCCACACGAGTCAACACTTGGGACCCCACAATACAGTGATACTACACAAATCTGTCCTGTCCGGCTGTCCCGGTGTCCTCCTTCGGCAGCTTCCTTCCTCCGCTTCGCACGCCTCTGCCAGACCCGGACCGGCACCGCGTCACGCCACGCCCTCCGGGCTCCGGCCATTGCGCGCGCGCCGCGGGCACCATGGCCATGGCTGCTCACCATGACCGCCTGCGCTCCTACCTCGCCACCACCACCGCGCTCTTCCTCTTCCTCGCATTCACCTCCGCGCCTCTCGCCGCCGGGGACCCCTGGGCCAGTTCTGCGGGACCAGCGGCAACTACACGGCCAACAGCACGTACCAGGCCAACATCCGGCGCCTCGCCGCCACGCTGCCGAGGAGCGCCTCCACCTCCCCGACGCTCTTCGCCAGGAACACCACCGGCGCCGTCCCGGACATCGTCTACGCGCTCGCGCTCTGCCGCGGCGACACCAACGCCTCCGCCTGCAGCGACTGCGTCGCCACCGCGTTCCAGGACGCGCAGCAGCTGTGCGCCTACAACAAGGACGCCACCGTGTTCTACGACCCCTGTCTCCTCCGCTACTCCAATCAGAACTTCCTCCGCTCCATAGGCAGCGAATTCATCATACTGACGTACTCGAACTCGAGGAACGCGTCTACGTCGGTCAAAGGTTACACTGCCATCGTAGTCACCCCCAGCGGCAGCGACGACGGCGCGGGCGCGCTCATCCTCATGAACACGCAGAACGTCACCGCGCCGTTCAAGGTGTTCGACGCCGCCGTTGCCGCGCTCCTCAATGCCACCGCCACCTACGCGGCCAGTTCGTCCAAGAGGTTCGGCACCGGGGTGGAAGCGTTCCAGACCTTCGACAGCAAGAACCCGACCATCTACGGTCTGGCGCAGTGCACGCCGGACATGTCGCCGGCCGACTGCTGGAGCTGCCTCTCGGGTATTATTCAGGATGGCCCCAAGTATTTCAGCGGCAAGCAGGGTGGCAGGATTCTTGGCCTGCGGTGCAACTACAGGTATGAGCAGTACCCCTTCTTCACAAGCGCCCCGCTGCTTCAGCTGCCGGAGCCTACCGTCGCGGCACCGGCGCCCGCGCCCGCGCCCGCGGTGGTGAACGGAATTCCACTGACGATCCCAAGAGGTGAGTTGCGTTCACGCACATGGTTCGTTCGCTAGCTGCATCAGGGGAATTTAGAAATTGAGGGTGGAGATTCAGTTCAGGGTAGCGGTGTCCGGTGAGCGGGTGAGGTCCCGGAAGAACTCAAGGTCAAGGACTTACTATTTGGTTACTCCAGTCCACTCTAATCTACATAGATTATGAATGATTATATTTTAGTAGAAAATTATCCACAAGCGTATAATAAAATTTTCACCTTTTATCCATTTTTTCGCCTCAATCACTTACATCCATATAAATTGAAGTGGATTGGAGTTTAACTAAACAAGTCTTTGTCGTCATCAACCGAGTCCAATCCATTAGCAGAACATAACTTTAATAGTTCACCTAAGATTTGATTCGAATTCAAGCACAAGTAACAGGATTAATGTTTCATTTAGTATTCTCTCCGTCCCAAAAGTTATCACTTCCCTTTAGTACCTATGATGAATCCAATAAACATTTGTTCTTGGGACTGAAGTAATAACCGTTTTTGGAATAGAGTATATGGAACGAAATGTATTGATTCTAGTAAATAAAAAATAACTGACAGATGTGAAAGTTAAGCTTTCATCTTGATATATTTCAATAAATATGGATTGAGATGTATACGGATGCATCTAATTAAGCAAGCCTAAATCCTGATCATTGTTTATTTTTTTGGATTAAAAAGAACTCTGTAGTTATTCTTACAACAATTTACACATACAAAAATCAACGAACCAAGTACGTGAATAAATCCCATGCATTCATGCATTCTGCTAGTTTTCCTTTCGTTTTCTTTGTCCGAGCTTGACTTCTATGCAGTCCCGTTGCTATCAGTTGCCTGATTGGCAACATAGTAGAAGTATATACTAGTATAATGACTATACTTTTGACTAGTTCTGCTACTTCCGGGCAGAGAAACAGTTTAATTTTAGATTAGTTAAAGTTAAACTGTTTTAAATATGACTAATGAAAACCCTGGACCAGTTGACGAGGCAAAAGAGACTTTTTCTTTGCCGTCCACTTTGAAAGAGACTGGGGCTGGGGCGTTAAGAATCGTATTGAAGGCGTTAGAATCCGCCTCCCAACCTATAGAACAGACTTAAGTTTCAAAGGTTTTGATTCAATAGAATCTACTCCTACGGTCCTATACTATACTCAGAAGATATTGAAGACATTCTCCTTCTATCAAATGTTGGGATATAAAAAGATCCAATACAGACATATGCCTAATTAGAATACAAATACAGATATGGTGAACGTCAAAGAAAAAAACTTGCTCTTCTATGTAAAAAATAAAATTAAAATTAAAAAATACCAAACTTGCACATAAAAGTTCATACCTTACTTTGACGTTTACGAGCTAAAGTTCTAGCACATGAAAGTCGAAGTATATGCTTTAGTCAAGACAAAGTCTTTTTTTCAAGATCCAATCTACAATATGTGACCAAAACGATCAAGAATATCAAAATTTCTGTATTCATCATATTTGGATTTGGATCCAGATACAAATAGTGTTAGTTGTGTTGTATAAAATATGAATAGATATGGACCGTTCAAGTTTGACTATCCAGATACAACAAATACGGTGTTGATATTGAATCTTTAGATCTGGATACGTGAATGAATTTATGGATACAGTAGATATATCCGTACCATATCTACCATAGATTAGATTTGTTCGGTCGACCCATACTACCTAATAGGACATCAAAGCCATAGCATCTAAGAGAAATGGATTTTTGAGGCCACGGGGCCTGGTCCAAGTCCAGGGCCGACTCCCCATTCCCGATGAGCCAGTGTTGGTCCTAGATATAGACTGCATTCTTAATTGGAAAAAATCTACTTTTCCTCCTCCAACTATCACGAAAGTCCGATTTTCCTCCCTGAACTCTAAAACCGGACAAACAATCTCCCTCAACTTTTCAAACCATGCGCTTTATCTCCCGGGAGTGGTTTTGATGGTGGTTTTACTACAATGACGGTGGTTTTGTCTTTTTTCCTTTTTTATTTATTTCGGTACCGATATTTTGAAAAATCATAGTAAATCACAAAAAGTCATAAAATAAAAAAAATCTAATTTTATTGGATTCTACATGAGTACATATAACAGTCACTATATAATATGGTATGCTTTAGTACAAAGTTTTTTGCTAGTATTTTTCTTTTTTTATTAATTTTGGTTGAATCTTTGAAAATTTATAGTAAATCACAGAAAAAATTATAAAATAAAAAATCTAATTTTCTCAGACTCCACATGAGTAGATTTACAAATAAACATACAATTTGGTATATTTTAGTATAAAGTTCTTGCTATAGCTTTTGATCTATGCTTTTCTGTAATTAGTTGAAATAATTCATAATTGTAGCTTCTATAACTATTTTGTTGGACTAAAGCATACCATATTATATATTCATTATGTAGATATACTTATGTGAAGTCCAACAAAATTGAATTTTCTATTTCATGATTTTCTATGATTTACTATGATTTTTCAAAGATTCAAATTAAATAAATAAATAAGAAAAAGATGAGCAAAAACTTTGTACTAAAGCATACCATATTATATATTCAGTATGTAGATCTACTCATGTGGAGTCCAATAAAATTAGATTTTTCCTTTTACAAATTTTTTGTGATTTACTATGATTTTTTAAAATTTAGCTGAAATAAATAAAAAAGAAAAAGACAAAACCATTGTCATTGTAGCAAAACCACCGTCAAAACCATTCTAGAGAGGTAAAACGCATGGTTTGAAAAGTTGAGGGAGGTTGTTTGTCCGGTTTTAGAGTTCAGGGAGGAAAAACGGACTTTCGAGAAAGTTAGGAAAGGAAAAATAGACTTTTTCCTTCTTAATTTCTACATTTTTCTTTGTTGGATGTACGCTTCTATGCAGTCCCAAAGTAATATGACTGGCTCAGTGCATGCAGACATGAAAATATTTCTGCATCGAGTCTTGCCCATTTATGCATCCTGGCTGAATGCGTAAATTCACTCTCATTAAAATATTGTAGGTGGAGATTAGAAGTTAGTAAGTTACTAACACCTTTTATGTCATTATTAGCCATTATGACACTTTAGTTATGAATCTGAACAAATGTTTGTTTGTCTTTTTTTAATGGAAATTCAGATTTCAACAATGACAGCAATAATAGACAAATCTGCATGCTGAATTTCTTTAAACAGTATAATTTGAAGTTTTAAACTGTGAACTGAATATACAATTTGGTGACAAGTTTAGCCTGTACGGCAAGACTTATAAGTTAGCTGATAAGCTGAAATGGTGGATTTTTTGTGAGAGAAAAATACTATTTCAAGCAGCTGATAAGCTGTCTGATTTCTTGGCTTCTCCTTGTATATGCGAACCAGAACATCAAATCTGCTAAGAAGTTTCTCCTTGTGTTATTTAAGGGTCTCTCAACTAAAATTACTTGAATAAAGCTAAATTTGTGCTTCAAAAGGCATGTGCATTGCGTTCTTCTGTTTCCCGTTGAACTTTCAGCAATAATATGCTTGAATGAACTTTCAGCAATAATATGCTTGAAACTAAGCAACATCTTCAATTTACAGGAAAGAGGACTGGTAGTTTAGCTATTATACTGCCTATAGTCGTTATGACTCCAGCTACTGCAATAGTTTTCTACTATCTCTGGAGGAGGAAGAGGAAACTAACTGGAACAATATTACTGCTTGGTAAGTGATTCCATCGTTTACCATTACACAAAGCTGAATGGTGTCATTTTTCTACATCGTACATACAGAAACTAAAATAACGTGCCATTGACATGGTATAGTACTTGTTCTGTTGTGATAGATTCAACAAATCCAGAGGACATACGGGGTATTGATTCACTCATTATTGATCTAGCAACTCTGCGAGCCACAACAGAAAACTTTGATGAAGGCAAAAAACTCGGGGAAGGGGGATTTGGTGCAGTTTACAAGGTGCTAATTATAGTTACTGTGTGTAAATGTGCGTTTTCTTCTCAAGGATTATTGTGTGGGAATTGGGAAATTTCATTCTCTATCAGATGCTGGAGTCGGATGAAAGCCATGAACATGTACGAGATTTAATTCGGCCAATAGCTGAAGTAGTCATATATAGCAAACTATGCTATCTGACCATACCCCGTTTCCATACACAAAATATTAATATTAAGTCTTCATAGTTTTTATGATTTAATTCAATAGCCCTTGTTTCATTTGTATAGGGGATCCTCCCTAATGGCCGACAAATAGCAGTGAAAAGGCTTTCGCAGAGTTCCCGGCAAGGAATGAAGGAGTTGAAAACCGAGCTTGTTTTGGTTGCCAAGCTTCAACACAAGAATTTGGTTAGGCTCGTTGGTGTTTGCTTGGAAGAACAAGAGAAGTTACTTATTTATGAATACATGCCGAACAATAGCCTTGACACCTTTCTTTTTGGTATTGTATACCTCATCATCATTTACTAAGAGTTAAATTTGTTGTGTGCATCTTTGATATTTTTGTTTTTCCGGCTGACATACAGATCCTAATAAAAGCAATGAACTACATTGGCAGAAGAGATTCATGATAATCAATGGGATAGCTCAAGGCTTGCAGTATCTTCATGAAGAGTCTCAACTGAAGATAGTTCATCGGGACTTAAAAGCGAGTAATGTTCTGTTGGATTCTGACTTCAGTCCGAAGATATCAGATTTTGGCTTAGCAAGACTATTTGGAAGTGACCAATCACAATATGTTACAAGTCGTGTTGTTGGAACCTAGTAAGTGTTGATGACCCTAGCCTCATACTAAGATATATATATATTATGAGTATCTTGAGTCCATAATACAATATTCTTGTTGCAGCGGTTACATGGCCCCTGAATATGCTATGCGTGGGCATTACTCTACCAAGTCCGATGTGTTTAGCTTTGGTATTTTGATGTTAGAGATTGTCACGGGAAGAAGGAACGGTGGATCTTATGATTCCGAGCAATACGATCATCTCCTTAGTTCGGTGAGTGCATAAGCAACAAACTCAATAGTCAACATTTTTTTTTTCGAACATTGAAGTTCCTCGCAAGTTTTGCTTGCAATGATGAATTTGGTTCAAGATTCCCTATACATGTAATGCAGGTGTGGGAACAATGGACGATGGGTACAGTTATGGACATGATAGATCCATCCTTGAGCAGCCATCCTAGTGTAAACCAGATGTTGAAGTGCATCCACATCGGACTTCTGTGTGTTCAGCACAACCCCGCGGATAGGCCCATGCTGTCAACCGTGAGTGTCATGCTTAGCAGCAGCACTATGCCAAGGCAAGCTCCATCCAGGCCTGCGTTTTGCTTCCTAAAGAGTGGAGCCAACTCGGAAATGTATCGAGGACAAGGAAGCTCGCAGTTGACAAGCAGACCAGCTGTGTCAGAGAACGAAGTTACGATTACTGAACTTGAGGCAAGATAAGTCGTGTATCATGGGTAGCTAGGATTTAAAGTAGAACTTTTGCTGTGGTACATCTAAATGACTATGAGCCGTTTATTCAATTTGATCGGATGGTTAGAATCACATATTACTTTCTAGGAGGTAATATGTGAAATAAGAAAATTTTAGATATAAAGATCTTTTCCTAGATCTATTAGATAGGACGAATCTTGTTATTTTTGCAAGTTTGGATATACCAACTCAATTACTATTTTTTATGCACTTTTCTTGTAACTTAGAAACGCTATGCGTATACGTGTGCCCAGACGCTACCAAATAACAGGCGTGACATATGCCCAGCTTACATTTGATTATATATGTAATAGTTAACATGTAACATATTTTATATTACTAAAATTTATGGCTCAATAATTATTTATACGTAACATGTTTTTTTTCAACAAGTAAAATGCGCTGGCTGTGTGTGTGTGTGTATATATATATGGACTTGCTAACCTTTTTATGGGTAATATATGCATGCATGCATGGATCCTCCAGCCAATGATCAGGGAAAAGGTCGCACGGCCGCATCCTGTTTATGTTTCTCCCGTGCATGCATGGATTCAAAAATCTTCTCTTTTTTTCTTTCCTTTTCTATGTTAATCAATCAATGGCTCAGATTTATTTAAAGTATTTACCTCCTAATAAGTAAAATATGTAATCTAAATGAGAGTGTTCCATATGTAAGCTTCATTTCATGATATTACATAAAATGTATTTATAGTCAGTCTGATTTACCTCTGAACTTTCAATTTGACGCTGATGCGGAGCTTGTTGCTGTTCCCTTCCACCTGCTTTTCCAGAACATGTCACAGCGCATTGCGGATTATTGGACCCCTGATGCGGAGCTTGTTGCTGCTGGGCCTGCCCAGCTAGCATCACAGTGCTTTGACGCCGATGCTGTGCCGGCCCACACGCCGCCTGGTAGCCCTGTCGGTTGGGGCCCAGGAGTGTGCTCCCCGAATGCTTGATGGGCCTCTGACCATGGGCCTTGACTCATCGCCCGGTTCCCCTATGGATGCAGCCGCAGCCGCAGCCGCAGCCTTTGTGGAGTCTATCGAGACGCAGCTTCCACCGCGGCTGAGGAAGGACCAGGCCCAGGCCTAGGGCGGAGATCGAGGATGCAGACAGCTTCATCCCCAAGCGTAGCGCACGACTCGCGACCAAGAGCAAGTTCCGTGCGAGCACCGACGCGCAGCGCAGGTGAGGGAAGCCAAGATGAAGAAGCTTGCATTGGTGTCAATGTGGAGACTGAATTGCAGGATCAGGCATCCATCCTTCGAGGAGTTTCAGCGGTGCTTCTGTCGTCCTCGGTGTGGCGTGAGGGCATGCGTGAGCTCTTCCCTGGGGGGAACCGTCGGCAGGAGCTGCCGCGTGACTTGTCGTCACTTCTATAGTTCTATTGTTATGGATAGGCACAGTTTGTTGATTTCGGGTTTGCTGACGGAAACGATTGGCTTGACGCTGGTTTCGTTAACTTGGGAGCGTTATTTGCTCTTCTCCCAGTGGAGGTTGGACAGGCAAATGTCGCAAATCCTTTAGCCGTATAGTACAATGTAATTTGTTCGTGGTGATGGTTGTCCGTGTTGCTTCTCGCAAACGGGGGCCAGGCAACGACAGTCCATCAGGGTTGTAACAAAAAATCTCCTCTTCTTAATCGTGAAAAACAAATTAGTCTGATTTATCTCACTCATGGCGCTGCATTAGTAAAATCACTCTGAGTGCAACAACAAATAATTATATAAAAGTTAAGGGAGTAAAAAGGTTGGCTTTATAAGCTGATAAGTTGAAGCGAACGGACTGAATGTTGTCTCATTTATCCTTATGTTGAAAACAGTTTCTTCGCAAGAAACAAGTCCTGGTCCAGTTTTTGGTCAGTGTGTAAATGTGCAATGACCCCGAGGAAGCAAATAGGTAAGAGCATCTTATCTCATTCTAATCACCCTCTGATAATGCACCGAGAACCAGATCAATCAAAAGATTATGAAAACTAATGCAAGTAGGAGGCCGGTAATAGGCTAGGTACAACACCTTACTAAGCCACTGTTACACTTTTTATTCACGTACCCCCTACGTCCAGAGATCATGCTTATTACGAGTCTTCTGATCAATGGCCGTAGAGCACGAGCCAACACCAGTTCTGTGATCGACCAGCCTCGGGGAATAAGCATGTCGACTTTGTGTTAGATTCAACGGTAGGGGCATCACCAACAGCATTTGGGTGGCATGAATGAGCAGTAGTAGCAGAACCGGGAAACCGACGTCCTAGACAATATCGGCAATCGTATGCAGCAGGGCCAAAGCTCCCATCTGATACAAACTGAGCAAGGTCTTTCATCGGGCAGGTCCAAGATGGCACGATATCTCCTTGTCCTGACGACGACGACAAGGCAGCAGATCTGGCATCATCGTTTCTCTGCTTCGCCGGTGGCCATCTGACCAAGCACTCTTTACCGTCCTCTGAGATGTACCCAACACAGCATTTGAAGGTCAGCTTGTTATCTACGATGTCTCCGAATTCCTTGAGCTTGTTCACGTACTCGCAGTCTTCGTAATCGTCACCCAATGGACCAAGGGAGATCGCTATCATGTCGCCAACCCGGTAATTACCACGTTTCCTGCAGCGATAAATCCGTTGGCAGAGAGGCTTGTACTGGGCAGTTCTTGGTTTTGCTCTGGCAACATGCACTTGCTGGCCGTTGATGACGTGGTGTGGGTCGGCGAGTGCGCGGCCGGCGTCGATGGGGCGGGGGAATTGGACGAAGGCGAAGCCACGGGGGCAGCCGGATTTTTACACAGCATCTTCGTCGGGAAGCTCGGAGTTTGAGGATGATGGCTGGGTAGGGGCGCGCCATTATCACTAGTGATTCTAGCAAAGCGAGCAACCAGCCGCTGGCTGACTGCTAGTTCGATGAAAGCTCATTTTTTTTTTTTTTTGAAAGGAATGGCAGGAGCTCTGCCTTGCATTTAAGGTAGAAAATAGAGTTTATGTACAAGTGACCCTCACGGGGCAAAAGATTAAGACAAACAGAGAAAAGGAGGGGGGGTTGCAAGTGTGCAGGCACTAGCTCGCAGACAGCACACTAGCCAATTATCCTTTGAGCTCTCCTCCTTTGAGGTATGTCCTCCTTGATTCTGGCCGCTACCTGTGTTGCCGGCTCAAAAACGTTGTTGAAGGTGCGTCGAATGCGCTCTTTCCATAAGTTCCAGCAAGTATAGATCACCATTCCGTTGAATCGTCTCCTGTGATCTTTATTGGTCCTGAGCGCAGCTTGTTCCCACCAAGTGCGGAAGTGATTGGGCTCTTCATCCAATTGTAGCAAGTCAGTGGAGAAACCCTCCCAAGAGAAAATTTGGTTCCAGACGGCCTTAGCAAAACTGCAGTGGAAACAGAGGTGTATGGCTGTCTCAAGGGGGCCGTTACAGAGTGTGCAGTGCTCTTGGTGGGGCCATTGTCTCTTTTGTAGGTTATCTGCCGTTAGAACCTTTTCTTGAATTAGTATCCACATGAAGACTTTACATTTGTTCTCCGCATCCGCTCTCCATATCAATTTGGTGTTGAACATGCTGTAGGTGCCATTGAATTGGATTCTGTAGGCTGATCGAGTAGAGTAGGAACCATCGGCTGTCCAACGCCATGTGATGGAATCGCTGGTGCCTTCTTGAAGATGGATCGATTGAATCCGAATCCACAAGGATATGAATTCTTCAATGTGTTGGGCTGTGCTGATCCGGTTTCTGAACCGGTTCATCCAACTGTTATTTTGGAGTTCCTGCTTCACTGATCTTCCCTTCCTTGCCACTAACTGAAAGAGGTTCGGAGCAAGGTTCATGGGGGCCTCCCCATCCAGCCAGGCGTCGCTCCAAAACCGAGCTCTGTTCCCATCTCCAATTGTGATCACCGTGGACGCCTGAAACAGAAGACGGTCCATCCTGTTGCAGGGAAGGTCCGTGCCTGACCAAGGTCTGGAGCTATCCACCCAATCAAACCAAAGCCATCGGAGACGAAGGGCCCTCCCAAATTTATCTAAATCCGGGATCCCCAAGCCGCCTAGTTCTTTGGGTCTTGTCACTGTTGGCCAGTTGACAAGGCAGTGACCGCCATTGACGTTCTCTTCTCCCTTCCAAAGGAAGGCTCTCCGAATTTTGTCGATTTTTTTTCTTGTCCACGCTGCCAAGGGGAAAACAGTGAGGTGATAGGTAGGCATCGCTGATAGTACCGAAGTGATCAGAGCTAGTCGACCCGCTCTGTTTAGCCATTTCGCTTTCCAAGTAGGCAGCCTTTGGCCTATGCGCTCGATGAGGGGCTGTACATGAATTTTCTGCAGCTTTCTGATGTGCAGCTGTAGCCCAAGGTAGCGGCAGGGGAAAGAGCTTCTTACTCCTTCAAAGTCAGAGAGGATTTGATCGAGGTCAAGGTCCTGACATCTAATCGGGTGTATTGAGCTCTTTTGGATGTTAATGTGAAGACCCGATGCGTTTCCAAAGATCTGTAGGACCATCTTGATGGCGTCAAGGTCACTTTTGGTAGGGTTTGTGAAAATTGCAGCGTCGTCCGCATACATGGAGATCCTCCATTTAGCAGCAGATGGCGGTAGTGGGGAGAGGATGCCTTGTGCGGTCGCAAGGTCGAGAAGACGTTGTAGGGGGTCCATAGCAAGTATGAAGAGCATAGGGGATAGTGGGTCCCCCTGCCGGACTCCCCTACCGTGGCTAAACTTTGGGCATCTCCGCCCGTTGAGGAGGGGTGTGGAAGTGGAAGTGCGGAACAGGATGGAAATCCACTCTCTCCATTTTTGGCCAAAGCCCAGTGTTTGCATAATCTCGAGTAGGTAGGACCAATTTACCGTGTCAAATGCCCTGTGAATGTCCAGCTTTAGGAAAAGGGCGGGCACCTTTAGCTTTTGAAGTCATGACATAGTGCAGGTTCCTTTGTTTGCTTGTGATTATGACGTATCACTTGTACTATATGTATTGCATGCGGATTCTGCTAGGCTTTGCAGGTTCCTCCCCACGTCCGTGTTCCACAGCCTCCTCGCGATCGCACCGAGCTCCTCACCCACCTGCGCCAGTCATGGCAGATCCGACAGCGGCCATGAATGATCCGGTGAGGTAGGCCTCCTCATCCTAGATCTCCAAGGCAGAGTTCTGGCGAGTTCTTCTCATCTCCAACAACCCCAGCGGGCTTAGAAGGAAAAGGTTTGCATCAGGAGGACAAAGGCTGGCCAGATAGTGGGGATGGTTGGAGGATGATTACGGGTCCTAACGGTGGTGGAGGTGGCCGGACTAGGTCAAAACACTAGAAAGACGCGCGGCTTTGCCGCGCCCTTCGTGGAGCGGACCAGTTGTGTAGTCCATTGTATTTGTACATTATAGGCTAACAAAAACTATTGGTGAGTTCCGTCTTGAGGTAGCCAGTGGTGGCTGTATGTGGGATTTACGATGTTTAAAATTTCACATATATATTTTGAAAACTTGTATTATTTTAGCAATATACTAGCAAACGTGCCCGTGCGTTGCAACGGAAAAAAAACTATCAAATGTTCATAAAAAACAAAAAACAGGAGGCAAAACATCTTGTAATTTAGAATAGAAATAGTATTGGCTTTTTCAATTTTTTAATAAATTCGAGAGTTATAATTTATCTGTGACGACTATAACATCCAAAATATAAGCTCATGTTAGCAAATAATATGATAATGTCCAATTAAGTTTGTATCAAATTATACTATATGGCTTTGATAGATCTTTTACTTTCGTTTCTAAGCATTAAAAAAAATTTCTTGTAGATTTATCTTAAGTTTATTTTTTATAGTATCCACACATTGGTACGATTAAATATTAAGTTTTATGAATTCCATGCAAATAAAAAAAGAGAATAGAACACGTTTAGTTGAATGGGAAAATTAAAGTAGACTGAAGATTCAATTTTAAAACGGGAGAAAAAAAAAAAAAAAGACATTTAACGGTAAAAAGAAATCAGAAAAAAAAGCATAGGCGACGTACCCCCTATGAGTAATGAATAATATATAAGGACTTAAAAGACCATGACCGTGTTCTACGTGTGCCTGACGGACGAGAACTCCACATTCAGTTGTGAAACATCTTTGAAACGCCTTTTGTGAATGAAATAATAAAATAAAAAATAGTTTATAATATTATAAAGTATATAGATTCGACCAACAGACGATAATCATGGAGATTCTAACCGTGGAAAAGGTGAGGAAGACTTAAAAATATATAGCTTTCATGGGTACAAAATCATCGTAAGAACAAGAGCTGTAGCTTATTGAATTGTAGGTTTACCTCTTTGAGGTGTCAAGTCCAACCGTTGTCAAACTTGATGAACTTTGTTAGTGCATGCATGACGAAGACGGACAACTATCGTGTAAAGCTAGCTTGAACCTTGAACTTGAAGGCACGGGAGTTCACCATGTATGCATGCATGCTTTGATCTATCGGTCGAGCATAGCAGAGGACACCGCCGGTTGGGATATGGCGTCCGATATATGACCGAGATGTTCGCCATGCTGAATTCTTTTTCTATTCGATTTGGTGCCTCGTTGATTCCTACTTCTGTAGGAACTCGTGTTGTTCATGAACTCTTGTGTATCCGATCGGGCAAGGCTGGACGAAAGAGAAGCAACATAATTGTCAGAGGAGGTTACGGAACGGAATCGATCTCTTAGTTGGACGAAAAAAGAGGTGGACGAAAAAAGAGGTGTACCAAAAAAATTGGCTGAAAGTTTTGCCTCTTTATTAATAGGTATAGATATAGATTATCTTAGTTGTTGAAATAGAACTATCATATTTTTTGGCTATATTTATTTTGGAGAAAGAAATATTTGAAGTATTTATTAAGAGAGAGGACCATTTTATTTTTTTGGCTATATTTATTTTTGGAGAAAGAAATATTTGAAGTATTCATTAAGAGAGAGGACCATTTTATGATTAAATGGGAGTATATTTTTGTATAATAATGAATCGTAGAGAGAGGAGCATTTCATGAGTAATTTAAATATAATAATATGAGTATGGTACGATAGATTTATATTTATGCAAATTAAATTCCATAAAAATATGTCATGCTATGTGTTTAGAGTGTAGTGCTAGTTGTGTAGAGTTCAACAAACTTGGTTTGGTATTTTTCTAATTTTTATTTGATTTGTTATGATTTTTACAATGTTTTGGCCAGTTTAGGTAAAAGATAAATTCATTGGAAAATGAAAGAGGCCATCGGGCCCAATTCGCCCAACGCCGAAGCGGCGGCGAGGCAGGCCGAGGCCCACGAACGGGAGGGGAGAAGAGGCGGACCGCGGGTTGATTTCCGATGAGTTCGAGGTTTTTTTTGCAAAAATTTATGAGAGAGGGAGGTGGACTGCGGGTTGATTCATACAAAGTCCGAGGGTTTTTTTGCAAAATATCCGGGGAAGGCACGATCCGGGCCGTGCGGCCGGCTGGGAACGGCCCGTGACGTGGCCTTCTCCGGTGCCAGAGCTTGGCTCAGGTTTAGATAGTAAAAGATGAGAGCTCCATGGCCGTGGCCGGAGCTCACCGCGGAAGGAGGGGAGAAGAAGAAGGCTACTGCCGCAAGTGCGCCGGAGCTCCGCGGCCGCAAGTTTTTGGTTAGTGCAAATGTGCAATGACGCCGAGAAAGCAAATATATGTAAGAGCACTTTATCTCATTCTATTCACCCTCTAATAATTAAAGCTGACAGTGGGTCGAGATCCAAATCAAACCCGCACCGATCCAAAGCATGTATATTTGAAAGTTAAATCCAAACCAAACTAGGCCGTGACTTCAATCATCCACACCAAACCAAACCACTTGTACATTCAACCCATTAAAATATATTTTCAACCCACCAATTCACTGTCACCTCATGCTATTGTTTATATTTAGTCATAAGCAAAAGCAAAAATAAATAGATAGAATAAAAACTCATTATTTACTCTATTATTGAGAGTTAAACCAAATCAGCCCACTTTAATAGGGCCCAAACCAAACCAGACCAACAGTCTTCTTAGCCCGTTTCACCCCAAACCAATACAGCCCAAAAACAAAACCAAACCAAAAAACCGGGCTTAACCCAAACCATTGTCAGGTTTACTAATAATACAACGAGAACCAGATCAATCAAAAGACTAAAAACTAATGCAAGTAGCAGACCGCTAATAGGCTATATAAGTACAGCACCTTACTAGCCACTGGTACACTTTTTATTCACCTTACGAGTCTTCTGATCAAGAGCCGTCTAGAGCACGAGCCAAAACCAGTGCTGTGATCGACCAGCCTCGGGAAATAAGCATGCCGACTTTGTGCTAGATTCAACGGTAGAGGCGTCTCCAGCAACAACAGCATTTGGGTAGCATGAGTGAGCAGTAGTAGAAGAGCCGGGAAACCGACGTCCTAGACAATATCGGCAATCGTACGCAGAACCGAAACTGCCATCTGATACAAACTGAGCCAGGTCTTTCATCGGGCAGGTCCAAGATGGCACGATATCTCCTTGTCCTGATGACGACGACAAGGCAGCAGACATGCCATCGTCTCCCTTCACCGGTGGCCATCTGACCAAGCACTCTTTACCGTCCTCTGAGATGTACCCAACACAGCATTTGAAGGTCATCTTGTTATCTACGATGTCTCCGAATTCCTTGAGCTTGTTCACACACTCGTAGTCTTCGTAATCGTCACCCAATGGACCAAAAGTTATCGTTATCATGTCGCCAACCCGGCAATAACCACGTTTGCCGCAGCGATAGATCCGTTGGCAGAGAGGCTTGTACCGGTCTTTTCTTGGTTTCGCTCTTGCAACATGCACCTGCTGGCCATTGATGACGTGGTGTGGGTCGGCGAGTGCGCTGCCGGCGTCGATGGGGCGGGGGAATTGGACGAAGGCGAAGCCACGGGGGCAGCCGGTGACTCGGTCCTTGGGCTGGCAGACGTCGGACACCTCCCCGTAGCGACAGAAGTGGCGGCGGATGTCCGCGTCACCGGTGCCAGGCGCGATGCCGGCGACAAAAAGCCTGCCATTATTCTCGGGCAATGTCATCACGTACGCCGGCGACTTACGTTTGCTTGTGCACTGTAAACAAAATCGCAGGGAGATCGGTGTCAGAATCCGCAAATCACCTTAGGGATTATTTCTGAAAGCTATCTAGATCAACAGGGAAGAAAGAGATGAGAAGAAATCAGATCACAGCAGGTCAGCTATGGTTTCGCTGATGGATATATACGATACGAAGAGCAAGGTATGAGGGAGGGAGGGCACCTGAGCTCGCCGTCGTGGGACAGGGGAGTTGTCCACGTGATTTACGACGAGAAGAAAGAGTCGCCGCTCCGTTGAGGTGTCGATCAAAGTCGAGAGAAGGCGGACGGGGGACTCGGGATCGCGCACGGTGTGTTTTTGTTTTATGACGCTGGGATCCCGATCGGCTACATCCTCCGTCTCCGTGTCCGTGTATGTTTCTTCTTGTTTGTCTTTCTTTTGCCTTCCCAAAAAGCGATCACGTTTTTTTTTTCGACCTCTCTTATACTATCTGGATAAAAAATTACCCTATGCCATATTTCCACATTACAGACTTGTAAAAAGTAAAATCTGCATCACTCTTGCTGTGTCTTTGATGAGACATACGTACATCGTCCTATGTGTTCATCTGTCCACTGGGAAAAGCACAACCGAAAGCAGCTAATTATGAGCTACCTTATTACAAAATCACGTTTGCACACACTTATTTTACATGAGATGAATTCCCAAGTATTAGAGGTACATTGTGAGAAACATCAGTAAGGGATGGAGGGAGTATTATTGTCAGCATTTGAGAATCAAGTAATAATCAACACTGACAAATTGTAGAAAATTCATATGAAGACTTGGGTATATATGGTCGTCACAAAAACAAAAGCCGGGCCTATTTCCTTTTACTTAAAACAAAAGGTCACATGATAAGTAGAAAGGGAGTTACTGGACTTTGGAGAGAGGAGTATTTTTTTTTCCTCTAAAATTTCACGGTTTATATACATTCTATTGCAAAAGCAAATTTGTAATTGCTGCTGCTGCGTTTTATTCTCTAGTTCCATGATACAGTGAGGAACTGGAACTTTGTTGATATTGATAGTATAGTATGATACAGTTTTATTCCGACATTATATATCCCCGATGCTGAGACGACTCCCCATCGTTCCTTCAGTTCATGCCTTCGATGAGAGCATGCAGTTTCCGATCTCTGCAGGAAACAACGAGAGCAAACATTATCTCATCCTCTGTTGGGTGCACATAGTAATCTTATCTTACTACATGTTGGTTCGGCTTCGGGTCCTCCTGGGGATAATGACACGATGTCCTCCCCAGGCCTCAGTGATGTGCAGTCTTTCATCGACGCCATCAAGCTTGATGTGCTTCAGCAGCCACTGATTGCGTGCCCCGCCTAGGCTGCGCATCACCAAGGACCCCAACGATGTTGATGACGAGGACATCGTCCCCAAAGCACAACGCTCGTTTAGCTGCTAAAAGTAAGTTTCGAGTAGCGAAGCCAGGCGTCCAGGCACGAAAGGTGTTCATGAAAAGGCTCGGGCTTGAGATCGAGACACCGTTGTCACCGAGTAGGAGGAAAGCCACGTGGGCACTCTTTCCTGGGAGGCATCAGCGTCGTGGTACCATGACTTAGAGCAAGTATAATAAGGCTGACTAGGCTGGCTGTAAGGTTGTCCACGTCACAAAAATCCTACGTGGTGGAGAGAGTTCAGGAGAGAGAGAAAGGAGTGGGCGCTTCATTCTTCGCCGGCTAAAACACAGTGCACGAGGTGATAAAAGCTGCTTCCAGTCCGTAGCGGGCGGTAGACCTGACACTTCACTTCCTCCCTTCGATCCCGTGCGTTAGACATCTCTGTAGTTTGGTGTGAGGTGTTTATTTTTTTTATTTGTGACAGTATCTTAAGGTCTTATTCAGATCCTTTCAGTTAAAATATTAAAAGTTATGTCTTAAATATGATTAATTTGTGACTGTGTGTCAGCACTCAGCAGGCTATAAAGATGCATGACATAGTTGATCATATGCACATAGAAATATTCAGGCATATAAAAAGTCACGGTTTTGAATAGTATCAACCTCTTCGCCAACTAGTAGCCAGCTTATTATACGAACCGGCTGCTTGAATACTACTAGATGATATGGCAACTACATACAGCCAGTAGCCGGCGAAATTACTAAACTTGCTCTTACGAAGAGTTGGCTTTTGTATGTGTGTCCCAAAGCTTTGTGTGTGTGGTTGTAGCTACTAGGTCCTAACTCTGGACTGTCGGTATTCTAGATTAGTCCTGACACATTAGCATCTTGTCATTGGGTGTGGAACAGCCGCAGTTTGTCGATGTTGTGTAACTTTAATATTTTCTATCCTCCTATTGAAAAACAGGCACAAACCTGCTATTTCTAGTATTCAGTGTGGCTAGAATCCTTTATTTGTGTAAAGCTGTTCATTTTCCCTTATTAGAGATAAAGATAAATAATAGAAATTCATACAAAAATCGTTGCAGACTTTAGTGAACATTGATATAGCTATGGTACAAATTCTGTGTTTCTTTTAAGAAAAAAGTGTCACATATGTCATTATATAATATGATATAAGCTAACCCCTAAATCAACACCTGAAGTTACTCTATAAGTTTTCCCCTCCATACCATTGCTTTTCTACCTTTGCATCGAACTTCATGTGTCTTAAAAATGCATTAAGTTTAAGCTTTTAAGCTTAGCTTCATTTTGATGGATTTATTCTCGCCCATGTTTCGTCATGTCATGAATCTATATTTGATTGTTTTTTTAAATTAAACATTTTTAGCTGCTACAAGCTTATTAAACCTTTTTTAGCTGCTACAAGCTTATTGTACTCAACTTGAGTTGAAACTGTAGTGCTTATTATACCTTTTATTCAAAACTCTTCTTTTTGTATTAGTGCTTGCATTGAGTTTAAGGAGGGGCCAACATTGCTATCCTCAAGAGGATATTAAGATTTAAGCCTAACAATCACCTCAAAAAGTAATTTAGTCCTCCAACAATCAAAATGTTGAATTTTGTATATTAAAGAATAATATGAACAAAGTGCTTAAAATATATTATCAATATATTTATGTTTAGTCAAAATGTATAAATTTGTAAAGTAACAGTTTAAAATTAATGATTATCATGGAGATTAATACTTTTAATAAGTTGTTAATGTCATTGTTATATGTCTAAGTGCATAGTAAAAGTTATGTATCTAGAAAAAAAAAATGTCTTTAATATAGTTATTACTTTTAATCATTGTTATATACAGTATATAGGCATGATTATTGGAACTCACTTGGCGCCTGGTAGACGACGGAGGTAGCGCCGGCGAAGTCGCAGGTGCCACTGGCCCGGGCATTGCGCTGGTAGTAGCTGTTGAAAGCATGCGAGGCGTGCGCGGCCTTGGTGTTGGGTTCGAAGCACGGGGCACCGGGCTGGATGGCGCTGCAGTCGGCGCCGTGGCCGCACGCGTAGTCCAGCGCCGCTTGCAGCCGCGCGTCCCCGACGGCGGCGTTCGCCACGCACCAGCTCGACTTGGCGTCGCAGGCGCCTATAGATTATATACCTCGGTGAAAAAGACATGGAGGACATCATGCGCAAATGCAAGTACTTAATTACCGGCTGGTTCCTGGTAGACAACGGAAGCAGCGCCGGCGAAGTCGCACGTCCCGCTTGCCCGGCCCTTGCGCTGGTAGTAGTCGTTGAACGCGTAGGAGGCGTGGGCGGCCTTGGTGTCCGGCTGGAAGCACGTCGCGCCGGGCTGGATGGCGCCGCAGTCCGCGCCGTGTCCGCATGCGTAGTCCAGGGCCGCCTGCAGCCGCGCGTCACCGACGGCTGTGTTCGCCACACACCAGCTCATTGCCTTTGCCGCGTTGCAGGTGTCTGAGAAGAAGGCAAACAGAAGAGATCGAGCTCACCACCAGCTGAATTGATCAGGAAGCGTACGTGCGCACATTTCCGCTGGTGAAAATAAAGAGAACTCACCGGCTGGCGCCTGGTAGACGACGCTGGCGGCACCGGCGAAGTCACAGGTCCCGCTGGCCCGCCCTTTCCGCTGGTAGTAGTCGTTGAACGCATAGGAGGCGTGCGCGAGCTTGGTGTTGGGTTCGTAGCACGCGGCGCCGGGCTGGATGGCGCTGCAGTCCGCGCCGTGGCCGCACGCGTAGTCCAGCGCCGCCTGCAGCCGTGAGTCCCCAACGGCCGCGTTCGCCACGCACCAGCTCGCCTTCGCGCCGCCACCACCGCCGCCGCCGCCGCCGCCGCTGCCGTGGCGGAAGTCGAATTCGTACACTTTCTGCTCGTTCGGGTAGAACAGCCCGAAATGCTGCTCGATGTCGTCCGGCCCGTCACCTTTCTGGTTCTCATTGAACAGCGCGAAGATGTAGACGTCCATGTCCGCGTTGGGCCGGTGCGGGGTGCCCGTCTTGCCGGACAGCACGCGGTTGATGAGGTTGTTGACGTACGCGCGGGCATTGGCTATCGAGGCAACGGGGTATGCGTCGTCGTCCCCGGCCATCAAATGCCTCCGACCTCCGTGTGGCGGCCGCCGGCCGGGTTTGGGTTTTCCGGCCGACGGATGGTTAGTCTCCCCAACAGTGGCTTTCAAACTGGTGAACCCCAGGGCATCCATGGCATAGTATGTGGCGTCGAGCTGGGCATCCAGGAGGCTGTAGTACGTAACGCCGCCGCCGTCGTCGTCGTCGAGCGTGACGGCGGCCATGTCGTCGTCGCTGACGCGCACGCCGGGGTTTGGGTTCCCCAGGGCGTAGTCGAGGGAGATCTTGTCGGGCTGCTCGGCGTACGCCAGGTACGGGTAGATATTGATGGTGAGGTAGGAGCCCGTGCTGTGCAGGAAGCTGAGCATGGGTTTCATCACGCTCTGCGCGATGTCGTCCCGGAACCTGCCCTTGGACGGCGGGTACGAGTCCGTGACCGCCGAGAAGGCGATGGGCGTGGACACCTTGACGGCGTCGGCGAGGCCCAACTGCGCCAGCGCGTCGTGCACGTTGGTCATGGCCGGGACGAGCAGCGGCGTCAGGTCCGGCCTCGAGTCGAACACCTCGTTGCCCACGGAGACGCCGTGGATCCGTGTCGCCGGGAGGTACGCCGCCACGCGGCGCCGCGCCCAGTCCGCCGCGTACGACAGGCTCCGCGCGGCGTCCGCCAGGTTCTCGTTGGGCAGCATCACCATGAGCTTGATGTCCGTGTTGGCGAACGCCCTCAGCACGGCGTCGTCGGCGTCGTATATCCTCACCATGGTGATGCCGTTGTCCCTGAGCAGCCGCACCACCGACGCCGGGTCCGGCAGGTCGTTCGCCACCCTCCCGTAGTTCACGCCCATCTCGCCGCCGGCCTCTGCTGCACAGAGGAGGAGAAGCAGCGGTAATGCCGCTCCGAGGAAGTGAGCGAGTGCCATGATAGGCTCCGCTCTGCTGCACCTGCAGGCGCGGGGCACTGGGCAGTCGGCTGGGTGAGCAGGACGAGGCTAGCTGCTGACTCCTGATCAGTGTGTGACGACGATGATACATGAACCAAAGGGTGAGTGGGAATTTATAGGCAAGGTCCAAGCGTTGCATGCACAGTGGCGGGTCCTGCCGCCGGCGATGCATGTTGACTTGCTTGATCTTATGCTAAAGTTTAGTACTTATCACATCAGATGTTAATAGAACTAAATATAAGTTAATCATAAAACTAATTATTTTTACGGGACAAATCTATTAATAAAGCTAATTAATTTATTATTAGCACCTGTTTACTGTAGCATTTTATTATTAAACACTTAATAGATTGTCTTATAAACTAGTCTCAATCTATATAATTAGTTTTATAATTAATTTATATTTAATACTTCTAATTAGCATCAACGTCAAATGCTAAAACTTTAGTGGAACCAATCAATCTCGTGCACGATGCAGTAGCGAGGGGCCTAGCCTGATCCTGACTCTGCCGAGGGAGGTGTGGCACGGCCGCACGATGCACCGTACCACTTGCCAGTTTACACGAGGTAGTGCAGGTGCAGCCACCAAGAGCATGGTGCGAGGCCACCCTGTCACGAATCCACTACTCCTTTTTTTTTTTTTTTTTTGAGAAAACCGGGTTGCATTTCATATATATAGATAAAACATTACAATACCATCCTTACAAAGACACCCTTGAAGAAAACAAAAATTACACCAAAGTCCTTGCAAGGTTCTCCCGGTCTTCGTCGTCGCCGGCGATCGGAGCGTCCACCCGACGAAGCATGGCCACGCCGAGCTTTTGGCTAGGAGCCGATACCCATTTCGACGAAGAAGCTTTGTCAGCTTCACTAATTTTTCAGCAGCAACGATTGGCTTGTTGAAATCATCAACACGCCCTTGAAACATTGAACGCACAAGCAATCCGCCGAGGCACAAGGCATCTGTCGCCTCCAGCGTCGTAAACAACTCCGAGTCCATAGACAACGGAGAAACCAGGAACCCTAGCCAGGGGAGAAGAACAGCCTCCATCCCAAACTCGCATAGGGTATAAGTAACGTACCTCATCTTCTTCACGGACGCAATAGCGCTGGTGGTCACCAACAGAGACCAAGCTGAATCCGACGCCAACACCGTGGAAGAAGGGCACGGAGATAAAATCCACACCGGCATCCTCACCGATGTGGAGAAATGCAACCCTAACCACACTAAACTAAACAGAAAGAAAAACATACTAGTATGGACCACCACCCCGCTCCTCAACCGGACTCCCCACCTCCGCGCGTCCGAAGACGCCGGCGGAGGGAAGAAATCCGGCGAGAAGCAGGGCGGAAACGAGAGTCGCCTGGGCGTCGCCTTTTCCTGTAGATGGGGAACGAGAGGATTCGAGAGAACCTCGGTCGCAACCCATTCAGGCTACAAATCCACTACTCCTAAGTCCTAACGAAACTCCTGGGCCCTGGACTAAAATTCAACAGATTCTGAATACCTGATGAACCCGCAGCCCGCGGACAGGGACAGCCTCAATCAAGGCCACGAGCAACTTGAGAAATCACACACGTCTGCAGTGGATGGATTGAACCCTGCCCAACCCACTTTCACGTGAGTGATCCTAGTCCCGTCCAGCCCACTTCGGCTTCGGCCTGGGTCGTGGCCCCCTATATCCCGCACCCGCAGGCCGGCCCGTCCTTTGCGGCATAAAAAAAACCCAGTGAAATATTGAGGCCAAACCACATTTGACAGGCGTGTTTGACCTATGAGTGGTGAAATTTAGGTTTATATAAATAATCTTATCTTAGATTTGTAGAAGTATTTTCTTAGACGGTTTATCTTTCGCTAGGATAAATATCTTTCGTCCTCTGCGCCATCCACTATCGCACTAGCGAGGAAGATAATGTGTAGGGATGAAAACAATCACGTAGAGTTTGGGGAAATCCACTTACCAACTTCCATTTTTACAGTTTTACTCAATGTTAGCCTACACGCTACACGGTACACGGTCGGTCACCTTTCGCTTAGCGAGTATTCGGATTATACGTCCCGATTAAACGGGCCAAAAACGGATTACACGGGATTAAACGGACTACACGGCCAACACAGTTGACTACTGAGTAGCGTTTAAACGCCGTGTACTCATTACACGGCCGTGTAGGCGAACAGGGGTTTTACTTAGAACCAAAATTTAAATCATGAAAATAGGTTGGGAAACAATATCGGGTATGGAGTAATTCGACCAAACAATATCAGGTATGGAGTAATTCGACCAGCAAACATGTCGATAATATTAGGAAAGAAATGTACTTCCAACACACACCACAAAGGCAAGGGATAGACAATAGTACATAAAGCATTCCACGGAACGATGTTTTCTAATAAACCATGCATTTCATAGAACTCGAATCCACAACCTCTAATTTTAGATATTCACTCTATCACTACAAGTTTGAATAGGACATTATCCTTTTATATTAACTTTTGTGAATTTTGTATTAAATATTGGAACTCCTAAAAATGATTTTGAATTTTAAAAAGTTTCAACTATGAAGTTTTATATCTTGTTGAGCTCTACAATTTTGATATAGGGTGTACCCTATTTAGGATATTTTGAAAATTTCAAGTACAAAAATCTAAGAATTTTGAAATGAATATTTGAGACTAATTTTTTTTGAATAAAAAATTTGTAAACTACAAAGCTGTAGATTGTGTTAACAACTACAGGTATAGCTCATGTAAACGTATGAAGCCAATCATTAAAAAATTCTAATTTTTAAATTTTAAAATCTTAGAATATTAATAAAAAAAGTTGTTAAGTATAGAGTTATAGTCCATCATATTGAGACCTACAACTTCGGTATAGACCTTTTCAACATCTAAGGTTGTTTCAAAATTCTTAATTTTACAGTGGTCTCTTTAGGATGTCTATCTTTGTAAATGATTAACGGAGGCAGACCGTTGCGGACCTTGCTGACCATTTTAAGACATGACTCCTAAAAAATTGGATGCCCTAATTTTTCGAGAACACGTCCGTTGACGTGCGTTTGCCTCCTAAATTCAATTTTAGTACCGAAGAAAGGGGTAAAAACTCTTGAGCAACTAGATGTAACCCGTGCATTGATATGGATACGTATTTGCGACGTTGATAATAGTTTATTCTAGTTTGGAGGAAGTTAGTAGGGTAGATTACACATGCAGCTTGAATGAGAAGCATATATAGTTAAAAATGGTTAGTCCTAGCATTTGATTCTTCAACACCCCACACTCTCTAGTTCGTTCAGTATCATTTATTTAATACTAGTACTGCAGTTCCAAGCAAAAATAAATGCCAAAATTCACATTCTCGTCGGAACATTGATACGTCATCAGCTTATCTAGGATACGGATCAGTGAGTGTGACCTCGTTCACTGTGATACCCTCTTGGAAGATCACATCATACCGGTCATAGCTACAAAAGTGTTGCTCATACGGCTGAGAAACAACAGGTGAGGCTCTCCCGAAGAAGAACGCAGGCTGTGCCGGTGCCTGAAGCTCCATGCTGTCCCTTGTCAACATGGAAACGACGGATGAGATATCAGGCCTGTCGTCAGGATCAGACTGGACGCAGAGCAACCCAATTTGGATGCATCTTAGCGCTTGGGTTCGAGAGAATCCATCGAGGATTTGGTCCACTAACTGCGATGCCGTCCCTTGTATCCAGCATTTCCATACCTGCAAGATGTTGGACACCGGTTTGTCAGCTAATTCTTCAGTTCCAGACTTCCATTGATGAGATGATGTGGATTTCTGCAGTGCAAAGTGAGGTTACATTACATACATCGCTTAGGAGATTCACGGCATCGCTGTCATTAAAACTGGTGTTCCTTCTCCGAGTTACAATTTCAAGCACTAGCACACCAAAGCTGAAAATGTCGATTTTTGGTGATACACTTCCGTGTATCGCGTACTCTGGAGCCATATAACCACTGCAGGGACGTGATGATGATCAGTTAGTTGCATTTGATACCTTCAATATTTAAAACTTGAAAGTTTAATACTTGAATGGTCAGAGAGAGTACTATGTTCCAGCAACCGTAGCTGTCTTGGTCTGCGTATGGTCTCCCAGCAGCCTTGCTAGTCCGAAGTCTGAAATCTTTGGTTCCGCATCCTCATCAAGCAGGATGTTGTTGGCTTTCAGGTCTCGATGGATGATCCTAATTCTTGAATCCTCATGAAGGTACATTATTCCCTTGGCAATGCCAACAATGATGTTGTACTGCTGATCCCAACTTAGCTTATTTCCCGTTTCAGTGTCTTCTGGACGAAATGATGAGTCATGTTAGACGGTTTTGCAAGACAGAACTAGATGAGGCAACATGCCTATTTCATTTGCTAGCCTTACATATGGACCCGAGGTAATTTGGTTGCAGGAAGTACACAACAACAGTGAATAAGTCTATCACTGAACATGGTTTCCCTAATCTGAATGATTTATATTATCAGATCTTTGGAACATTTGCATGTGTTGGTTGCTATCCAACAATGCTGACTTTTATGCACAGTAGAAAAAAATATAAAGGTGCCAATGAAGTAGAGAAGATACCAAACAGAAAGTTGTCGAGGCTTCCGTTCTTGATGTATTCATAAACAAGCATCTTCTGGTTCTGATGCACGCAAAACCCGTGTAACCTGACAAGGTTCTTATGCTGAAGCGTTGCCAATACCTGCAGCTCATTATGTAGCTGCAGCAGTCCCTGTCCATTAGCACTGTCTAAAAGTTTCTTTACTGCAACTTCTTGCCCGTCTGGGAGCTTTCCCTGCCACAGATTCTTTCATCAGAATTTGACAAGAGACTAATACTTGCAGTTCTTTCATACAAGTCTTAATTTGTTCCAAGAACTAAGGGATAAAAAGATATACAACCTTGTATACAATACCGAAACCACCTTCACCGATCTTAAGGTCCTCTGAGAAGTTTTCAGTTGCTTCTTGCAGTGTAACAAAGTCAAAGACGGTGCACTTCGCTCTGCCAATTTTCTCCAACGCTGTTGTATTAGCACATATATATATGTCAATGCACGGAAGAATTGGAGATTCCAGTTCTTGAACAGACAGTAGTTATGCTACTACTCACAGCGACAGCGACCATTCTTTTCGGCAATCTTTCTCCTGAAGCGAACCAGAGCAACACCTGAAAATATCATTACCAACACGACGAAACAAGCGACCCCGGCTGCGATTCCTGCTGCTCTCCTCCTCTTCCTCCCTGCATGCACTAATGGAGACCCGTGAAAAAAAAAAAAAAAAAAAACTTGAAACAGTAGTAGCAAATCAGCAATTCACACAGAATGATTAAAGACTAAAGCTAGATTGATTTTCCTGCAGGAAAACAAGGCAGGGCGGGAAGCTACCTGCTCCGGTCTCTGGAGTAACAGAGGGCACAGCCATGGGCGCCGGCGCCAGCTCCGGCGCCGAGAGGTGCAGCATCGGAGGGCCCGAGTAGAAAGGACTCACGCTGTACCTCAAGTTGCACCACACACCAAGAGATCTCCCTCCGGGCTTCCCGTCAAGGAACCCCGGCATCGACGCGACGAGACTCCCGAGGCAGCCCCGGCACTGCGCCGTCGTCATGTCCGGCACGCACTGCGCCAGCCCATAGATTTTCGAATACTGCTCCGTGTCCAAGTCCTCCACGCCCGTCGCGAAATACTTCCTGGCGCCGGAGCTATTGCTTGCCGTTGCCGCGGCGGTCACACTCACGGCGCGGTCGGCCGTGGCGTTCATAAGCGCGGCGACGGCGGCGTCGAACCAGGCCGCGGGGACCGTGAGGTTGCCCGGGTCCCACGACGACACGGCGTAGGGCGAGTTCACGCCGGGGAAGTTCAGGAACCGCTGGTCCGAGAAGCGGACGACGCAGGCGTCCTGGTACACGGTGACGTCCTTTCTGTTGGGGCAGTCCTGCTGCGCGCCGGGGAACGCGCCGGCGACGCACGCGCGGCAGGTTGGCGCGTCCGTGTCGCCGCGGCACAGCGCCAGCGCGGAGATCTGGTTAGGCACCGCGCCAGCCGTGCCCGTGGCGAAGCCGGCCGCCGGCGTGGCCGAGGCGTTGGCGGGGAGCGCCGCGGCGACGAGCTGGAGGTTGGCTTGGTACGTGCCGTTGGCCACGTAGGTGGCGCCAGCGCATGTCGAGGTCCGGTACGGTTGGGCCGCGGTGAGCGGCAGAAGGACAAGGAGTACGGCGGCAACGGCGAGAATAGAGCGGGTACCAACCATGTTCGGCTGCTCGCTGCACAAATGATACTCTCTGATCGAGCTGCCTGAAACCGGAGCTTGTGTGGGTTACGTTTTATCTTGTTTTAACGATTATGGAAAGCATTTCACGTAGCTTTGACTAGTCAGTAGACCTCGTTCACCATTAAAGACGCAAGGTCATCATTGCCCAAATAGATTCTTTACCAAACATTAGTCTTTAGTTTGAGCTAGTCCTCCACCTGCCAACTTGCAGCCACGTGCCCACGTGCAGTCCACATTTCACATGTATGCGAAGATTTATTATTTATATATCAATGACCGTTCGGAAAAAAGATTTATTTATCATTGACGATCCAAAATCGTAAAACTTTTTTTTGCCAAAAATCATAGCTAAGATTCTAAACTCACTCTACTCTCTCTAAGTCTCTGTCCCTAAAATAGATGATTTTGAACCTTTTAAACTTTAACCAAAATTCTAGAAAAAAACATTAAGATTTATGTTATCAGATTAGTATCGTTAGATTTTTACCATAGAATATATTTTATAGATATTGTTAATTTTTTTCTATAAAGCTAGTTAAATTTAAAAATTGACTGTCATGGATTTTAGAAATCACTTCTTTTAGAGACAGAGAGAGTATTAATTAAGTCCAACCAGTTTTGTGAAACCTTTCTAAGAATCTAACCACACCTATAACCCCTAAGATATACTGAGATCCAGACTCGGTGGACAATTTAATTGCTAACTAGTTTGTTGGAATTGAGTCACTGCTAACGAAGATTGTCGCCACCACCACCGGTACACGAAGCTTGGTTTGTTCTTGTTCAGGATCCAAGACAAGCAGAAATGTTACTAGTTGAGTTTGATTTGACTATTAGGCTCTACCATTGCTTCATATTCTATCTCCATTACACTTGCATGCTTTAACTTAATTGTATTATTGGCATATTCGATCATTCTTTAACCAATCCATTCCAAAAAAAAATCATAACAACTCCATTGAATCCAAAACAATAAGTTTGGAAAGAAAGTCTAACCTCTTATTTAATACTTATTTTTGGGCATACATGCCTTGCTAACATCTATCCTCCATGAGAAGTAACTTTCATTTTTGTTCAACATAAATATTGGCAAATCAGATTAAGCCATGAACTTTGTTCATTAAAAGTGTGATGCACCATAATTAATGAAATAATAATGTAGCATGACTTGAGTTGATAGAGAACATACGCAGCACTACGTTGGAAGTTCTTTGGACAGACATGATGCGACATATGGTTGGCATGACACATGTATAATTGTCTTGGGCTGTTATTGTTGCTAACTTCTTGACTGATTCTGGTCACATTCTGATATAATGCTTTAACCATATTCCTTATTTGGGCACTAATTAGTAAAACAAGTCCATCAACCCGTGCTCTCGCACGGGCTATAACTTTAAGAGATATAAATATTAGTTATTGCTTTATACATCTTACTAACAAAGAATTACTTTATTTAATGGTATGTGTATAGTTATTTTAAACTTATTAGTTTCTATTTTTCAAGGTACTAATCTATATATTTTTCATACATATTTATATTTTTTTCTTTGCATGGCACCTCTATATATTTTTAGTTTAAAATTTGTTTGAAACCTTAACCAACAATTATGGTGACTCTTGTTGCATCACATATCTTACGGTTATGAGTCTAAATTTTGATTTTTTTTCCAAATTTATTTTATTGAATGCTACATATTTTCCCTTCTCAAATTAAGTTGAAACTCATGTGTTTATTATATCTTACGTTAATTCTCCTTCTTTACTTTTGTAAAAATAAGAATTTTAGGTTGTAGAGCATGTTCTTAAATATCCTACAATATTACAATAGCATAAGTCATAATTTGAAATGTGCATCATGTTGCGTAAGATAAGTCATAGAGCTTGAATTAACATCTTGGATGAGGGTAATAGTGCTAACCTCAAATGAATTTTAATACCTAAGTCTTGAAATGATCGACTTTTTAATCTAAACTGTTCTTCAAGAGCCAAAAAATGCCCAGTTGTCTCTCACACTTTTCAAAATAATTTAGTTTTTCTATCAAGAAACTATATATGCAATTATGGCTATACTATCAATACAAATGTATCAAAACTTCTAGTTATAAATAAATACAAATAAGTAAAGTAACAACCTATATAAATTACATCATGGTTACAAATATAGTAATATGGTTTTTACAATTTATTAATATCATTAGTACATGACTTATTAAGGAAATGTTTTTATTTGATCAAGCATAACATATATATTTATTACTCATGCATGCTATGCATGCTCGCATACTTACTTTTTAATTAGATCTTACAATATTCATATTTATTGCTCATGCATGATCACACGGTGCGTATGTTTACTTTAATAGATCTTACTATATTGATAGAGGTATTCAATGTAGAAACATATATATGCTTTATAGTAATCTAAATAATTTTCTCGTAATAGAGGATGTTAATAATTTAGATGTAGATTTGAGGGGGTATTTGATGCATGGATTACTTTATATAGTTTCACACAATATTAGAGTTGGATAATTATTTAGAAAGCAAAATTGGTACAATGATCATTATTATCAATATTGATTAGGTTATACCAAATTGATGGTCATCAAACGTTATTCATATTTGTGAGAATTTCTATGATTCATCTTTTTGTTGGGCCTTGTGATGGTTAACATGCAGGCCATATTTTTTCAGCTATAGTAAGATATTTATTATTTTTTCTAGCATGATATGTATTTAGTTGAAACCTAATCTTAAGATACATAAAATTTTATTGCATCCCTTTCTTTGACTTCATGAATCTATAATTTAGCTTAATCAAATTGTTGCAACTTTTTTCACATATTAAGTAGGAATTCTAGTGTTATTTATCTTCTATTCAATATTTGTTTATGATTTAAAAGAGTCGGTCCTAATAGTATTGTTCTCCACATGTTAATAAGTGAATTGTTATATCACATGATTATTTGTGTGCAGTATTTTTTTATATATCATAGAGTGCTCAATATTGAATTAATAATATGGATATGACATAATGTTTGAGTCAAAATCAAAACGTATGAACTTATTTAAAATAACATCCTATTATCATGGAGTATTAATATAATTCAAAGCGAATGATAAGTATTGTTGCCACATGGTTTGTTAAGTGAACATTTTTCCATACTTTAAAAGTTACTAAAATAAATATTGTCCCAATGTATACATCTTTATTTGATATACATGGTGAAAAATAACATGTTTATTTTTTTATATTGGTTGATGCAGAAACAAATATAAAAGTAGTATTTTGCATTATCTTTTATAAGGAGAAAGGTAAATAATTTAGGAAATCATTAGGGGGCTGGGTATTTTAAGTTATCTTTCATAATAACTTAGATACAAAGTTAGAGGATTATTTTTATTTATCTTTC